>OU898277.1:69074592-69514592 GCA_918026665.1 Diabrotica balteata
TTTTTAACCACAATGTTTAACATAAATTTAAATATAAGAGTTTGAATGAAATTCTCCTGTTTGTTTGTTTTTAGACGGGCTAATGCGAGTAATTGTTATTGCTATATCAGTTTCTTTCATTGGATTGTCTCTTACAAGCAGGCTGTCATCCAAAGCTCATTAACTTTTAAATAAACCGCTCAATTATTTGAGGTGGTACCTCTGACCTTGCTGTTCTGTTGAAATAATTTCAACCTCAAGGTTGGCTGTCTTTTCGTGGTTCTGTGTCAGTCTGTTCAATCTAACGCCATTTTCCTGGTAGCAGGTGTAAGGCTTAGACCGGTAACTTCATTCATTTACACTTAATTTTTTTTTTTAAATTATATTAACATCTTTTAATAATGCTACCAAAAGTTAAAACTAAAGCTTAATAATTATCCATTGTTGGAAGTTAATCGTTGATTTTCTTAGTTCTTTGCATCATTTAAGTTATAATTTAATATATATTTTTTATACTTCGGACCACATGGTCACTCACTGTGCTAATTTTTTAATAAGTCACTAAATGTTGTTAGTAAATTAAATGTTTATACATTTCTACTTTATGTTGTCCATTTATTCAAGTTTAATTCATAAGCTTGTTAACATCTTTGACTGCTACATGTCTTTTTAAGGTAACACCTGTAACATCTTTTCCATGATTGTGTGGTTCTTATATTATACTTTTTAGAATGAACTGATGATGCTTTCAGAATACGAAAGCGAAACGTTTTCAAAATAGATAGAGTGGCACATCAACTTTGTCTTTCATTTCTCCACCTACAAATTGACCGATATAAGAGCCCACCACTCTGTTGAGTGATCCTTTTATATATATATATATATATATATATATATATATATATATATATATTATATATATATAGACAGAGAGAGTGTTATATATATATATATATATATATATATATATATATATATATATACATATATATATATATATATAATATATATATATATATATATATATATACATATACATATACTCTATCGACTCTGGAGTCGCCATTAGGAGATGCTCTGACCTGCCATGTTATGATCTTGTGATATACTGTTCTGTGATGTGACAGATTGTTTGTGATTGTCCGCAGTCACAGTTGGGATAGTCGTTTACCCTATTTGTGCATTATGTAACCGCATCTGCCTTGTTGGGTTCTAATTCGGTTTAGCATAGTCCATATATTGCAGGGTAAGTCAAAACCTGATGGTTTTTGTGTAATGCAGGGTAAGCTAATCTTTTGTCGTTCCATCCATTCTCGAGTGCAAGTGGTCGTTAAGTTAAACTCATTTTCCACAGCAGTCTGTGCTGTTTTTACTGGCGATTGTCTGTAGCGTAGACGGTTACCGTTAGCAGCATTGATATCTATATCTTGATGGATTGGCAGGATCTCGTTACTATCTTTTTGTACTCACTAGTGGGGGAGTGTATGCGCCGAAGTTTGGGTGGTGGAATGTGGTTCAGTACTAGGAGCCATTGCGTAGTGGTGGATTTGATAACGCCAGCAATCATTCTCATTGTATTGTTAAATTGGGGATCTTCTTTGCGTACATTGGCTGAAGAACAGTATTACGGGGTTGAGAAGACAAGGCCAAGGGCAGATGATCGAAAGGTAAAATCCAATACTCCCCATGTTGTGTCGCACAGCTTCTGGATGATATTATTTTTTGGATTTAAGTTTTTCCGCTGTTTTTAACACATGTTCCTTGAAATATAGGATTCTGTCAAAAGTCACCCCAACGTACTTTGTTGTTTTATTGTAGGCGAGTGTAGTGTTTTGGAATTAAATGTTAAGTGTTCTTCCTGCGAGCTTGTTATTTAGGTGAAAACTGGAAACCTCTGTTTTGGTAGTGCTTAGATGGAGTAATGGTAGTAATGCGATGTAAAAAGATATCCAGAAAATGTATTTAAGTAGTCTGTTCAATTTTTATAGAAAACTTTAGTTTTATATGGTAACTGTCAAAATTATCTAAAACTTCGTTCGTTTTATTATATTTATGGGACAGCACAAATGCAGTTAACGATATAGCGGTAGAAGAATGGTAATTCCAGAATCAGCTAAGCAATTGCACTAGAAATACTTGCACCCATTGCACATTCATCCATTTGTTAGTATATGTCGTCTTTATATAAAAGTATGTTAACTCTATAAATGATTAAAATTCTTGCAATATGATGTCAGTGTACTTTTTTTAGGATTATAGCATTACTTTGCTACTTAGTGTACTGTAACAATTATTGATAAAAATAAAGCACTATCCTCGGGCCAAATGGCTTTAAGCACAACACAATAAGGAAAACAAAAAATATAAGTATCAAAAAAGGTTTTTTTAATACATATATTTGGGGACGTGGAGAAATGATTCCCACGTTCACAGAAACGATCAGAAGCCCGTATAGAAATAGGAGCACGTATAAACCTTGTAATAATAACTTGTCAAAGAACCCAATGCTAGGTAAAAAGATTACTAGAAATAAAAAAAGAGGTTAGTCTTCGTAAGTGGGTATATTTATTTTAGTTACACTTACGAAGACTAACCTCTTTTTTTGTGATACGTGGTATACAGCCAGCTACAGGAATTGTTTTCCTTGTGGATTTTATTACTAGAAATATCTTCTAGTATCTATCTAAGTCACTGACAATAAAGGTAATTTAGTCCTATTCGTTTGAGAAACCAATCAAAATATTTTTCTTTATGGGCTTAAATCCTGAAAATTATCCCACGCAACGCAGGAGATTTAAAGCTTTGGAATTATGATGCTATAAACGTATGTAGTAAGAACTTCATGCATGAAGTTACAGTACAAACAACACGGTCTTAAATAAACTGAATAAAGACCGGCAAATTACCATCACTATAAAACATCTCAAACTTGAAAACATGAGTCATTTAATGAGAAACGTACAGCGCTACCAGAGAACTACGAACACACACGAACTGTGTTCGTAGTTCTCTGGCGCTACTAAGATGTGTACGAACAATTCTACAGGGAAAAGTATGCGGTAAAAGGAATAATAAGAAATAAAATATATCGAGAAGTAGGAAAATTATTCCACATTATATCAACTACGCAATTATTTAGGCATATGTCAGACACTATTTAAAATCGATAAGAAATTATTAACATCATCGTTCTACTGCAGCTCACCGACTAGACTTCAGATCTCCACTACTTTCAATAACCAATCATGCTGTGAGATTAAAGTAAGGTTAGAATTTTCAAAATTTTAATTAAAGTAATTAAACTAAATCCTACAGTGATATACTTATTTATTATTTAGACGTAAATCACAAACTATCTACAATTAATGAAAATTATAAATATCATAGTTTCAGTATGTGTAATAAACTGGACTTATATTCCTAAATGTATAACCACCATTTAACAAGAATTGGCTTTTAATGTTGCATAAGCAAGCTTAAGTATATAATATTACAGCCAATTACTAAGTAACAGAGTGGAGAGTTTTATAGTGGAGATCAAGGCAAGAAACTATACGGAGCAGAGGACGCCTACTAATTAGATGGACTGAGGACCTGAAGCGTGTTAGCAATAACTGGATGCAAGCCGAACAAGACAGAGACAGATGGAAAGAGCTGAGGGAGACTATCTGCAGCAGTGGAAGCATACAGGTTGATGATGATAATGACTAAGTAACATAAAAAAATTGGTTAGTTTGTATTTTGAGACGAATTTTCGAAGTGGAAATCGAAACGTCAAAATAAATTAATTTCTAAAGTAAAAATGTGGCTTATTCCCAGTAAAAATAGTAGATAGAAGTTTTATCTTTATGTATCGCTTTTAGTAGACCTATGTTAGGTTTGGTCTTCGGATTTTCATTTTTAGTCACCTTAATTCATATGCGAATATTTGCTAGTAATGGGTTATAGTCGTTGTTTACATTACTGGTATATGTTTCTACAGTTGCGATGGAGTTTAGATCTTTTTTTCTAAATGTGCCTATCTTCAAGAGATGTTAGCGACCACATTGACCCATCTAATTCTATTCACCGCAGCTCGAAATAGATCAGTTGACGTTAGACCAGTCCATTTCCTAAGATTGGCCAGCCAGGATATACGTCTACATCCAGAGCCTCTCTTACCCTCAATATTGCCCTATAGAATCAACTGTGAAGTCGGTATTTATCCGTACGCGTGATGTGGCCGAAGTAAGCCAATTTTCTGTTCTTTATGGTGTTAATAATTTCTTTGTCTTTTCTTAGCCTCTGGAGAATAGTTATGTTACTTGTGTGGTGTATATATGAGACCCTCAACATACGTCGGTAGCACCACATTTCAAATGCCTCCAATCGTTTTATGGCATCTTCTGTAAGACTCCAGCTTTCTACTCCATAGAGGAGGACACTAATGGCGTAACGTCTAAGAATTCTTATGCATATATTGATACCTAAAGATAAGTTGCAAAAAATCTTTCTAAGGCTGTTGAAAGAGATACTGGCTTTTTCAATACGACTTTTTATTTCGTACTCGTGATCCCAAGTATCCTTAATATTGCAGCCCAAATAGCATATTTTTTCCACTTTTTTTAACGATGTATCGTTAATTATAATTTGGGTGTTTATGCCGCTGTTCTTACTAATGATCATTATTTTTGTCTTTTTGCAATTTAGTTTTAGGCCATATTTATTACATGCTTCTACAACGTTAATAATCAGTCTTTGGGGTCCCTGCGCACTATCTGCCAGCAACACTGTATCGTCTGCATATCTAATGTTGTTTATAAGTTGGCCATTTACAGCAATCCCCTCGTCTAATTCGTCAAAGGTCTCTCTAAATATGTTTTCAGCGTACCTATATGTTAAATAATGCCGGTGACAAGATGCTGTCTAACTCCTTTTTTTACTGTAAAGGATCTCGGACAGTTCATTTTCTAATCGTACTGTTGCCTTTTGTTGGAGATATAGTTTTGAGATCAGTCTTATATCCTTACCATCGAGTCCTGCTGTTTCGGCAGAATACCTTATTAAGTGAGGTATGTTTACTATGCATTTACAGTTTGTAGCCTTTAACTGAAAAAATTGAGCAGGGGAGAGTTCTTTGTCTCAAGTTGGTTATTCAGAATTATATCTAAATTTTTAAATTTAATAATTTCCTTAAATTTTAATAAAAATAACTTAAGCCTAGATTTTAAATATGGAGAATTTAAAATTGGTAATTAAAAGAATTATTATGATCCAGAAGGTGAAGTGCGTACGTAGAATCTGTTTTTTCATTATTTAAAGCAGTTTTGTGCTCTGCTATACTTTTGTTAGAGGCTTTACTAGTTTGACCGATGTATGTAAGATTTTGGGCAGTCCCCACATGTAATTTTGTATACACCAGTGTGTAAGTGATTTTTCTTCTGGCTTATATTGTTCTTAATATATTTGCTTAAGTTGTTTGTTCTGAAAATTGGTGTTATTCATTTCTTGTTTATATGTTTTTGCTTTTTTTGTTGACATCTTGCCTATATATGTAATCGAGCAGAGAGTACTGGGTACACTGGTGATGAAAAGACTAATTCTAGAGTTTTTTATTTACAATTGTATTACAATTGTGTCCAGTTTTTGGTTTACAATTGTATTTATTGTTTGTTAGTTGTACACATTATTTACTGCTATTTTCTAGTAATGTTTAATTATATCTCAAGGTTATTTTTTGGCATGGAAACTTTTATTATTCTGTGTAATATGCTATACTGGCTACCAATCTACGTTGTGTAGAATGAGATAATCAACTGCGTATAGTTGTGTTAGTGTGGGTGGGTTTATGAAATACGGAAAACTCTTGTAAATATGGAAAACAGTGGTGTAAATAAACTTACATGGAGTGACTGTCCAAAAACTTACATGGGTCAAATTGGTAAAACCTTTATCAAACGTATAGCAGAACACAAATAGAAATTAAATGTGCTTTAAATAATAGAAAAACAGATTCTGTGTACGCTCTTTACCTTCTAGATCATAATCAATAATCATTATTATAATGACCAATTATTCTAAAATTCTCAAATTCAAAAATAAATACCTTTATTTATCTTAAGTTATCTTTATTAGAATCTATGGAAATTAATAAATTAAAAAATATAGATATATATCTAAATGACCAACTTGTGTCAAATGCATAGTAAAAATACATTACTTCAGAAAGGTACTCTACCGGAAGATTATGACTGTGAAGCGGACATTATATAAATTGAAGGTATAATTTGAACTGTATTTTTATTTGTGTCGGAACAATCTTGACGAAATTATTTCCTCTTAGATTTGGTACCGATTAAAAATATTGAAAATGAAATGAGTCAGAAAATAAATAGACCAAAACCAAAATTGAGAAGAAACTTCCAGAAAACCAGGAATTGACAGAAAAAGCTGAAGGTGAAAGGAATATATGTAAGAAAATAGAAAATAGTATTATTTTTTTTAAATAAAAAATTTACTAAAAAAAGAAAACAGTTCATGAAGCGAAAAATGTTATTTATATTACGTCAAATATAAAATAACATGAAAAAATATGAATGAAATAGATGAAGTAACAGAACTGAAATGTTTCTAAATGTGATCTAATAAAATGGCAATTTCAGGCTACAAATAATAATGAAATACACACGTTTGTTGGTATACATATCATGATAGGTAGTCCTCATTATACAAGCGTGAGAAAATATTGGGAGGAGAGATAGATTGCAAATACCGTTAATCGCAAAGAATTTGCAAGTAAATAGATTTTTCAAATTGTGAAATAATGTATATATTGTTAATACAGCTCAAAAGCAAAACAATAATGACATACTTTGTATGTCAACTATACCAATAGTAGATGCATTCAAAGGAAGTATAAATATAAACTAGTATGTTAAGGCCACATTATGGGGTATAAGACTAATAATCGCATTGAAAGGAAACCTGAATATAAAAGAGTATGTTGAAAATAAGGTTACACCATGGGGTATAAAACTTTTCTGTTTATGTGGCAGTATACTCCATTCCACGAATATACGACTGTTTTAAATTCGCTTTAAGGTCTCGACTTAAATGGTCCAATGTGCTGCATTGTACAATAGTAAATTCTCCCCATTTTTAAAATGCTGTTATGGTAGATATAAACCTTAGATTTAAATATGAAGTCATGATATAAATATAGAGTTGATAGTTTATATAATAGTTGTAATTCAGAATTTAAATTATATAATTACTATCATTGAGTTTAATATTTTAAACAAGTTGGTGTTTTAATTAAGTGATTTAAACGAAGTGTAACAATACTTAAGTGATTAAATAGTGTACTTTATTTAATCGAATATTCAATTAGTATTAAAAAAACAAAAAAAACTTACTTATTCTCTTATTCACCTAATCTCCTAAAACTATTATCAACATTCAGATTCACAGCCATAATCACTGTCGTTGCTATCCTCATTTGGATGGTAAATTATAATAGGATTAACTGCTTCGATGCGACCTTCACGGATCCACCATTCTTTAATTAAGTCTTCACATTTTTTTTACACTTTTATCCCAAATTTAGAGTGGCAATATCCAATGCTTGTTGCCATGTTTCCAAGACTGCCTCGTCACTGTAACCCTTGTATCCAATATGGTTATCATAATATGTTTTGCAGATCCCCCAAACATATTCAATTGGATTGAATTGGCAATGATAGGTCGGTAGTCTTAACACACGATGTCCAAAGCTATGTATAATTTCGTCTACTATATATATATATATATATATATATATATATATATAATATATATATATATATATATATATATATATATATATGTTTGGTTGTGCATGACTTTTAGCTAACGTTAGTAATTGAGGCTTAAAACAGTATTGAGGAAATGTAATAGCTTTATTCGTTAACCATTCTTTTATTTTATCTACAGTCCAGGTGTTTGTTGGTTGCTTATTTAAAATTTCCGAATGATACGCAGCATTATCCAGTACTATAACGGATGGTTCATGTAAACTTGGCAACAGTTTTTCTTTCAACCATTTAACAAACATCTCCGTATTCATATTGTCATGATAATCGGCTGATTTTGATTTTGATGAAAACACAAAAGCTGCTCCCTCAATAAAACCATATTTTCCACCTGCATGTACTATAATATATCTCTTTCCCTCGTTATCGATGTGTTTTATGGATTTTATACTCTCGTCCTGCCAAATTCGTTTGATACAGCCTTTAGCAAAAATCCATGTTTCGTCCAAATAAACGAAGGAAGAACATTCTTTTTTAAATTCGTTGTAATTTCTTAAAAATTCTATTCTTTTGTGAACGACACTAGCTCTTTCACACAAAGCCTTTCTACTGTCTTCCTTTTTGAACTTAAAGCCAATCTGTCTTAAAACTCTCCAGAGACTTGTTCTGGAAATTTCAAATATATTTCTGTCTCTTAATTTTTGTAGCACTGAATCTAAAGAAACATGTTCTTTCTTCTCGCGCATTTTATATTTTTTCTCACGGATTTCAAATTTGCAACCTTCGGGAAGATCTATAGTCTTTGGTTGTCGGCGAGATTTATATTGTGCGACATTTTGTTTACTTTGTCCACTTTTTTTCCTTTTTGCAAAACCGACTTTAGTTTTGTTTCACTAATACAGAGTGCATCACACACACGTTTATGTACGGACTGAACAGGTCGCAAAGGGCCCCCGTTGGTTTTCTCAGCAGTAAAATAAGAAAGTACATTAAATATAAACTTGTCTACATCTAAAACACGTCTCGGCATTTTTGGCTTCAATAAACAAATACATTACACTAAACTCTATCTTAACGGACACCTCTCTTCACCGGAAACCTCTATACGGACGGTTTGTAAAACTAAAATCAGTAGGCGATATATGAAACTATGTAAATTTTCGTTACTTTTTAATATCTTAATGAACTATTATATAGATTCTATTTCTGGTTTCTGAACCATCATTCTGCCAATTTCTTTTCATTTATAATAAAAATAGTGTATTTATTTTTATTACAGTTCTAGTACCTAATAAAGTAATAAAATATAATATCAAAGAAACCCGGCACGCCTCTTTGCATTTATTTATAAATGTTTACATTTCAAATGCACTTTGTTTACATTTCACAGAAATCCAAACCAAATGTCTGATGAACCCATTTTCGTAAAAATGAGGGTTTGCGTAAAAATTTTTGTTATTTTCGGATTAAATTTCACAATAAATTTTGCGTCTATTTGTACATCTATTAACTGAAATGATTTTAGTTCAGATGTAGGTAATACTAACAGTAGATGCTTTTTATTGGAATAATAATTAGACCAATTTACTTTTATACTTCTACTTGCGCAGTAAAATATTCGTTGTCGCAATAATCCCAAACAGTCGTATATTCGTGGAATAACCTATAGTAGTATTAATTTTGATTAAGTATGATTTCATAATTTATTAAGAATCCTCTACAGAATTTTTTTTTCTTTTTTTGGCATAGACTTTTAGTCATTCAGCCAGACTCAACATCGTAAAAAAATAGTTGTCTAAGTTTATATTAATAAATATACAAAAACAGAAAAGGTAAACAGGGTCACTCTCTTCTCGCCTAGGGGCCCATCAAGGCATTTTTTTAAGACATACAACACTAGGCCACGGTAAGAGCGGAATTTGACAATTGGGTTAGAAACAAAGGTTACGTTATTAACTAATGCATAATTATTTACATGGTTATTTTACTATCCTTTAAAAACATAACTAAGGAATCATACACTGCTCTCGAGTCTAGTGATAATAAGTACTGAAGGTTCCAAGGGGCTAATATATTGTATTTATGTAAGTTATTTATTAATCTGGCTGAAATTATAGTATTTCTGGGGCAACTGAAAAATATAGGATCTAGGTTTCCTTCTTCTGTACAAAATTCACATCGATCATTATCTAAAACCTTGAGTTTAAATAAATGTTTGGGGTAACAAGCATGTCAAAAGCGTGTTTTAGGAATATCTGTTTGAAGAGAAGTGTATCTATTTGGGCTAACAATGGAATATTCCTTCCATATATTATCGCACCTTTGGTATAATCTTAATTTTAAGGAAGCCAGAAAGTCGCAAGCCGTGATTTTATACGAAGTTTCTCTACCAGATAAAATACTTTCCTTTGCTAATTGGTCCACATGTTCATTATTTTCCAAACCTATATGTGCTTTAATCCAAACAAAGACCACATTTTTGCCCCTTGTTACTAACTTTTGTTTGATATCCTTAATTTTGTAAATATAAGGGCAACTGTACGTATTTCGCAATCCCGGTTTCCCAATAGAGGTCAAAACTGATAAAGAATCTGATAATATCACTATATGATCCGAGCTACTTTCTGTTGCATAAAGTAAGGCCTCATATATTGCAAGAGCTTCCGCTGTAAAAATAGAGGTCTGGGAGTTTAACTTAAATGTGTGTTCTATTCGTTCAAACGGGACAAAAAAGCGCATCCAGTGCCGTTTGATGATTTGGAAGCATCGGTATATATAATGACGGAGTTTTTGAATTCTGATAATATTGAGTGAATAATACGTCTGTTTATGTGTATATTGTCACTATATTTTGGTACCATGATATCTGTATTTGAACAATATGTTGCATATGAAATGTTTTGAAGTGTATACGTAGGTTTATCTATGTCTTTTAATGCTTCCATATTATGTTGCAGAGCTTCGCAGACTAAAGGCGATTTCTTTTTTTCCCAGTATTTAGTAGACAAATCATAGCAATTCAGAGTAAAGATCTTTGTGTATAACGATTTATTTTTTTATATTATGTCTTTACCAGAAATTTTTCGGACAGGAAGTTTCGTCTGATACTTAAAGGTGGTTCCAATACTTCCAAATACAAGGGTTGGATTGGTGTGGACTTCATAGCACCTAAACATGTACGTAAAGCTGAATTGTGTATTACGTTAATTTTATTTAGCAATACATTACTGGCTGATCCATAAAATATGCTTCCGTAATCAAAAATGGAGCGGATATACGCTCTGTAGATTAATAAATTTACATCTACATCAACACCTCACCACGTTTTATTAATCGATTTAAGGAAATTTATTCCCTTGTTGCATTTGTTTAACATATCCTCAATATGATCCTTCCAAGTCAAATGTTTGTCAAGTGTCATCCCTAAATATTTGACGTTAGTTTTTAGTGGATATTAATGCTGTCCTAATTTAATTATTTGATCGTTTATAATGTCTAGTAAAAATGCAAACCTGAGATTTATTGCAAGATAATTCAAAATTGTTTTTATGGGGCCATTTTTGAAGTAACTGATAGATACTATCCAAGTTTTTAATTGCTGTTTCATATTCTTTGTGTTCTGTGTAAATGCAGAAATCATCTGCGTATTGTATGAGGTTGAAGCGTATGTTATTTATTTTAATATTGTACAAGTCCGCTACGTACATATTAAACAGGATAGGGCTCAAAACAGAACCCTGAGGTAATCCTTTGTTTACGATTCTGGGACCTATGAGCATTTGTTCTTTTCTTAAATAAACTAATCTGTTTGAGTATAGATTAACAATACTAGCGGTAAATTGGGTGGAATTTGAAATATTCTTGTCATTTTTCCTTTAAGTGCTATTAGACACACGGAGTCATAAGCACCTTCTATATCAAGAAATAATGCTGGTAAGTAATTGTTTCGGGAATAATTGTTTTGAATGTCTACAACTAGGGTAGCCAATGCATCCAAAGTACCAAAACCTTTCCTAGATCCGTATTGTTCTTTGGGTAGAAGGTTCTGCTCTAGTAACCACCATTCTAACCTAGCCTTAATTATCCTCTCTAGAGTTTTTTGTACACAAGATAATAAAGATATGGGTCTGTAAGCTTCAACTAATTTTAGATTTTTCCCAGGTTTGGGTATAGGAATGACAATAATATGTTTGAAGGCTGAAATGTTAGAACCTTCTCTAATTATCTGATTAAAAAGATTTAGAAGTAACTCTTCTGTACTAGGTCCAGGATGAGCAAAGTTAGTTGATTTTTTCATATACGGTCTTGGAATGGTAGGATGAGATGACGTAATGTCATCAGATACGTTAGGTAGTTTTGGAAAATTTTCTTCAAGATTTGACAATATCGAAAATTTATTGTTACTAACAAATCCGGAAAAAGATGATTCTTTATATCTTTTGGCTTCTAGAAAGGAAATTTTTTGATCTAGCATAATGTTTTTAATTTTTTTTTGTTCCTCATTTACGGGACAACTTTTGGAGATCGAAATATGATCTTTGTGTGATCGAAATTCTTGTGTGCCCTTGCATTGCTTAGAAATGTGACCAAATTTCAGACACTTGTAGCACTGTATTACCCTGCCTACAAATCTTTCTACTGGCAAATACACAAAATTAACTAGTTGCGACATAATTTGGCAAAACATTTCCTTCAAATGTAACTATAATATTTCGTCTGGGAACGTATTCTGTTTTACCGTCTTTATCTACCTTTCTATGCATTCTTTTAATGTCAGTAATTTTAACGGAAGAGTCTATATCGTTTTTTAAATAATCAGTATCATACCTCGTATCTACATCGTGAATTATTCCCTTGATTTCCAAGAGATGGTTAGGGATATAGGCTTTTCAATTTTCATCCTTTAACTTATTATGTGTTACTAGATGATTTGCATCCAAAATTGATTTTAAAATAACTTTAACTCTATTTTTTCCTATAGATTTAATTCCCTTTGGGTTTTTGATTTTAAGTTTTTGATGCAAAATTTCCCCCACAATCATTGGATGTAAACGAGAAATGTTCTGATTATTTAAATTCTCGATATATACGCAACAGCTATGAAAATCATAATTATTAGAAGAAATGTTATAAAGCTTTACTTCCCTTGTTTTGTCAGTTTTATCACCGGAACTCGCACCAATTTCCATGTCATGTTCTGAAGAACTTGTCGCAACACTTAAATCGCACATTTGCGTCTTATTGTTATTTTCCTCCTCCATTAGGGGAGGTAAATCACTTATTTTCACAAAAATTCCAAATATTTAACCGATATATTTACACAAAATTTAAATTATAAATATAAATATTGATTTTTAATCGCCGCAAAAACTTATCTACCGCTTAATGTGATTTTAAGGATCGTCTGTTTACTGTGAATGCTCACTACGTACTCCCTCTACAGAATTAACAGAAGAGCATCTAGATGTATTTGTCTTGAGAGCATCTTCTTCTTAGGGTTGCTGTCCGTTCCCAACATTGGCGATCATTCTGGCTATGATGACTTTGTTCGTTGCTATACAAAATATTTGTGTTGAGGTATTTTTATACCATGCCCTAAGGTTAGCAAGCCAGGATATTTTTCTTTGTCCTGGAGCCATTTTTTCTTTAATTTTACCTTGTAAAATGCCTTGAAGTAGCTCGTACCTGCCTTTGATTTCTCATTATATATCCCAAGTACTGCAGCTTACGGTCCTTTACGATGTTGACCAAATGCGCGGTTATGTTCATCCTCACCTTTTGAAGGGGAAAGGATGAGGTAGCTGGTTCGATAAATTAAAAGTAAATAAGTATTTGAAAAATTATGATCTCACCTTCCTACATTTGGTAGATAAAAAATAAATTATGTAAGTAAGTAGTAACAATAAAAATGTAGTGAGTAGTAAAATAGAAAATGAATTAATTAAAATAAGAATAAAATCTAGAAATATTTTTATTACATTATTTACAAAAATAAATAAAAAAGCGGAATCGCCAACAAATCCCCTTTTTATAATAGTAAAATGTAAATGTTTATATACAATGTTCTTAAGCACAACTGTTTATATTAAGTTATAGAACAATAAAGTTTATATGTAGTTTATTGAAAATCCGGCAACCCTGTAATTTTTCGGACCGGCATTCATGAAAGGTTGGCACGAAACCGTAGATTATCTTCTGTATGAAAAAATTATTTCAGGTACTTACTTACATATTTTATGCACAGACACTGAGTTTAATTTAATTAACTATTTAATAAAATGGTTAATTGAAAACTGCTTCTATTTGAGAAGCGTGAAAACAATAACTTGCTTCTATTTGAGAAGCTGAGAAAATGATTTGACTTACGTCCTTCTATTTGAGAAGGCAGAAACGAAGTAATATTAAGGGTAGCTGATTTGAATAGATTAATGTAAAATTCTGACAGGCGCAGAAGATACGAAACAGCACGAAGAAGGGATGTCGTGCTGATCGTATAGACTTTAATTTAATTTAGAAGACAATTTAGTGGAAAAATAATAATTATTAGAATAATAAATAAACTATTGTAGAAAATGTGAATAATTTTCTACACCTTTAGTACTTCTTCATTGGTGACTTTGTTTGTCCATTGTATCTTCAGGATCCTGAAGATCCTACTTGGAAGCATTGGTTGTAGTAAAACTGGCTGAAAAAATAAATTTTAGACAATTATTCTATGATAATTATTTTTTCAACTATAACTTATGACAGTAATAAACTTTGTTTTAAAAATGAACAGTAAAAATGTTGACAGTTGACAACCAGAATCACTACTGACATTGTGAACCAGTGTTGCCAAGTTCACAATTCCAATAGTATCTGCGGGCTAAAAAGAACAGTACTAAGAAAGAAGGGTTGTCCTTTGCCCACGCTGAGTAATTCTGCAAACTCATCGCGTTTTTCAACCCCACAAAATTTTACATTTTTCGAAGCACTCCGGCAGAGCAAGTGTTTTAAAGACCAGTTATCCACGAATAATTTACGTTATTCATTTATTGGTACACTTTGAAATCACGTATTAGTACTACAAAAAATATAAATAATGTAAAATGGTTAAATTTGTGATGTATATCAGTATACCTTTCCTTATTATGGAAATGAGAAAAACAAAAATTAATTTTTAATCTGTAATATCAGATTAATTCTTATTACTGGTTGTATATTATATTACTTAAAAGAAGAATGTTTCAAACGTTATTGGGAGTGCCATTAATAGAAATACAACCCCATTGGCTTCCTAGAATGTTGGTAGTATTAATTTAAACAGCATTTTCTCTGATTTAAAAAATGCAAGTTTATATTGTTTAATTGTACTTTTGACATCCATTTAAAAGATTAAGATATTTAAATACACCACTGCCCAAAATTAACGCACAATCTTAAATGTACTATAAGTTTGAAGCTATTTTTCTTCTGAACGAATATTTGGATTTTGATGATTTTCTTTTCATATTATAGGTTTATTTCTAGTTAATCACTGTAATAATACTTTAACCGTATACAGTTTTACTCGTATACGGGGTGTGAAAATAAAGTTGCGTTTTTTCATCGTAGTTTGCAACGCTATATTTTATTAATGAAGCCTAAGAAAGCATAACCTAGATAATGTTTAAAAATTCCCTCTCTTCTTCTTAACGTGCCCTATCAAGTCCCCTTGACGTTGGCGATTAACATGGCGAAACTGTCTCTGTCTCGAGCTATTCTAAATAGTTGCTTAGCTTTCTTTATTCCTGTCCACTCCCTGATATTCTTCCACCAAGAGGCCTGCTTTCTACCAATTCCTCTGCGTCCTTCGATTTTACCCATCATAATAAGTTGAAGAATATTATATCGGTCTCCCCTTACTACGTGTCCAAAATAGGCCATCTTTCTACATTTGATGTTATCAAGCAGCTCGCGAGCAGCATTTGCTCTCTCAAGGACTGCCACATTTGTCAGCATAGCCGTCCATGAAATTTTTAGTATACGTCTGTGCAGCCACAATTCAAAGGCCTCCAGACGATTAATGGTGGATATTTTTAATGTCCATGCTTCGACACCGTATAAGAGGACTGACCAAATGTAGCATTTAACCATGCGCTTTCGAAGTTGAAGTTGCAAGTCATCATTACAGAAGAATGACCTCATTTTTAAAAATGTCGTGCGGGCTATCTCGATTCTACATTTTATCTCTTGATCTGGATCTAGTTGTTCAGTAATACGGCAACCAAGATATTTAAAACTGGACACTCTTTGAATTATATGACCATCAACATATAATCGTGCATCTTGATGTGCTAAACGGCTAAACACCATGTGTTTTGTTTTTGCACAGTTTATGTTTAGGCCAAACTCTCTTCCCACCGTATCAATGGTGGGAAGAAAAAATTCCCTATCTAAAAACACTTAATAACGATTATTTCCACCTCGACATCTAAATACTTCTTCACAGCGACGAGGCATACCTAAAATCAAGCGGCGTATTGTATTCTAACCTCGTCCAAATAATCACAAACCACGCGTGCAACATGTGGTCGAGCATTATGATGCATTAAAAAAAATTCTTTCCTATGTACATGTAAATAGAACTACATGGTTAGACAAAATATTTGTAATATACCTTTCACTTGTTAAGGAACCTCTTCGTAAAGCAACAAGTTCCGTTCGCGCTGTAGAAGATATTTTTCTCCAAACCATTACAGCTCCTCCAAAGCATAGGTAGGCAAAGTAATAGGTAGTATATTGCACTGTGCCTGTGGATAGTGTTCTCTTGACCGTCGAATAACTCTCATACGCTTGTCTGAGCTATATAGGTATTAGCTCGATTCATCAGTGAACAACACGTGCTCCCAGTCATTAACATTTCAGTCAAGGTGCTCTCTGACAAATTGTACTACTTCTACGATGATTTACGTTTAAAGTTGGTGCTCTGACTGGTATTCTCATATGCAGATCTTGTTCAGCGAGGCACCTTTGTATAGTGTTTCTACTATTTTGAATAGTATAAACATTTGTTACTTGTATTTTAATTCAACTTGAAAGTTGAATTTAAACACGCTACGGCGTACTTTAAATAAGCAAAATCGGTTACCAATAAAAAAAATAATGTAACAAATTCCAGTTCCAAATAATATAATAAATAATATTTAACTGAAATAAAAAAACAATTTCAGAACCACCATATTAATGATAAAAGAACTCCACTATGTTTAGTTGAGTTGGTGATTTAAAAAAAATTGAAATACCTAGGCTTTTATTAACAAGTTTTTGTAATACTTTCTGCAATAAATGGGTATCTTTCAAAAAGATCGTTGCACTGAAAGAATATGGGAAGACTAACATGTTTTATGGTAGAAAAAAAAAGGAAATAAATATATAATTTTATGTAATATACCTATAAACTGGCGTGGTAAGTAGTGAGTCATAATATTATTCTAGGAAAAACAAAATAGAAAAAAATAATTAGATTAAACTAACAATACAATGTAAAAGTGCCTTTGTCGATAAAGTCTATACTCGGTTCACAATTTGTTGATAGCTCACTACAAGTTTAATCCTAATTAGAGAACTGAAATACAGAGAGGATAGGTAATACGATATAATAGTAAAAACCAACCTGAAACTGACGATTTAAGATGTTTTCGACTAACTTATCTTGTATCTGCCGGAATACAATACAGCGGTCAAGCTTATAATCCGATTAGGAACGTATTTTGGCCGACCAGTATCGTAGAGTATATGATTGAAACATTTATTTGAACTAAATAAATGTATTTTTGTTTTAATAAAATATCCTGTTTTTTCCACGCAGTCGTTGGAAGTCTTTCTACTAGTCGTGAATGATAAGGTGCATTATCTAATACTATAATTGAATTTGGTGGTATGTGTTCAATCATCTGCACAAAATACTCTTCGAAAACATCAGCTGTCATCTCCTCGTGATAGTCTTTTGTGCTTTTGGACTGAAATTCCAACAAACCATGCTTAACAAATCCTTTTTCACTGCCGATGTGAGAAATTATTAATCTACTGCCTTTACCAGAAGGTGGGGAGATACCAGTAGACCAACCTTCCATAAAGGCTTGCCTGGAGCTTAATATATTTTTATCTGACCAAACTTTTTTTAGAGTATGACCTGAGTTTACCCACGATTCATCCTGGTAGAAGACTGGCCTTTCTTCAGCCCGGAATTTTCGTATGGATCTTAGATAATTTCTTCTCCAACATATTATTTCCTTCCGGTCAATCAAAAGTGATTTTCGGTCTGATTTCTCCCACCGGAAATTTAATTCTTTTAAAACTTGCCACAATTTAGTTCGTCCGATATGAGGCAAATCCGGATCATCTCTAACTTCTTGTAAAATTTTATTTAGGTTTGGTATTTCTTTTTTGAAAAAAAATCCATGAATTTTCCTTCGAATACCATTTTTGGCAAATTCATCAAGTTCAATAGGCTTTTTCCCTCTCTTTAAGTGTTCGTTTGTGTTTGGGTTAGCTATACCGTGTTTTTTTCTTTCTGATAGGAACCTATATATAGTTGACTCCCCTACGCCAGTCATGTTGGCACAACTTTCGACTATGTTGCGAACAGTGTTTGTGGGATTCTGAGAAACCAGAGCATCGTGAACATTAAGGACAATAGTCTTCTCTCTTGGTGAATAGACAGACTTACTGACTGTACGCAACAGTACCGGTGTAAAACTTGATGATGTTGATGATGAAGCCATCACAAACAATCCAACAAAACTAGCACGAGCGAAAGGTACGTATATGTTCGTAGGTATATGGAATAAAAAATCCCTCACGCACTGCATATAATTCGCAAAAGAAATATTCGAGACGCTAATTACTGCCGTAGAAGTGGAAACACCGACGAGCCGTAAATTACATGCGATCAAAAACGTACTAAACAAACAAATTGTTTTCGTTCGTAATAACTTCACCCTTTTAAGTTAAGTTTCGAATATAAACTAAACAGGCGAGGTACGTGGCCAAATCCGGCATCTATACCCATTATATTATTAAAAATCTGGGGAATTCCATCCTAATTATCTTGCAACCGATAGTACCTTCGGATATAAATACCAGGTTGTCTAGTAAAGTGATTAAACGCGAACATTAGTATTGAAATATCCAAAGAGATAAGGTATTCTTATTTACAAAATTGTTAATGGTTAAATTATTATTTTTATTAATATAATATAATAACCAACATTAGCCGTGAAAGTTGTAATTGTTTTTTACTAAATATATCAGTATTAAAACATTATTAATATTAATTTTAATGAATAAACACCTCAGGAACGCCTATGATGATACAAATTTTACGACCGTTTGATGATTTTGAGGCAAATTTCGTGCTATCAACAATTTGTGAACAGAGAATAGAATAGTATATTAATAAGTTAGCGGAAAGGAACTTTTCTATTTATATATCTTTTTCATTATTTAGTTTTCAATATTTTTGATTATACCATCCAAAAAGAGTGACATTAAACTCTGGGGAAAAGCTATAAAAACTAATTTATGCAAGTGCCTTTGAGATTTTGAAATATTCTGGACGACCACTACTCCGTAGTAATAAAGTTGTGGTTTTTTCGATTTTATTTTTAACCAACTTTTCACATACTAGTTCGTTGGCTATGTTGTATACAAACTACTTTATTATGTAAAAAGTTTAACACTTTTCAATGAAATGCTAATCATTGTCATGCATTCTTGGCTACCTTTAGACTGTATAAGAAAGAACTTTTTGAATATAAATACGAGCGTGAAGCAAATTATTTTGTTTTTTAATTTTTTAAATGTAGGAATTTTTGCGGATTGACAAAACTAATAGCAACAGAAAAAAACAATACAATTTTGTTGTAAATTGGCAGGTATGCGGTTTGTTGTATATTTATGAATAAAATTCCATTTTTTCTTCGCATTTCTATGTGTTGCTCATTTTGTTTTTTAGCTTATTTAGCTAGAAAAGAATTAAGAGTATTTTAACATTTCCATGTTCAAAATAGTAGATACTGGAGTAGTATTCCTTTAAAATAGGCTTTAGTTTCGGCGATTACTTCCTCATCGGAACGTTATCTTTTACCACGGAGCATTTTTTTATCGAAAAAAATAGTAACCGCTGGATGCTGCTAGATCTGTTCTACACTATGGGTGCGGAAGCAATTTAAAGCCCAATTCATGTATTTTTGCCATCGTTTTCTTTGACTTGTGACACGGTGTATTGGCTTGGTAAAACAGCAAATTATTCTTAAACAAATAAGGCTTTTTCTTTGCTATTTCGGTCTTCAAACGCTTTAATAAATTAATATGGAAATCGCTGTTGATAGTTTCTCCATTTTTGAAATAGTTACTGAAAATAATTCTTGCGGGTCTCAAAATAGAGAAGCCATAACATGTCCGGTCATTTGTTGCGTCTTTGGTCGCTTCGGATGGCTTTCTCTGTGCTGTAAACTCAGATCAGTACATATCTGATACCAGAGTAAAATGGTTCATTTATTGTGAAATACCGATGCAACAGCTCCGACTTATTATAATCAAACTTTGTTGCTTTTTCTCTGGTGTGAAAATCGCGGCAGTCGCAGCCAATTGCAAAACAACTGTCTCGTACCTAAATGTTCATATATTGTTACGAACAAGCATTCAGCGTGGCCCATGTAACGGTTGCATCTCGACAGCGACTAGAAGTTTCCGACGATATCGAGTGCGAGAGAGAACAACCCGTCACGTAGGCGAGTTAGAGGTGGGCTACTTCAGAATGTTCTAGAACATAGTAACCTTGGTATATATATATATATAATATATATATATATATATATATATATATATATATATATATATATATCTATATGTTACGATGTTATGAGTTGAGTTTAGTTGTTAAATATATTTATATAAATTCGAACCGCTCGTTTTCTTTAAGTTCGCTACAATATAATAGTCAAAATGCTATCCTTTGATAATTTTAGGTTATCAGTTATCTCTGGCAACTTCACTTTGCGGTTTTCCATAATAATTTTTAGTCTGTTTTTGATGTTTTCGAGAATAACTACATCATTTAGCCTTCCGAAACTCTCAGTATTATTGGTGTTGATACGACCACATTTTAATTTAACAAACCATCGTTTAATGGTTTTAATCGATGTGGTAGAGTATCGGTAATACTTTTTGGGCATTGGTCAGATTGGACAGTATTTTTTCATCAGAAGCAGTAATAAACAACACAAGAAATTGCTTGGAATCCATTGTATATAAAAATCACAAAAGTAGAGGCACTTCATACACTTTAACTTGATAAATAATAATCTGAATGACATGAACATTTTGACAGTATACTTTCGCAGGTTAGCACTATCGAAATTTCAAATGAAAAATTCATTAGAGTCTCCATCACGTTCCCCGGGGTCAATCAGGCCCGGGGCTTACTGACCGACATATTAAATATCTTTCTAGTGATCGGAATATTGAAATATTTTGTACAGCATGCATAAAAAATGAGATATCTTTGAATGATCTAACCAAAGAGCAATTACACTTCTAAATGCAACGTATAAAATATTCTCTACATTACTATGCCACCGTATGGCACCATATGGATTGGGCAGCAGGCTGATTCCAGAGGTGGTAAATCGGCAATTCATTAGATTCCAACCCTGAGACACATTTTAGAGAAGAACACTGGAATATGATATACTCATCACATATTAAGACTACAAAGTAAGAAGAGAAATATTCAAAGCAAAGAAAGAGATAGGCTAACGTCCTACAGCCACTTACTATAGACAACGTTATCCAACCAGTGAACGAATTTTTATACATCGGAGCGATCATTCGCAATAAAAATAAATAACGAATGTTATTTTGGGGCCAATCTGCTTCATAAATTCATAATTATATCGAGAAATACAAATGTAAAACTCTACAAAAAAATAATACGCTCCGTCCTAACATATTGTTCAGAGACCTGGAATCTAACAAAAAGTAATAAAAACATGTTAGGATAATTTAAAAAAAAAGTACTAAGGTGAATATATTTAGCGGTGAACAAAGATGGGGTGTAGAGAAGAGGATACAACTTCAGACTTTATAGAATATACTAGGAACCAAATATCGTAAAATATATTAAGATAGAACATCTGAGGTGGATCGGACATGTAATGCGAATGAGGCAAAAGAACCCAGCTAGAAAAACAATCCTTAATAGACCCATTGGTAAAAAAGGAAGATAAAGACCCAGAACAAAGTTCCTTGATAACATCCATGAAGATATGAGAAATATGGGAATACGTGCTTAGTGCAGAAAGGCGACGGATAGGGATGACTTAGTTGATCTATACTCGTATGACCTAATTTCTGATGACTTCGTTATCAATCTGTTGCAACGTTTTTTGCTTTTACATAGTTGGTTGTGAAGATCTAATATTGATACTTCAATCTGAATTTGGTTAATCTGCTAGTACATTGCTGAAACATTGTTTTTTAGAAAGTAAGGCGGTTAACACGTTTTACAAATAAAAAATGAAGTATACGTGAAATTAACAAACGTACATATTATCAACAAATTACTTACAAAATGTTTTACCTGACGGGTATATATTATATATTTACGGGCATAATAATATTATTTAGTTTTAGGATTCTGATAGTCTCTTAGATACTGTAGTGGAATATAGTCGGTAGTATGTAATAAATTGGCATGTGCTGTGGCTGATTCAATTATCTACAGTAAAAACATCAATGTTTGCAATATATACTTACCGCATCCTAACCAACGACATACATAAACTACATAAAACTACATAACAGGGTAGCCAAAAAATCGATAAAGGTGGCAACCTTATACACAGTCTGATAAATAAATTAAATTTAATCTTATTAAACACTGGAAAGCCAACAAGAGTCAATTCATATAACGGATCATTCTCTGGAATTGACCTGACCTTGTGTAGCCCATCACTAGCATACATGTTTCAATGGAACACAGCAAAGACTCTGCACGACAGTGATCACTTCCCCTTACTTATTTCAATTGAGACAAACCAATCTCTTAATCCGAATGCATATCAAAGATGGAAAATAAAATCAGCAAACTGGAAACTTTCTCAAAAGACTTGGAAGACGAGATGGAAAATTATGAGATAACAAATGACATTCACAAAACCGTCACGAACTTTAACAACATTATCTTAAATTGTGCATCTACGTCTGTTGGAAAAACTAAACCGTGTAAAAGGCAACCGGTACCTTGATGGAATCAAGAAATCTCTCGGGCCATGGCTGTTAGCAAGCACGCCTTTAACTTTCTTAAGAGACACATAATAGAGAAAAACCTAATAAAATTTAAGAGATTGAGACACGAGTACTCGATTCTTAATAAAAACGAGTAAGAAAGAGAGCTGGATTGAATATGTTAGGAGCATTAACACATCTACCCCAGCAAATATGATCTGGAACAAAATAAAGAAAATAAAAGGATCAAGTTTACCTTACTTAATAAATGCACTCAAATAACAATCAAATCGTCTCTTGTAGAAACGAATTTCTTGAAATTCTAGCAGACGTATTTCAAAAAAATTTTAGCGATTCTGTACTATATTCGATTTTGTTCTACACAGAGGATTACCACATAATCTGTAAACATAAAAATTTGCAACCAGATCTCTTCCATAAATGCACCCAAAACTTTGTAAGAATTAGATTTTTCTCTTTTAAACTTCCCACCACAACCACATCCCCAGTCCCACATCTTACGGTCCTATTTCCCTCACTTATAGCATGTGTAAACTTCTCGAGAAGATTTTAAATTACAGGCCTACGTAGTATCTAGAAAATGAAAATCTCCTGACCACAGTCCAAAGTGGTTTTCGACGAGGAAGATCTGCTAACGACAACTTAGTGGCACTTGAGTCAACCACTCATGATGCTTTCTTACTAGATTACTTTAGTATCTTGTCTTAATGTTTTGTAACCTGCTTCCCACTCACACATAATGAATTTTACTTTAAATTTCAATTTTCTTTCTTTCATGTCGATCATTTGTAGAAGAAAATTTGTTAAAGAGCATATCCCAATATGAACAAGTATCTGATCTGGGAAGTTCAAAAGGCCATTTGAATTTACTTTTAAAAATATCGTAGTAGGTTGGTAGAGAGATTTTCGTATTAGGGTACATTTTTAAAAACAATTAGTACATTTAAGAGATGCTTAAATTAGCTGGAAGGCAACTTTTAGAAGAAGCATTTCTGCTATAATGATTTTCTTAATGAGGAAATGACTTAATATTATTATCATTAGTATTACATAGCCATAAGGGCTGAAGACATTAAGACACATATTCCCATTAACAAATAATATATATATATATATATATATATATTATATATATATATATATTTATATATATATATATATATATAAGAGTAAGAAAAAAGAAGTACTTGTGACTCGTTTGGAAAAAATATAACACTGTTTTTGATGGGTTGGAGTCAATAAAAGGGGCTATTTGTTGACTATTTTTTACTCGAGCTTTCAATTGTGATTACAATTTTTATCAAGAGCTTCTAAAAAATACAAAATGTCTTACAAAGTTGAACTAGAAATAAAAAATTTTTTGTTAACTCACCAAATAAAATTAGTTTTTTATATAAAACTACTGCTTACATAATAAATACAAAAAATATTAATAAAAAAATGCCTTATTCTAATAAATGTTTCTCTGAAAAATTTAGATGAAGTTTCTTAAGAAAAAATTGAATTTATAAACAAAAATAGAATAGCTACAACCAGCCTAAAATGACATAAATACTAACTTAAAAATTTTTATTTTTGACATATTGTCAAAAATAAAATTTTGTTTAAAAAATTCTTCTTTGTTAAGTAACAAAAAAGAAGAAGATTTATTCACCATTGATAGATGCCCGAAAAAATGTAACAAATACATGGAAAATTCAAAATGTGATATTTTACTGACTGCATAAATTAAATAGAAATTATATAATTATAAATTTTGCTTAAATTTTGAATTTCTGACCTTTTGTTTAAATTATTATCACTTTTGCTAATACAAACCATTTCCAAAAAAGTTCTTTTAAATTTATTACTTTCATTACATAAAATTTTAATATTATCAAAATCCATAATATGGTCTTTGTCTATTACATGCTCTGCCAAAGCACAAGATGGTTTCTTAATTCTACAATCACTCTTGTGAGAAATAATGCGATTTGATCAAATTTGATATATATATATATATATATATATATATATATATATATATATATATATATATATATTAAAATTCGAAATTTGATAGTTACGTCACCGCGGAGTCGACGAGCTTCAAAAGTTGGTAACCCTGCTAAAGAAAGTCTTTGTTCGTAATCTGGCCTTCTTCATTTGAAAGATAGTCTGGTGGCTTTCCTTTGGATATTTTTGATAAGAGTTCTATCACGCACTAATTCTGGGCACCAAACTGTTCCACAGTACTCTAGTAGAGGTAGGATATAAATTTTATGCAAACGAATGAAACCAGAAAAGGATATTTTTGTAAAAGTCGTATTAAGTAGGTATAATTTACTATTCGCTTTTTAGTAATTTTAGTAATGTTTGAAATATGCTTCGAGCCACCGAAATTTTCAGTAACTGTTACACCAAGGTATTTATATGATCCCACAGTATGTAGTAAATGGCAAAGTGTTCTAGTTTATACATTAATTTTCTTCTTGGTACTCAATCAAATGCTTTTGCAAAGTCTGGGCCTTTTGGCTAATAGAAGCAGATTTTTTGGGATAATTAGTATGTTTGCTACGTTAATCTTTTAGAATTATGCCTGCTGTTATTGAAAATATATAGTATACCGTTTCTTTACATACTCTTATATTTTCTCATGTATATTTCACCGTACACTGTCGACCAGATTTTGCTTCTCCAATCCTTCTTCTTTTTGGGTGTTGCAACGAAATATACTGAGATTAAAATTTTAGTTCGCTATCGTAACTGAGTTCTCTAGTCATTTCAAATAGTTTTGCATGATTGTCGACTAATAATTTAGCAGAACACCCCGTAGACTGTTTACATTTACAAGTAGGAACCTAAAAGAAATATATTGTTTTAAAACATGAAACTAGTTTAAATTACTCAATTACTCAATATTCAATCAGTATCTGATCGATTTGGCGCCATGGCGGTACGTTTGCTGATCTTACGACCTCCACCTCCACGTTATTATATTTGTTGAGTTTATTATCATGTTGGTTCTTCTTGCTAAGTTACATATGCCATTGTTCGTGTTATTTTGTAATGTCTGCTTTCTTGCATTTTGTTTAAAGAATTTCTATTTTCCAATTACGCACCCATTTACGAATGGGTGCGTTTAACCCATATCATCCTTTAATTTCTTAATCCTAAAGTAGTTAGTTTCTTATATCAACTCATTTCGTAGGAACTTCATATATTTCAGAACTTTTAAAAGTCCTTAAAATATACCATACACAGTTACATGAGGTTTCTCTTTAAATAATCTTCTGTTAAATGCTATTTGTTTTCTTTTCGATGGTGTTTTTTCTGTGTGCAAGAAATCTTGCAATTGTGTTAGCATATTTCATAAATGATGATTGAAGAAAATGGGATTTTGCAAATGTTGTGTTATTAATAGTAAAAATACAACAAAAAATAGTAAATTTAAGTTCTATCAGTTCCCAAAGTTTTAAGCACAAATTAATGCAATGATAAAAATGAATTTATATCATAGTAAAACATAAGTAGTTAGTTTTGGAGGACGTTTTTAAAAACCTAAATTGGAAATATAAGGGAATAAACATCAATGGCCGCTACCTCAGTAATCTACGATTTGCAGATGATATAATCCTGATAGCTACTGACCTACAAGAAATGCAAAACATGCTTTTAGAACTACATACCGAATCTTCTAAAATAGGACTGAAAATGAATTTAAACAAAACAAAAGTCATGCACTCCGAAGACACCGTGACAATAATAAACGATAAAGTTATAGAAAAAGTTGAAGAATATATATACTTAGGACAAAAAATAATCCTAAATAGGGAAATTCAAACGGAAGAAATAAAAAGAAGAAGAAAGTTAGCTTGGGTAGCATTCGGTTAACTGAACTATATACTTAGAAATTAACAAATTTAATTACATCTTAATCCACAAGGAAAAAAGAGGAAAAAGAGGAAAAAAGGAGATATTAGATACATCCTAAAAAGATCTGTTGAGAATACCCACATTTCTTTCAAAGTCCCGAACAATCTAGGACAACGTTTAACCAACACAAAAGATCCCATCAACTACATGGATCGTAGTGGTGTTTATAAATTACAGTGCTCTGATTGTGATGCTACATATATAGGTAGAACCTGTAGATCACTAACTTTCCGTTCCTTAGAACACACTAAAAAAGAGAACACTTCCACCTTCTCTCAACATCTTGCACAACATAAACATACCCTCAACATCCCAGAAGATATATCTTTGTTACATAATATCCCCCAAAAAAATTTTCTAAAATTAGATCTATATGAAGACTTGAAAATAGTCAAAGAAAAACAAAATAGCTCCAATTGCGTTAATCGCCATGTATCTTTCAACCGTGACTTTCAACCTTTACATCGAAAACTTTTTTCATAGTTCACACTTCACAATACTGCCCTACATTCTCTGCCTTATTTTCCTATACAAACGTCAACACCTTAATTCTACACAATTTTGTGTTTCTTTAAACACCCATTCTCTACAATATCGCCACACCTTCCTCTCACAAATTTTCGACCCTAATGTTAACTTCAGAACCATCCACATCTATCATACCAACATATCACCATCTTATCCACTCTTCACTTCTACATCACATTCCTGTCAATTCTTTTCTCTTTCATTATTTCTTAGTCAATTCATATATCAAACATGTATCCAATAGTTTTAACTTAGTAATCATTCAAACATTATCTAACAATTTATCAAAATTCATAATCTACCATATACCAAAGAATCCTTATCTACCATTGTCCACCTTTTCTCGGTCAACAACTTAGTAGCACACTTATACAACAAATTTCAGGTTTCTACAAACTGAATTTAATACCACCAAAATATATTTTGTTCAGGGTGCTAGATACTTTAAGTATAAAGGATCCCTATTATCTCTAATTGTTGATTAACTCCTTTTCTGCTTTAACCGCCCCCCCTCCTTTTCTTCAGTCATTTCCTTTACTTTTATTCTCATTAAGTCTCTGGGGAACCCAGCCTCTTCAGTTTTAAATTCAATCACATGGGTTATTACTTTAATTTCTTCAGCCTGTAGATTTCCATTTTACTAAACTTAATTTTATTAATTTTTTCACCATAGGAGCAGTCTTAAATAAAGTCATTTAAATATGAGGTCTGATATTAGCTTCAAATATTTGTTATTTAATTTTACTTTGTCCTAGATGTGATTTACATAAAAGGATAATTTTCATATATACAAGCTAATCCAATATAAAATACACTTCTAGACCACATTCCATATGACAAAAAGCAATATAAGTTGCCTAAGACACAGGTCATTCTATTAATCATGACTATTAAACCATCATTGATTTCACATCTTTTATACCCTAAATTAATAAATAAAAAAGTTTTTTAAATCCCAACACCTAGATTGCTGTTATTTTTAAAATCATCAAAACTTGTTGAATCTTTTGGCTGTAGTAATACTATGTACAACTAATATGGTTTTTGTTACATTGACATTTTGTTTTCGACATCGTTCATAAGTATCTTGTCAATCAGTTCCCAGCTGTTCTCCGCGTGTAGAGGTTCTCTCACCGGCTCTGGAACTCGATTCAGCCATGTGTTACCTCTAGCCAGATTTAATTTAATACTGAACATCACAGTTATTTTACAACACAATGTATAATCTTTTATAACTAAATGTAATTTAAATTGTTTTTACCCTAGTATTTTGGTGGCTCAGGCATTGTGACCTAGTAAGTATAACCATCTTTTGCTTTTCAACCATAGTCAAAATTTCATAATCACGTTTGTTTTAATTAAATGGTTTATACTTATTTTTAGGCATTTTTTCGATTTTAAAACCTGATGATGGACTGTGTGGTCCGAAAACGTTTGTTTTATTGATGTAGCCCTTTTAAGGGGTTTTTAAATAAATATACCCATTTACGAAGACTAACCTCTTTTTTTTTAATTACATCTTAGATCTAAAGTTTTTGATGCATGCATTATTCCGATATTAACTTATGCGGCACAAACATGGACAATCACAAAAAAGAATATGAATATACTTCACTCAACACGCGATGGAGAGAGCAATGCTAGGTATATCACTTAAGGACAAGAAAACAAACACATGGATAAGACAGAAAACCAAAGTCACCGATGTGGTGCAAAAATTATTAAAGTTAAAATGGGAATACGCTGGACATGTAGCTAGGAGCGATCTAAACAAATGGCACAGATTAATTTTAACCTGGAGACCATGCCAACACAAAACACCCAGAGGCAGGCCTCCTATGAGATGGACAGATGATCTGAAAAGGACTGCCGGGAAAAATTGGCTACAAGTAGCGTACAATAAAAAACAATGGAAAGGAAGACTTGAAAAGGCTTATGTTCAGATGTGGACGTGAATGGCTAGACGAAGAAGAAGAAGAAGAAGAAAACATAAGTAAGTAACATAACACAAATTCTGCATTTTTACGCCCGATTTCGTAGTAAGTTTGATATGAAAAATAAATTAAAGTTTACTTTAAGTGGAAATTTCAATAATATAAAGTTCACTTTAAAGTGTAAATTTCATTATTTATAATGTTGGTCATGTTGGTTCAAGTTTGTTCAATTTAGTCTTAAATGAACTTAAAGTGTGCTTTAGGTTGTCGTTATGAAATCAGGCGTTAACGTCGCTCAAAAATATTAATATGATTTGCAATTATTATTGGTATTTTGCAGTGAATATGATAGTTGGTTAAAAAGGTAGTTTGTGATTTATTTTCTGGAATTCAATTTTTATTATTGCATCAAGATTAATAGTAATAGTGTAATTTAATTATTAATTTTATTTATTATAGCATTTTTCATACAAAAAAGCTTGCACGTCATTCAAGATTTACGTCGTCAGAACCCCACAGCGTTGCCAAAACATCAGAATAGTTAGTAAATGAGCAATTTTTAAAATGTCAACTATTTGTCAAACTATTATATTAACAGTAAATACACTTAGTTTTAAGATTACTGCAACACATTAAAATACATAAGAAAACATTTTAATACAAAATTATATATTCTAAATTTTAAACTTACCTCTTTTAGGGCTTTAATAGTAAAAACGTCCTGCTATTATTTCTTGTTCAAAATAATCTACCTTATATGAAAGCTTATTAGCTTTCTACAATTTAATATGTATTTAAAAATACAATTTATTAATATATATTATATTATGATGAAATTGTGTAAGAAATCAAAACCACTCAAAACATAAACAAAATTCCTACTCTAAAAAAGCGGCACTTAATACACTTTTGCCACCCGCTGAACTATCAAAAAAATTTGAATTATTTCCGTATCAGTTACGTACAATTGTCTAATATATTTAATTAAAATTATTATTTTTTGACATATTAGACTTAAGAGTTATTTCGTAAAATTTATATTATTAATAATAACAAATGTTTTTATTTATTTAATCAATATAATTCTAAAATTTCCAATATAATGATGATTACATTTTTTCTGATTATTACACCATGTTGACGCCTATGAAAGATCGAGTAGTTCTGTATGGGTTTCGTATTATTAGCTGTGTTAGGAAAATTTGAACTCAAGGTTGATGTTCTGGAAATTTTAAATACAAGTGACGTCACTTCGTAGAAATCGTGACGTGCAAGTGTGTTACTTTGAAAAATGGTATACATGCAATGTTTGCCTTTAAATAACCTCATAACTTCAATATAAAATGTCAAATAGTGAAATTTAAACGTAAAAAATATACTTACGCATTTTAAGTTAAAAATTAATTTAAAATGTTAAAAAGTTAATGATTGATATATATTACAATAATTATTGTATTAAATAAACAAGTCACTTTATTTGCAGCTTATATAAAGACTAAAATATTAATAGTGCTAACACCTTCCCTGATTTATGCCACAAGATGTCGCTCTTCAGAACTTGCACATAGCGAATACAACCGTCTAAAATGTTTGCTAGAATCCACCAATAATGTTTTGTCCTTATAATGACCTTGTGAATATAAGTGTATTTTTATATTATTTTTATATATTTTGTATTTGTATTGTGTTAAATAGTTGTTTTAATTTATTTATTTATTTTTTTACAAAAAAAACAAATTATATGATTTTTAAAACTAACATGAACATTACTATACCAGAGAATATTCACATAAAGAAGGAGACAGTGTTTTTAGTACATAACTCCAAATTTTTGGGTTTGCAAATCGAATATTATAGATATCACAAAACAAGATGATAAATTTTACTCTAACTGATCTACTGATAATGTTTTCTGTATATTTGATTTATATAAACTTATTTTTTTTTACAGATTTTTGAATATGAGTTTTGGAAAGTATCAATCATATCTTGAAAAGCTTCATGTGGAATTTCTCTCTTATTCTGAGCCAGAAGTTGAACCTGACGAAGAGATAGGACCACGACACCGACATGATAGAAGAAATTGAGGAGCCAATCTCAGACGTCTTGAATTTTTCACAAAGAGTGTCCCATTTCATTGGTAAGGATGGAACAACTAAATTAAAACAACATGTAGGAAACCGCCGGACACGAACTCGCAGTGAGAATTTAATGAAGGTAAAAATTTCTAAACTATTTAGAGAAGTACGATAAAAAGCACATTTTGGATGATTTAGATGAGTTATTTTACTGAAGAGATTTTGCAAACCATTGTAAACACCACAAATATCTTAACTGAACTGTGTTCTTACGATCTCAGTAATAAATCTGCAAAAAATACAGATATTTTAGAACTTAGGCTACTATTTTGCCTTGTATATATAGCTGGGGCAACCAAAAATAACCACAGATGTGCAGAAGATCTCTTTAAAGGAAATGGCTCATCGCCAGAGATTTTTAGATTGACAATGTCCCTTGCACGGTTTAAGTTTTTTAAAGTTTTATGTTATAAACCAGAGGAGGCCAACCCGTCGTTCGCGGCCCCTAGGTCAGTTGATCGTGGGCAAGGAAAAAATTATCGGTATAGGTATGATATACCTACCTATTCCCGTCATAAATATTACGATAATTATTGGAGTGCTAGCAATCGTGCATCGATCATCGCGAGCAACTCATGAAGTGTCCGCTTTAAATGAGTAGCACGCAGGACGCAGTAGGTAGAAGTTGGTTATAATGAAAATTGCACAGTTATCTACTTATTTTTATTCGAATGGTCTTTAACGATTTCTCGACAAGAGAAAGGTTACTAACAATGATATCCATAAAAGTCAGAACACGAGGCATTGATTTATTCACGGAATTCAAACATTTTGTCGGTATGATTAATCTGTCTCTTTTTAACCATTGATGAGGCTCCGGTAAATATTGGTATTTATAATAGATTGATATTACTATGTCACAAAGATAAAGATTTCCCGAACTTCATTAATTACCACTGCCTGATCAGTAAAAGGCTTAACACAAAAATCGTGATGGATATTTCGTTTAAAATTGTAAATTCAATAAGAGGAAAATCTCTGCGAAGATGACTGTTTAAACAACAACTGGATGACAAAGAACCAGATTTAATCTTAAACACCGACTGGTTGTGTCGCAATAAGTTTTAGCAAAGGTTTCGAGATTTGCTAAATGAGATTATTAAGTTTCTTAGAGAAAGAGATGATAATCATCAGCAATTACGTGACTGGTAATGTGATCTGGTATTTCTAGGAGATTTCATTGGTAAACTGAGCACATTAAATTTGGAACTATAAAGCAAGAACAAAACAAAATCATCAGAAATGATGACTTCTATTCATTCAACTTCAAACAGAATCTTTAATATTTGATATTGAAGATATATGAACATTAAAGACCACATGGAAAAACACCCTGCATATGTTTTTAATTCACAGAAGTATACAGCAGAAATTCAGTCGGTGGTATTAAACTTTAAAATCCGTTTAAGCGATTTCAATAAAATTGAAAGATTGGTTGAATTTATCAATTATCCATTCAATGATACTAATATAGAAACAATACAATTTAAATATAGAAACAATTTGTAGAGATATTCCAAATGGACTAACTTTTTCTTGAAAATGAAATAATTGCCACAAAACCAAACCACGAAGGTTTGCCACGAAGACAAAAATAGGCCACCAGATATATCTGTCAAAAATGCCAAAAATTTGTACGCTTATAACACGCAAAATGCATTTGCTCCGACTGCCTACTGGATGGTATTTCCGAAGACAGCAGCGAAGATTGACTTATTTTCGTTCATGTAGCTATTTTGTGCATCTCAAACATTTGTTTTTTATTTAGTTTTTGTTTAATTTCTTAGAAATAGTTTTTTTGTATTTTATAGTACCCAAAATTAGAAAAAGATAATTATATCTGTTAAGTTTTATTTTTAAAGCATGAGTTTAAAGTTATAAAATAAATTTATGTGCACATGTTTTTTTTGTCTATTTTAATTATATATTAGGAGAGTTACTGATGGAATTTTGTAATGACCACGATTTCGTCATATGCAATACGTGGTATCAACTCACATCAAGAAGATTGTATACATGGCGAGAACCAGGAGATCGTCCAGGTCATATGATACAAAATCAAATTGATTACATATTGATAAACAAAAGATTCCGCAACTATATAAAAAGAGTGGCCTCTTACTCTGGTGCGGACATTTCGTCTGACCACACCCCTAATCCCCTAAATAAAAAATACATAAATAATTGAGAATTAATGAGAGATAAAGAGATTAAAGGACATAAAAATAGCTATAGTCGAGGCTGCCGAAGTAGTCGCAAGTAAAATGTAGCTAATGGATTTTGACAAGAGTTACGACCTTGTAAATAATAGGTAATCTTGTGTGCTGAATCGGCATGACTCATAGCTCTTGTCAAAATCCATTACCCCTAAAAAGAAATCACAAAAAAGAGTGGATTACGGAAGAGATACTTGACTAATGGAGAAACGCAGGCAGTATAAAATACATCAGAATCAACAGGCATACAAAGAAAAGCAACGTACTATAAGGGCAAAAATTAAAAACCAATTCCAATGGATTGGCTTTATTCAACGTTTTTCAACCTTTATAATGATCCTTAAATCACAACGAGCGACAAAATGCACAGACTAATAAGTTCAATGAGCCATTTGCTTAAGGTGTTTCTTCGCATCCTTTACACAAGAATGTTCAGAAAGATGAAAGATCTAAGCGGCGAGGTACAATTTAGTTTCAAGAGCGGACTGGGTACACGTGAAGCAGCTTTCTGCTTGAATACGCTTGTACAAAACTGCATGGATCAACGAAAGGATATAGTCATAACATTCCTAGATTATGAAAAAGCGTTTGACACCGTAAAATATGACGCACTTATAAAAATGCTACACATCGCTAACAGTGACGAGAAAGATATAAGAGTTATCCAGAATCTCTATTGGAATCAAAAAGCACCAGTGAAATTGAACAAATCAACCAACACAGAATTTTAAATTTTAAGAGGGGTGCGATAGGGGTATATTTTGTCTCCTATGCTCTTTAATCTCTATGTGGAGAACATTTTTGCAAAGGTACTGGAAGGCTCTGAGTGTCGAATAAAGGTAAACAGGTTCCCAATAAATAACATTTGAAATACCGCCGACACCGCGGTACTCATAATAACAGACCACGAACATGATATGTAGTTGATATTGAATAAAATAAACATTTTAGGAAAAATATATGGCTTGAAGATAAATGCTGCAAAACTAAATGCCTGGCATTAAGAAAAAACGCACTTTTAAGAATACAACTGCAAGTAGATAACGCTGCAATCGATTAAGTGAAAACATTAAAGTACTTGGAAATGATGATGAATGACCAATGGGATCCCCAACAACAAATAAAATAAAAGGCCGTACCGAACAAGCAAGATATGCTTTTATCAAATTTAAACCACTACTATGTAACCGCAATATTTCCGTCAATCTTCGCAACACATGGTTAAATACTATGTATGGTCCATATTGTTAGACGGCATGGAAACATGGACGTTAAGAGTACCTACCAGTAATAAGTTGGGCCTTCTAAATGTAAACGTTGCGAATAATGTTCCGCATACCATGGACAGATAGGGTACGAAACGAGGAAGTCTTAAGAAAGGCAAATACTGAGAGAGAACTTCTTCTTCGCGTGCCATATCAGAATTTTTGACGTTGGCGATCACCGTTGCGAAGGCTTCTCGATCTTCTGCAATATGGAATAATTGTCCTGCATTTGGTATTTGAGTCCATCCACGAATGTTTTTTTACCAAGAAACTTGTTTTTTTCCTACACCTCTACGGCCCTCTATTTTGCCTTTAAGGATCAGTTGTAAAATTTTATATAGACTTCCCCTTACTATATATCCCAGGTAAGACATTTTTCGATGTTTAACAGTCTTTAGTTTAGAATGACATTCTGTCTCCGACTTCTATATAACATGTAGTTACTCCTTTTTAAAAATTTTAAAGTGTTTGTTTGTCTTTGTGTATTGTATTGTTATGTCCAAATTGACATGTATGACATTCTACTCATGTCGGATAGGCCACAACTGACGAAATGCCCCTGAAGATGATCTATTGATCGAAAGTACTTGGGCAAGATTTAATTAATCACTGTGTTCGATAGTTGCCTTGTATACTATCAAAATTTTTTAATATCCCTTACACTACAGGTAAAGAGATCTATATCACAGATCTTTATTAACTCATTACACTGATATTGCATATAGTTTATTACTACACAAGAATTATATGGACTACCAGAAAATAGGTCATTACTGTTTACACTTAGGTTGACCTTTAGCACATGAAACCTAATAAAGTTGATCAAACCACGTGTCTTATATTTAACATTGTTAATGATATTATGAATAAACACAACACAATGCATGTTTCTTCTTTGCTCTAATGACTGCAAGCCAAATATTTGATGGCGTAAGGTGAGTATACAAATTGTATTTCTTAATGTATAAATACCTTAGAAATCTTTTTTTTTTGTATGATTAATATGAACTTTGGCTTCAGAAATCCATACCACTAATGCATATTCCAAGTTTGGTCTGACTAAAACGTTATATAGTCTAATGGTTTTGTTTATACTAAAGTGTTTGGAATTTCTTATTACAAATCCCAATTTTTTGTAGGCCTTATTAACAATATTTATATAGTGTTCATTAAATTTCATGTTAGCCTGTAGGTATATTCCCAGATCTTTAGATTTGGTTTTCCTAGATATTACACAATTGTCAATTCTATAATTATTTTGAATGTAGTCGATTTTGCGAGTAAAAGATATGACTCCACACTTCTTAATATTCAAGATCATATTGTTGTCCCTAAACCATTCCACAACTGAGGTCAGGTCCTCCTGTAGTAACTAACAATCATTTGAAGTATGTATAGTCTTAAAAAGCTTAAAATCATCAGCATAGATCAAACTAGAAGAAAATTTAAGAGATTGTGGTAGTGAGTTGACAAAAATTAAGAAAAACAAAGGCCCTAAGTTGCTTCCTTGGGGGACACCAGATGTAGTCTGAAATTTATCTGATAAACACCTACCAATTTTGACTCGTTGAAGCCTTGATTCCACATACGATTTTATAAATGTTCAAGCAGCATGCGAAAATCCAAACTCACTCAATCTCGATAAAAGAATGCCATGGTCAACCATTAGGCCAGTCATTCATTATTAAATCTAATTGGAGTTTATTATTTATTGCCTCACTACCAAAATTAGACAGAATGCACAGATTACTAGTTGTGGATAATCCAGGCAAAAAACCATGTTGTTCTGGAGAAAATTCATTTTCAAAATGTTTCAGTATATTCATATAGAGAATAGATTCAAATATTTTAGCAAGGGAATTAAGGATACTTATAGGACGATCTTTCTCTTCAATCCTGACCCCCCAGGGGGAGTGTAGTAGTGGACGTGATGTCGTGTATTGTCCGTCTCCAGAGATCTCTGTCTCTGGTCATTTCTTTTAATTCATGCATAGGTCTTTGGCATATTCCTGTACTTTAAGCTCTCTTAAAATTGAATTATTTGTTTTACGGCCGGTCCAAGGAATTCGTAACATTCGTCTCCAACAGAATATTTCAGTGGCGTCTATCTTTCTTCTCTCCGATTGTCTCAGAGTCCAAGATTCACATACGTAGGTCAGTATTGGGAATATTAAGCAGTTGATCAACCTCATCTTTATCGCTCTTGAAATTTGACAGTCCTTTCATATTTTGGTCATTTTTGCTGTGGCAACTTTTGCTAGATCACATTTACGTTTAATCTCTTCTTGTAATGACCCTGTGTTAGTGATTAATGATCCCAGATATAAGTATGAGCTCACAACCTCGAACCGGTCAATTGTGGTTATGTGTGGATAATTGTTGTGTAGTCTATCCACTATCATGATCTTTGTCTTTGATATGTTTAATTGCAGACCAAATATTTGACTTTCGTTTTCGATCAGTCGTATAAGTTCTATCAGCTCTGCTTGACTATTTGCAAGAAGGGCTGTGTCATCTGCGAAACGTAGGTTGTTTAGTTTATGACCATTTTTTTAGATGCCCTTTTCCCATCCTCCAAGTGCTCTTCGCATAATATACTCCCCATACATGTTGAATAATTGTGGGAATAGTATACATCCTTGTCTGATACCCCGTTTTGGATGAAATTCGTTCGAAAGTGTGTCAAGTACTTTAACTGATCTAGTAGTGTGTTCATATAGTTCGGTTATAAGCGTAATTAGATGCTGTGGTACGCCTACTTCTTTTAGTATTCGCCATAAGTGTCTCCACTTGACCCTGTCGAACGCTTTACGGTAATCTATAAAACAGTTGTATAGTGGGATGTTGAATTCCCTAGATTTCTCGATTATCTGTCTTATATTCATCAGGTGTTCTCGAGTGCCTCTATCTTTGGTAAATCCAGTTTACTTTTGTGGAATTTCTCTTTGAAGTAATGTTTTCAGTCTCTCATTGATTATATTAGCATTATCTTGCTGGCATGCGATATAGGAGAGATAGTTCTATAATTGTCGCATTTATGGAAGCTGCCTTTTTTATGTATGGTCGTTATTGTAGATTTTGTCCAGTCTTCAGGCCATTGTTTGGAATGCCATATTTGGTTACAGAGTAGATGAAGTAACTTTACGCCGGTTTCTTCTATGGCTTTAAGCATTTCTGCTGTTATCATATCTGGACCTGGTGCTTTGTGATATTTGAGCTTGCTGATAGCCTGTCTTACTTCATTTTCGAGTATATCAGGTTCTTCTTCCACTTCGTCAGAGATTTGGCTAACAAGCTCTTGGCGTTGATCATCTTTATATAGGTCCCTGCAATACGATCTTCATGTCTCAGCTATGTCTTCTCTATTTGTACTCAAGGTTCCAGTGTTATCTTCAATGACCCAAGTTCTGGCTCGGAAGTCTCTTGTCAGGTAGCGTATTTGTCTAAATAGATCTCTCGGCTGATTATTCTGACCATGTCTCTCAATTTCTTTGCATATACTTTGATAGTACTGTTTTTTGTCGGCCTTACATCTTCGTTTTATTTCTTTATTGAGGTTTCTTAAATTAGCTTTTTCCCTTTCACTATGTACACCACTTTTACAAATATTTTTTCTATTCTCAATTATTTTAAGAGTTTCATCTGTTATCCAGTGTTTCTGTTTCACCGGAATATTTTTCTTTGAGCGATCCACTGGTGTTGTTACGCAATGTTTAACAGTCTACCATATTTCTTGTGATGTTCCGTTACGAATAGAGGGCATACTTTTCTGTACTTCCTGTACAAGGTCTTCTTTCTTTCTTAGTTCTATCCTTTTTATCTCTCTTTGTTTGTTGGGTGCTTTAAGTTTAAGCATTACTCTAGCTACGAGGAGAGTATGATCGGATCCGCATATCGCCCCTGGATATGATCTGACTGTTTGAATGGACGATCTCCAGCGAATATTGGTGAGGACGTAATCTATTTGATTTCTAAATCTATCTCACTATAGGACGATAGTCTTCTATATTGTTTCTATTACCTGATTTAAAAACTGGAGTAATGGTCGCCTCTTTGAGTTCGTCTGGAAAGGTGTTAGTTTTAAGAGATAGATTAAATAGACGTGATAATGGTTTTTGAAATATATCAGAACATCCTTTAAAGATATAGGCAGGGATATTATCACTACCAATGGGCTTTTTTGGCTTTAATTTTTTTATACTAACCTTCACATCTTCTTCAGTAATAACTGAAAAGTAAAAAGATCCCTGTGAACCATCCTGTTGTGTGGATAGTACCTGATAAATTGAGCTAGAATGATGAGAGAAAGCCATGGCAATATCCTGTTTTTTTTTGTCTGATTTTTTTAATAAGGTCTATACTAAAATAAGCTGGATATTTCTGTTTTTGTCTATTTTTAATAATACAATACAATTATACATATCTGACCAGTCAGTGTCCCTTATTAATTGATACAGAAGATTAAAGTCCCCCCTGGCACAATCATACCTCTAAGACTGTTGTATATTACTCTCAGTGTATGAATTATCTTTATATTCTAGTAACATTTCTAGTGCCGGGTGATAATAATCTTCAGGTACCAAAGGAGACCCAGACCTAGTAAGATTGGTTATGGATATGTTTGACAGTATAAGATCAAGTAGTTTATTTTTATAATTTGAAATTGTATTATATTGATTTAAATTGTTTAGATTAGATTTTGAAATTCTTTAAGCAAGCTGCTCTTTTCACAACTTAAGTTAATAAATCCAGGAATATTAAAATCTCCAAATATGATAATATTAATATTTTCTGACAATACTTGGTTATAAAGTTCTAAAAGTTCTTCATAAATATCTAACCTTACACCAGAAGGTATATATACACAGGAGACATAAAATGAATATGTTTTAAACCTTACCTTAAGTAACAAGCACTCAACAATTATATTACAATTAACTTTAATACTTTCTACAATAAATTTCTTTTTTAATGCTACCATAAATCCACCACCCAATGTCTTGCCACTGGCCCTATCCTTGCGCAAGACTATGTAGCGATTATCAAAAAGTTCTTCATTGGAGATTCCATCCATAAGCCATGTTTCAGTTAATTATATTCAGTCATTATATCAAAATCTTCACTAAGAACATTGGTATATAGGTCACTTGTTTTAGTGAGTAGGCCTCGTACATTTTGATAGAAAATGTTTAGATTTTGGGTCTGCAATGCTTGTATCATTAATTCTGATTCTGAGCATCCATCTGCTTTGTTGGCATCCTCGTTTTTACTAAAAAATGAGACACGAGGGTACCAGATGGCCATACTTCCCTCTTCCAAGCTTTTTTTAGTTCATCTCTTCTGATGGTAACTTTCATCGAAGTATAAAGTTCAGGGTGTTTAGATGGATGACACTCACACCGTACATCTTTAAAATTGGGGTCTAAAAGCCGCTTCAAGTCTTCTGTGGTCGTATTTGGTGCAAGCCTAGTTACATGAAGAGATACACACTTAGGTACTGACTGCACCTTCAATATTATCTGATAGATTTACTGTATCGTCTGTTTATCTAATCACATTAAGTAGTTCCCCGTTGATTTTTATTCCATATGGTTGTCTCTCAAGTGCCTTTTTAAATAACTGGTCCAAGTAAACATTGAACAATATTGACGACAAAATGCAACCTTGTCTGACTCCGCGTTGTATGGGGATTTCATCGGTGTAGTTATCTCCAATTTTTACGATAGCCGTTTGATTCCAGTACAACTTTTTAATAACACGAAGTCGAATATCCTTGTCATCTATTCCGATATTTTTCAGTATTTGTATTAATTCTGTTGTTAAGTATTCTGAGAAAAATTTTAAGAGTGTGGCTCATTAGGCTAATTAATCGATATTCTGAGCATTTTCTCGCATTGTGTTTTCAGGTATTGCGATAAAGATGGATTTTAGCCAATATGCGGGAATCACTGCGATGTTATATATTGAATTAAAAAGTCTTACTACTACTCTTATGTTATCATTTTCTATTAGTTTCAGAAATTAAGTCGGTGAATTCGTTTTAACCTTAGTTTAATATCTGCTACGAGTGGTTGATGATCAAATCCAATATCTGCACCAGGATAAGTAGTGACTTTTTTGCCGGCATTTCGGAAACGCTCATTTACAAGTAAATAGTCTATTTGATTTCTTAAAGATTCAGGGTTATTACCATCATCAAATGGGACTTTCTTAGTGTATAGTCGTCGCTTGGGTAGTTTATACCAGGTGAAATCAAATCGTTTTCTTTACAGAATTCATACAATCTCTGTCCTCGATCGTTAGGTTATCTTAAACCATAAGGACCTACATTCTGACCTCGTGGACCTTTCCCAATTTTTGCATTAAAGTCGCCTATAATATATAAAATTTCGTGTTTGTTAATTTTCTGTAAGATGTCTTGGATCTGATCATACAACTTCTCGACTTCATCGTCATATTTTCTATCTGCAGTCGGGGCATAGATTTGAAGTATGTTAGTTTTAAATGCAAATTTACCAAAACGCAATCATGACCGTAATTCTGGACGACAAATTAATAACAGATAATATAAAAGTTAAACGAGGAGTCCGACAAGGCGATATAATTTCACCCAAACTGTTTACCTTGACCCTCGAAGACATAATAAAATCAACAGATTGGGAAAAAAGAGGAATATGTATTAACGGAAAATACCTAAATCGCCTTAGATATGCGGATGATATACTCCTGATCTCGTCGGAACGACAAGAACTGAAATTAATGCTGAATGAACTTCATGAAAAATCACTTCAAAAAGGCCTAAAAATTAACTTTAACAAAACAAAAGTAATGACAAACACGGAAGACCAAGAGGCAATAAAAATAAAAACAGAAAAAATAGAACAGGTAAATGAGTATATCTATCTAGGACAAGCAATCAGAGCTAATAGAAAAAATAAAACAGCCGAAATATCGAGACGAGTAAGAATGGGATGGGCAGCGTTCGGCAAACTTTCTTACGTTCTAAAAACTCAAACAATCCCTCTATACTTACGAAGCAAGGTATATAACTCCTGTATCATACCGGTGCTCACCTACGGAGCACAGACATGGACATTTACACAGGCCAATTTGGATAGGATAAGAAAGGCACAAAGGGCGATGGAGAGACAAATGTTGGGTGTATCACTTAGTGAGAGCGCCCACTAAAGTGGCGTGGCAGTGGCAAGTAGCAAGTAGCACGCGTCTAGCATAATGTAACCAATGAAAACGAATGATTCAGTTTACACCAAAATGACAGTAACGTCATTCATTCTAATCATTCGTTAGGATTGGTAACATTATGCTAGACGCGTGCTACTTGCTACTTGTCACTGCCACGCCACTTTGGTGGGCGCTCTCACTTAGAGATAGAAAACGTAACCAGTGGATCAGAACCAGAACAAAGACAGTAGACGCGATAGAACAAGCAGCAAAACTGAAATGGAAATGGGCTGGACACAATGAACGTCTCCAAGACGGACGATGGAACAATGCCATCGAAAGTGGCGTCCATACAATGCAAAGAGATCAAGAGGCAGACCACAGATGAGGTGGAAAGATGACATCAGGAAACAAGGAGGTCCCACATGGCAGAGAACAGCTCAAGATAGGGAAAGATGGAGAGAACTGGGGGAGACCTATATCCAACAATGGAAGGATAGAGAATAGGTTCAAAAAAAAAAAGTTTTAAATGGTTGAGTATTTATTGGGAGTAATATTATTTTATCCGGGACTGGTACGAAATTGGTCACATATTTACTCAGTTCTAATGTGACTAATATACCTACGATCCTGACTCTAGCCATCTTATTTCGCTAATTCCCAGTAGGTCTATTCGCATTCTTTTTATTTCTTGAATTCCGTTGTCAAGTTTCCCAGCCGCAAATAGACTTTCTTATATTCCATGTGCACATTCTAAAATTAGATTTCTTTATTTTTAAGATTTCTTCACGAGGTTTTCGCATGTTTACAACCTGAGAGGGCTCGTGGTATAAATATGTTTCTCCTCTCCTGCCGAATCTTGGCCTCCGTTTTCCATGATTAGGAACGGTTTGAAATTGCAATGTTAATTCTGTGGTGATTTTCCTGGGGGTGCTCTATGAGCCGTTAATGCACTGGTTCCCCTTTGCCTTCTGCATTCTTATGCCGTTTATCAGTATTTGTTGATTCATCTGCCTTCGGGGCTGATTTCTCAACCCCAGAACAAAATAATGCACTACCACTCACCAACTCATCCGCCCTAAGCCGTTGGTTAGTAAGTGGGGATTGCATATAGCGGCAATCACTCGGATGTCAGAGCTTCATTTATTATCTAGCAGGATGCACTGGATGGCCATAATCAAGATCATCACGCGGGCAGGCGCGGTTGACATTTGGATAAGAGAGGCTACCGTTGCGCATCACTATCCCTTGCATCCAATGAGAGAGAACTATTTAATTTAATCAAGGTACGAAAAATTGGATACCTCGGCCATATTCTGAGAGGAAAAAAATACGCAATCCCTCATTTAATCATCCACGGAAAGATTGAAGGCAAGAAAGGTGTAGGATGCAAACAAATGTGGCTACGAAACATAAAGAACTGGACAGGCTTAAATAACACTGGCGATATTTTGCATGCCGCAAAAAACAGACGTCTGGCATTAAGATAATTCGCCAACGAACTATAGGTGCATGGCACTATAAGAAAAGAAGAATTATATATTAAAAGAATCGACAAGTTCTCAAACCGTTTTTCCGAAAATATTTGTTCTTTGGACCTTTTCTAGATTTGCGGACTGCTAGTCCGACGTTACATTTTGTGTATCATCATGTCACGCCATCACTGAAAGAATAATAAAGATCGTCAAATTTATGTAACTTTACCCTTCACGCTAGTTTTACAAATTTCACAACTGTTTAATAGTAATACTATTATAGTACAGCTCCCTGACTACTTATCCGGTTTGTGTTAAATCAATTCAAACTCAAACGGAATAAATATTGAAATCGAATTTGTTCTCGCAGCGAGCGAGGCTTTAGCTTCGCAACGGGCAAAACCACAATTTTATGTAACCCCTCTGTAGCCAGAGTGTAGCCGGTTCATAGCACCATTTTGTTGCAATTATAACTCAGAATAACGATAAAGTTTAAACCGGCTCTCTATATTCCCTGCATGAAGCAACTGTGTAATACAAATAAATTCCTTAAGCTGTACTTTGTCACCTCCCCGGGGATCTGAGAATGGCGGAGTAACTAAATGCATGTTAAGGAGATATCCGTGGAATTTGAATAGAAGTTTTCAAGTTTTGTCGTCTTCTCGTACTTGAGTTTCTATTTGTATTGGCTTATAATTTTCACTAAATGTTTATTTTACTCGTTTGCATTCAGTTTTGTGCAATGAAGTTTACTTTATCACACACAAGACTAGACAAGGTAACTATTTAAATACAATTAGTATTAAAATTGGTGTTTAATTTAATTTATTGTCAATTTAAATATATGTATAAAAGCAAAACGACAGATTATTAATTTTAAACACGAGAAAATGATTTTAGATAGTAAGAGTTTTATACAGAGTGGGCCACTAAAAAAGATCCACGCTAATATTTAGCAATATTCATATTATATTATATGTATACATAATATATAAGCAATATATATATATATATATATATATATATATATATATATATATATATATATATAGAGAGAGAGAGAGAGAGAGGAGAGAGAGAGAGAGAGAGAGATAGAGCTTAGGTTTGTTGACTACATATTTATAATCTAGACACATATGAAGAAGATAATCAAACTTATTCTCGCAATACATCAACAATATTCACCTCAATATACAGTTTACCACGAAACGGGAGAATTACCAACTTAAATTATTAGATGCGTTCTTTGTAAAGAAGGAAGACATAAGCATAGGATATAAGTATATCGAAAACAAACCCACTGAACTCAACATCATTGAAAGAATAAGCACAACTATTCAGAAACATATCATAAAATATTTTGGCCATATTATGAGAAAGAATAACAATTCGCTCTACAAACTGGTAGTACAGTGAAAAGGTAACGAAAAAGGCCACAATAAAAACTATATATAACAAACATAGCTCACGCGCTATGTTGATTAAATATCCCAAATAATGGTCGTATCTATATATGATTGCATTCAAACTGCTGAATGCAGTTTACAAAATAATGGCGTCAACGAATAATTTAAACTCTGCCTGGGATAATTGTGGGGTAGATTGAGTAGCTCTGCGGTTACCACAGCCAGTGTCAAGCCCGGATAAAATATGGAGGGTGATTGGCAAGGTAAGAACATTAAATAAAAGAGTATCAATGCATGCAGCAAGGCATAAAGGATTGTAACGGCATTAAGATAAGAATGCAAAAAAGAAGACCTGAACATCATCGGAGCTGAACATCATCGGAGTATACGGCCCAGAAAATAACAAACCACAAACAATAAGGAAAAAGTTTTATGACGAATTATGCTAAGTAGTAGATTAAGTCAGAGGGAAGATGATAATATTGGAAGATTTTAATACAGATACATCCATCAAAAATAATTGACGTAAGATGCCTGAACTCAGTAGATGTAGGTGATCATAGCCTAGTATTATGTATAATAGGAATCATTATAAAATTCTTCACACCCAAGAGAGCGGCGCCAACAAAAACTAAAATTAAAGTCGAAGGACTAAATACGGAATCCACGGAGTACATTACAAAAAAAAATATTAGTGAAGATTGCTGGTAATGAAATATTCGAAAACGATAACATCGAGCAAGCTGGAAAAAACTCAAAAATAACATAACAACTAACGCAGCAACAGAATGACTTGGAAAAAGAAAAGTAACTAACACTAACATATCAAAAAAGAACACCCATGGTTTTGAAAGGAAGTGAAAAAAAATGTGAAAAAATGAATCTTTTTACAATACGAGCACAACTAACACAACAGGCATACATGCACTATAAATGGAAACATCAGAAATGAAACGAATACTTTAGTTAGACAGATAAAAAGGGAAGAACACTGGCAGAACTTCTGAAAACAGATAAAACACGACTTTCACGTAGCATAAAAAGAAATATGGAGAATTATCAGAAGACAAGGAAAAGAAATGAACAACTAATAAAAACGAAAATAGATATAACCTGCTGCAACTTATACTACAGGAAAAAGATCTACGGAAAGAGGGATCTACCAGGAAGAAGAAGAATATCTTGGCTCTAGAATTTACAAAAATGGTTTTCCTTGACCACTTCAGGACTATTTCGAGATGCGGTGAAAAAGGTTAGAATTGCCATGCTAGTTGCCAACATCCGTAACGGATAGGCACCACAAGAAGAAGAAGAATAAAAACGAAACACATTCAGAAGGAAACATGGGCAGATTACTTTTGATCCCTACTTGTTAAAGCTGACGATAATTAATCACGAACATTAGAGGTGACGACAAACGAAGCAATAAATATTGAGGAGGAAGAGGTAAAGGAAGCACTCAGGCAATTAAAAAATATAAAATCGAGGGGAGAAGACAGAATATTGAATGAACTCCTAAAGTACGGAGGATCCAAATCTGACCAAATAAATATTAAAACTAATCCAAAAGATAATAGAACAAAACAGAATTCCTCAAGAATGGAGATCAAGCATCCTAATACTTCTCTTCAAAACGGGTGTTGTAAAAACAACATTTTATATTAATTTTAGTATAATTTTTAGTTCTCACAAATATTGGTTTGGAATTTTATGTTAAAGACTGTACTTTTTGCCTGCAGAATATTTGTGCCATAAATAGCTTATAAGGGTTGTTTGAGTGGTAAAACCGACGCCGCCTTGTCGGCAATTAGGTAAAGATTCAATTCAAAATCTCTCGCAGATGTGACTAGAGTCTCAAACTGTGCGGTACCGCCGGTACCTAAGCTCTCTCTTTGCCGCCAAAATGCAGTGAAACGTGTATTTGTTTTTCTCGATAGTTTCGCGCGCCCGTAAAATGCCGATATAATAATGGACAATGTTTTAAAGCGAACTCTTTCATTAGTATTAGTGCTTGTGTAAATATTCTCTTGTTATTAAATGTGTAGATTCAATTAATTACGCTTATTTTTCTCTAAGTACAACCCCTATTAAATCAAACACATAAAGAACCAGCGCCGTGAAGTTCTGCTTGTATATATCGAAGGAAACACTTTTGTACAGTCCATGGTCCTAAAATATTTGGTACTGTACACGCACGGGGAAAGGAATTTAATAAGCTTTCCCCACAACAATTGGTGGAAATCGGAGAAAACTCCATCATTGTTTGTGGTCCTTACTCGACGGATTTGTGTTTGATGTTGACATTTGTACTAACTAGTTTCGGATATTTAGATGAATGTATTTAAAAGACTCTCGAAAAGACTAAGGTGTCGCGATAAACTCTGAAACAAAAGGACAGTAGTGAAGTTTTATATAGTGTTTGTGCCTGTTCCTGTAAACCACTGGACACATTGGGTGAGATTTTTCCATATTATAACTTCGCTTATGCACAGGGTGAACCGCTTTTCAAAAAGACTATCTCTTTAAAAATTGATCTGTAGACATTTGTAGACATTTACCGGGTGTGCAAAAAATTTAATTGCAAAAATAAACTCTCATGTGTGATTTAAGACTTTTACCGCGTTTTAATAAACTATAAACTTTCTCGCCGTGTGCTATATGTTATTATATGATATAAATATTGACTCTATTCTCGTCGTGTGCTATATGTGTTCATATATAATATAAACATTACTCACTCTATTCTCGCCGTGTAATACACGTATTATTATATAATAGAAACAATAATTTCTCTAAAGAACTCGGTGTTTGCACGACCTTAGGCAGTTATTTTTGGAGTAGCACTTTTTGTTAAAATCGAAATGGAAGATCTTAAGAAGAAGAGGAAGCCGCTGAAGGCCAAGATTACTAGAATAGTAAACTGGCTACTAGAAAACGCAGATGCAGAAACTGACGGTCTCCAGTTTCAACTCAGACACACCGAATTAAAATCATGTTATCTGAAGTATGAAGAGGTGATGGATCAGATTGAAGAAATCGATGAAACCGATTCTGAAACAGAAGACAGAGCACTCATGGAGAAAAAATACTTTTCTACACTAGCTGGACTGCAGCATAAGATGGAAGCATTAAAGTTACCCTCAAACTCGCTCAGCTCAAACGATACTCCGTCAACTGTAGCCACTGCTAAAGTTAGGTTGCCGGAAATTACAATGCAGGTTTTTTCTGGAAACTTCGCCGAATGGAACGCGTTTTATCAGCTATTTGAAACGCTAATAATTAATAATGTGGAGCTGAACAATGTGCAAAAATTTATATATCTTAAATCCTTTTTAAAAAACGAACCCTTGCACTTAATTGAAAACATTGAAGTTGTAGAAGAAAATTTCCGAATCGCTTTGGACACGCTCAAAGATCGATACGAAAATAAATCGCGTGTAATTAGTTTACATATTCAAAAATTGTTAAAGGCTCCATCTTTAGCTAAAAGTAACTCAAAATCATTAAGAGAATTTTTAACTCTTTACAAACAGACTTTACCCGCACTCAAGAATATGTCAGTACCAATCGAACATTGGGATTTATTGTTAATCGAAGTATTTTTACAAAAATTAGATTTCGCTACTCACCGGTCATTTGAATATGAAATAGGTTCAAAGGCTTTACCTACTCTCTCACAGTTTTTTTGTTTTCTTGAAAAAAAGTGTGATATCCAAGAAAAATTAAACGTTTCTGATAATGATAGAAAATTTACTAAGCCTCAGTTAAAAACATCTTTGTTTTCATCAGTTAACTCACAAACAAACTCTTTTTCAGATACTAGTTGTATTTGTTGCAAAAGTAATTCGCATAAAATTTATCAATGTAATGATTTTAAATGTCTCTCTTTACAAGAAAGATTTAATTTTATAAAAGGTAAGAAACTTTGTTGGAATTGTTTGGGTAATAAACATTTTTCTCAAGATTGCAACTCTGCACGCTCATGTAGTATATGTAAGAAAAGACATCACTCGCTCTTGCATAGTACCTCTGAAAATGTCTCTTCCTCTAGAAACACGAATAAGCAATCTTTCCCGATTGATCGCAACCCTCAAGCTCCCAAACATTCTCAAGGTTCTTCCAGTCGTGTCGCTCACATACCTACTCCGCCTTATAGTGCTCATACCCAAAATGAAGCTTCTACCAGTTCGTTCAAACCTCCTTTAGAAGTACAAAATACTGCAGATTCTCACACAGCCACTTCTCTCTCTGCTTTATCAGTTAAAACTGATGTATTATTGGCTACCGCTTTAGTGACAGTGTATTCTAAAGATGGTAGGCCTATGCATGCCAGAGCGCTCCTAGATAATGGGAGTCAACATTCATTTATTTCTCGTGATTTGGTTGAGAAGTTAAACCTCACCCCTTATTTTAAACAGTTACAGATATCAACCATATCCGAAAACACCTCATTGTCAAATCAAATGATTAACATAGAATTTTTTCCCTATAATGTAAAGGATAGAAGTTTCAAAACCTCTTTTGCTGTACTTGATAGTATAACTTGCAGACTTCCCAAAGCTACCCTAAATAGAAGCAAAATAAATGTTCCCCCTAATCTCACTCTCGCAGATCCCTCGTACTCTGTTCCCGGTAAAATTGATTTGCTTCTAGCTGGTGACATCTACAGCGAATTATTGACTGATGGATTCATACGTTTAGGAAAGAATCTTCCCATTCTTCAGAATACCCACTTGGGTTATGTTATTTTTGGTACTCTTCCCCCTCATGTCTTTCATCGTAGTTCAAATTTGGCTATTTCTCAGTCAAATGTTTCTCTCCTTGTTCAGTCCGAATCCGAAGAGAATAATTTAGATAAATTAATTCAACAATTCTTCGAGATTGAAGAAGTTCCGCACGTTAGTAAATTAACCCCCGATCAGAAATTGGCTGAACAAATATTTAATAAAACCACTCGTATTTTACCTTCGGGTCGTTTTCAAGTAAATCTTCCACTTGTCTCCGAAAATGCGCGTAAAAGATTAGGCGAATCTTTTAAAATAGCTCTAAAGAGATTTATTAATTTAAAAAATAGGCTCTTAAAAAATGAAAATACATACGCTCAATATAAGTCTTTCATTAGTGAATATCTTCTTCTCGAACATGCTAGAATAGTCCCTCTCTCTCTTACTAATGGAAACTTAGAAAATAAATATTTTCTCCCACATCACTGTGTATTAAAGGAAGAATCCTTAACAACCAAACTTGGGTTGTTTTCGATGGTTCGATGAAAAGTTCTAGTGGTTATTCGCTAAATGATATCCTCCTCAAAGGTCCTACTCTTCAACCGGAACTTTTTGACATTTTGCTACGCTTTCGCTTATATTCCTTTGTTTTCACAACGGATATACAAAAGATGTACAGACAGGTTAAAATTAATCCTGATCAAACCTTTCTATTAAACATACTTTGGCGTGACTCCCCGGAAAAAGATATTGAGTGCCTGGAACTGCAAACAGTTACATATGGAACTAAAAGCGCCAGTTTTCAGAGTACTCGCTGTTTAATGGAACTGGCAAATACTCATCAAACTGAGTATCCCCTGGCCAGTGACGCTCTTAAAAATAGTTGCTATATCGATGACATTCTCTATGGTGCTAATGATGAGCAAACTCTTCTCAAAGCTCATAAGGAAATAACTAGTTTGCTTGGAACAGCATGTATTTCTCTACATAAATGGTGTTCTAACTCGGACTTGTTTCGAAAAAATATTTTTTCTCTCTCTTTGAACTCTTCTTATGTCATAGCTCCAGATAATTGCTCTAATAAGGTTTTAGGTTTATGCTGGAATCCTGTTCTTGACACGTTTTCAATCTCTCTTCCAGATTTCACCCTAAAGAACTCATATACCAAAAGAGAAGTACTGTCAATGATTGCCCAAATATTTGATCCTCAAGGTCTTATTAATCCCGTTACAGTTGTTGCTTAACTTATAATGCAAAAAATCTGGATATCCAAAATCAGTTGGAACGATACCATTGACGCAGATACGTTACATGAATGGCTAAGTTTTAGTAGCAGTCTCTCTCATTTTAAGGACTTAAGTATACCAAGATGTCTCTTTTTGAGTCAAGAAATCACTGGTGTTGAGGTTCACTCATTCTCAGATGCAAGTCTAAAGGCTTATGGAGCTTGTATCTACTTACGTGTGACCTATAAATCAGAACAGGTGTCTTGTTCCCTTCTAGTATCTAAGAGTCGCGTTGCTCCGCTAAAACCCTTGACCCTTCCAAGATTGGAACTCATGGGTGCGCTATTGTGTAGTAAACTCACAGCAAGGATTGCTAACATAGTTAAAGAAAAATTATCTCGATTAGACTCTATAAATATGTGGTCGGATTCAGAAATTGTTCTCACTTGGCTTCGTTCACATCCTTCTCGTTGGACCCAATTTGTAGCAAATAGGGTCGCACAAATTTTAGATAATTCCCCTGATGCTCACTGGAGGCACGTACGATCCAAAGAGAATCCTGCCGACATACTCTCCCGAGGAATGTTACCCTCTGAGATATTAAACTCTTCCTTGTGGTTTCATGGTCCTCCATTTTTAAATCAACTGCGTTTAGATTTATTAAAATACAACCCAAAGGGTTATACCTCCAAGTTGCCTGAAGAAAGGAAAGTCATTCTTCATGCCCGAAATGATACAATAGATTTTTTCACCTCCCTTTCTGATAGGTTCTCTAATTTTTCAAAGTTTGTAAGAACTTTAGCCTATATGTTTAGATTTGTTAATAATGCTAAACCGCTTTCTCGCAAGTTAACGGATACCCTTGAAGTCACCGAACTTCAAATCGCTGAACTTAAGATTATTGAAATGTTCCAGTATTCCAACTTCTCGAGTGAGATTTCTGAGCTTAAGAAAGGTAAAACTCTAACTAATAAGTGTCTGTTACCCCTAAACCCCTTTTTGGATGTGAATGAAATGCTCCGGGTAGGAGGTCGCCTTGGAAACTCAGACGTTACCTTTGATCAAAGATACCCCCTTCTCCTTCCCTCAAAAAATCATATAGTTCGTCTCATTCTTCACAGAGAACATGTCAGACTTTGTCACTCAGGGCCTCAAAATACTCTATCCCAAATTCGTCTCAAATATTGGCCTTTAAATGGACTACGAGAAGTCAAAAAGGTCATTCACCAATGTATGGTTTGTTTTGAGTTTCGTGCCAAACCCGCTACCCAGATTATGGCAGATTTGCCAAAGGAACGTTTAAATTCCTCTCGAGTATTCACTCATGTTGGATTAGATTTTGGCGGTCCCTTTCAGATAAAGGCTTCCAAACTTCGCAAGGCTCCTTTAATAAAATCGTATATTGCTCTTTTCGTTTGCTTGTCGACTCGAGCTGTTCATATTGAAGTCGTCTCTGGCCTCTCTACAGAGACGTTTATTCTCGCTCTAAAACGCTTTATTAGTCGTAGAGGCCTCCCTCAGACAATATTCAGTGACAACGCTACGAACTTTCTTGGTGCTCGTAACCAGCTGTTTGAACTCTATAAGTTTTTAAAGGAAAAGGAAAGCTCCCGTTCTATTCAAGAATTTTTGGCCTCGTCCCATATTCGCTGGAAAACTATAGTTCTTCGAGCCCCTCATCATGGTGGCATTTGGGAAAGTGCTATTAAAAGCGCAAAGCATCATATGCGTAGACTCCTGGGTAATCTTAAGCTTACTTTCGAAGAATTCACCACAGTCCTCGTTCAAATTGAAGCTGTGCTCAATTCCCGGCCTCTTTGCTCCCTTTCAAGTGACCCCTCTGATTTTACTTATCTCACTCCTGGACACTTCTTGATTGGAAAATCTCTCACCTCATTCCCTGAAAAAGAAGTGATCCACATTCCCGAAAACAGACTAAATTTATGGCAGCATTTGTCCAAACTCCAACAAGTGTTTTGGAAAAAATGGTCTATCGACTATTTGAACAGACTTCAAAATCGCCCCAAATGGTTTCTTCCGCATAAGAATCTAGAACCCAACGATCTTGTCTTGTTGATTGAAGACAACACTCCTCCTCTTTATTGGGTACTAGCAAGAGTAATTGAGGTCTTTCCAGGAAAGGATGGGAGAGTAAGAATTGCCTCGGTCAAAACTAAAGATGGAGTCTTCAAGCGCTCTATTACCAAATTGTGTCCTCTACCCAATGACGATTTAAATTAAGTTAGTATAAGATTAGAATTGTAGTGTATTTTCTCTTCCCCATGCTCTCTTGTCGTAATATTATCTGTTTATTTGTGTTAAAGCCAGCGCTTTAACGGGGGCGAGTATGTTGTAAAAACAACATTTTATATTAATTTTAGTATAATTTTTAGTTCTCACAAATATTGGTTTGGAATTTTATGTTAAAGACAGTACTTTTTGCCTGCAGAATATTTGTGCCATAAATAGCTTATAAGGGTTGTTTGAGTGGTAAAACCGACGCCGCCTTGTCGGCAATTAGGTAAAGATTCAATTCAAAATCTCTCGCAGATGTGACTAGAGTCTCAAACTGTGCGGTACCGCCGGTACCTAAGCTCTCTCTTTGCCGCCAAAATGCAGTGAAACGTGTATTTGTTTTTCTCGATAGTTTCGCGCGCCCGTAAAACGCCGATATAATAATGGACAATGTTTTAAAGCGAACTCTTTCATTAGTATTAGTGCTTGTGTAAATATTCTCTTGTTATTAAATGTGTAGATTCAATTAATTACGCTTATTTTTCTCTAAGTACAACCCCTATTAAATCAAACACATAAAGAACCAGCGCCGTGAAGTTCTGCTTGTATATATCGAAGGAAACACTTTTGTACAGTCCATGGTCCTAAAATATTTGGTACTGTACACGCACGGGGAAAGGAATTTAATAAGCTTTCCCCACAACAATTGGTGGAAATCGGAGAAAACTCCATCAACGGGAGACATATCGGTCCCAGATAATTACAGAGAAATTAATTTATTAAACACAACACTAAAATTAACAACGAAAGTAATAACAAATAAATTAAATGAAATTATAACACTAGCAGAAGAACAACAGAGTTTTAGGTCGAAAAGATCATGCACCGACGATATATTTATAGTAGGGCAATTGCAAGAGAAATCGGTAGAATACAATAGAATACAATAAACCGACATATCTATGTTTTGTGGACCTTACGAAGGCATTATTATATGCAAAAGAGATACCTCTAGAAATAATCAAAACGATCGAAAATATCTACCAAAACAACAGAGTAGAAGTAAAAGTAGAACTAACTGACCCTATTAAAGCTGGCAATGGGATACTAAAAGTAGAAAACAGGGAGATTCCCTGTTTGTTCTCTATTGATATACCAGATTATGGATGAAGTAAAAAAAAAGTAAGAACTACAAAAGGACACCAAATAGGAGAAAAACCACTTAAAATAATCTGCTACAAAGACGAGGCAATACTACTCTCTCAGAGTAAAGATGATTTACAAAGTATGCTGCTCCAATTTAGTATAACCGCCAGAAAATTTAACGTCTTAATTTCTTCAAAAAAGAATAAAATGCATGGCTATAACAGCAAATTTAATAAGGTGTAAATTGGAGCTGAGAGGTCATATTATAGAACAAGTGATGGAGTTTAAATATCTAGGCATCACATTATCTAGCTACGGAAAGCACGAAAAGTGGAAAATCAAGTGAATAGAGCAAACAGAGTCGCAGGTTGCCTGAGTAAAACAATATGGGGAAATAAAAATATCGGAAAAGAAATTAACGGCAAATCTCGCAAAACAGTCATCAGACCAATAATAACATACGCGGCAGAAAGACGACCTCGCACAAAGAGGACAAAACGGGTGTTAGAAACGGCAAAGATGAAAAATTGATAGTAAAGCACCATAAAACTATGACTTCTAAGATAAAACCACTTAGCAATCGAATTTTGTACGTCGATGCGCATGACGTCAATTGGTGATAAATGTTTATCTTTAATTTAATATTTTGGAACATATTTTATCACAAATACACACATTTATTTGTCAACGTACTAGATAAATGACAAAACAATACTAACAAGACTAATCTGACAAAATCCCATGCAAAATAGAACATTTCTGGTGATATTTGTCGCTAAGTGACGTCACACGTGCAAAAGAGATAGACTGATCGCGTGCGCGTGGATTTATCTTTAGTTCATAGTACCATGGTAAAACACTATGGGACAGAGCTAGAAGTACAGATATACGACGTAGATGCAACGTGAAAAACATCGAGGACTGGGTAATAAATAGAAGAATAGAGTGGAAGCATCATGCAAGCCGAATGGTATTAAATGGAGTAGTAAAGACGACAAGAGACAGCTCCCCAATAGAAAGACGATCAGTAGGAAGACCACGTAAACGATGTAACGACAACTTACTGGAGGACGTTGAGAACAGACAGAGACAGGTCTACATAAGAAGAAGAGGAAGAAGAAGAAGAAGAGCGAATACTGTACATATAAACATATACCTACACCATAGGCCACGATGCTCTATAGAAACTGGGATGGACTCCAAAAATCGATTTGCTCTTTTGGAACCATTTTACCAATTGTTTAGTTTTAGTATCCGTTGTTAACCTAACTTTATTATTATCACAGAACAGTTACAATGACTAATAAATATTGCCATTATTGGAACCATTTTACCAATTGTTTAGTTTTAGTATCCGTTGTTAACCTAACTTTATTATTATCACAGAACAGTTACAATGACTAATAAATATTGCCTTCTGTATCTCCAAATCGCAAATTCAAACAAAATTTAAGAAATGAACCATATTTTTCCTAAAATAAAGCACATGTAATCCCCGCTTGTTGGTTTGTTATTACTACTTTAAGTATAAAGTTCTGTTCCCAAAGGGATATAATAAAATAAAAGTAACAGTAGTTAAACAAGCAAAAGCCATTAAGTAATTACAACGTCTAGATTTACACAAGTTTGTTGTATAGTAATATATACACTTACATATTTACACGTGCCGATGTGTTTCCTAACAGGGTGAATCCTTCTAGGTTCAAAATATTTGTATGAAAGTAGAATACAAAACCCCACCAAAACACATGTCGACACATCAATTGAAACTGTCGACTAACTACTTAATATGTTCAATTAAAAAATTCCCTCATCAGCGTATCGTCTCTCTGGCTAAGGGCTGGTGTGAATCAATTAAATTTTACATTTTCTTCTGGGAATGTAGGTAGTATCGAATCATCATCATCATCCAGCCCCATTTTAGCTGCTAACTAAATTTTTAATTAATCATTTCAATAATGCTACCCAAAGTCAAAATTAAATCTTAATTATTGATTTACTGTTGGAAGTGCATCTTAGATCTTTTAGTTCTTCTGCACATTAATAAAATTGTGTGTTTTTATATAAATTTTTTACATGAATTTCTTATATACATGTACAATTACCACATGTTTTTTGCTGTGCTAAGTTTATGAAAATTGTTAACTATATTTACTTCAATTTATTGTTTATACAACATAATTTTACAATGTCCATTGTCGTAAGCTTCTTTACAATTTTAATATCATTGACTGCTACATATCTTTTGTAGGTAACACACTTAATAACTTTTCATTGGATGTTAGGTTTTTTATATAGTTCTTTTTGATGCTATCAAATTGGATAGCGAAACGTTTTCAATAAATAGATGAAGTAGCCATCATCTTTGTCTTTTTTTCTCCAACTTTTGACCGAAAAACCCGCCACTCTTCGAGTGATCCTTAATTTATATATATATATATATATATATATATATATATATATATATATTATATATATATATATATATATATATATATATATATATCTATATATATATGTATATATATACAGGGTGATGAATCGTCAAACGGGCCATAGAAAATTCTGAATTGTTAAATACCTGCTTCCCTAATTATTTTACATCAAAAGGCATAAGAAACTATTTGTAGAGGACTAACATATGTATTAAAAACAAATGTTAAAATTGTTCTACGAATTAAATGTATTCTAAAATTTTGTAAAAATATAATACATTTTTCAGGCCACCCCTTAAATTCAGGCCATACGAGATACAAGAATGTGTATGACTTGTTGCGTTTGGTCATATTTATATTTCTGATATTTGACAATATTTGAATTTCCAAAATTTTAATTTTGTAATTTATTGTTAAAAAACAATACGATTAAAAAATGTATGCAGTTGAGGAGAAACTAGCAATAATAAAAATGTTTTATTCAGGCAATAGTGCGCGAATTGTCAGTTCTTTATTTAGCGTAAAGTATTCCAATAGACCAATTCAAAGGATTTTACAAAATTTTGAAAATAATGGGACCGTTATTTCTAATTGTACCTGTACAAACAATATTGCTGAGGTACCAAAAAATTTATAAAAACAAAATGAAATAAATGTATTAACAGCAGTTGTAGAAAATCCTAGAATAAGTTCTGCTTATTGGTCATTGCAGACCAGTTTAATATTCATAATTTCACGGCCTTAAAAATTTTGAAAAGGAATAAATTCCATTCATATGAACTGAATACATTTCATCAATTTTATTGCTTTGCAAACAACACCACACTAGTAGTAGTAGTATTTGTAAAAATGTGCGTATTTTAGTATAATTCAAATATTGTCAAATATCAGAATCATCAATATGGCCAAACGCAACACGTCATACACATTATTGTACCTCGTTTGGACTGACTTTAAGGGGCTGCCTAAAAAATGTATTATATTTTTACAAAATTTTGGAATACATTTAATTCGTAGAACGATTTTAACATTTGTTTTTAATACATATTTCAGTCCTCTACAAATAGTTTCTTACGACTTTTGATGTAAAAGAAATAGGGAAGCAGGAATTCAACAATTTAGAATTTACCATTGAACTCTATGGCCCGTTTGGCGATTCACCACCCGGTATATTAAATGTACGCTATATACAGTATATGTACTATATGTCTCACGTCGTTCGATCTGATGTGATATATACTAATATTAGGCTAGTTGTTTATTTTATAATCAGCCTTTTTTAGGTCAATAAAGCAAATTTACCTTATGCTTTATATATAAATCAAATATGTCTATTATTATCCATAGTCTCATGTGATATGACGTATGTCGCTATACAATCAATAATAATGAAAACGATGTGTAGTACCCTTTTGATAGTATGTTTGTTTATTTTTTTTTTTTCTATCTGAATATATTCGTTATATCCGCCCCTTTCATTTGCCATGTTGCATGTTAGGATTTGATCAGTTGTTTATTTTGTATTCAGCCAAAGGTCTTCTTGAAGTCAATAAATCAAAATTTGTCTTATAGTAAATCTATTGTATTCATAGTACCCTATGATATCTCGTTGATATATCGCTATCTATGTGGCTATACGTTCATTATTGATTAAAATACTGTATAGTACCGTTTTGGTAGTCACCTTGTTTGTTTTTTCTTATTTATTATACTCGTTATTTTCTCCCCTTTCATTTGCTATGTCGCATGTTACGATTCGTTCAGTTGTTTATTTTGTACTTAGCCAGAGATCTTCCCTAAGTTAATAAATCAAAATTTGTATTTTAGTTAAACTATTTTCATCCATAGTGCCCTATGGCATGTCGTGTGTAACTATGCGTTCGTTAATAAGGAAAACATTGTGAAGTGTGCTTTTGGTAGTCGCCTTGTTTATATCATACTTCACGATTCGACAAATTATTCTATTCCCATCACAAAACGCTCAAAAAATAAGCGTAATGAGCATTTTCTTATGGGATCTTACCTTGGAAATGAAGCAGAAACGGTATATCAGCGTTTTTACAGGTAGCGCTTTTACTTAATTTTATTTAATTGTTATTTAATGTTATGTAACGCTGATCAACTTAATTTAATTTTATTTAATTTGATTTACCTTTGTTTAATTTTATTTAATCTTATTTAGCTTTAAATTTATTTTATTTTGGTAATGCGTTGATGTTTGTTAAACATCGTTTTATTTTTATAGTAAGTGTATGTATATCTTACATAATGACATAACAAATATATGTATATTTTTTACTCATATATCATTGATTTTACCTTACAATTACAGTAACCTATATTTTTAGTAATTTTGTGAAAAAATTAATTAGTGTGAAGTAGTAAAATTTGTGATTACCAATATTTGAATCATCAATTTAAACAATGAATTAGCAATAAATCAACCGTATCCTTTCAAGAACAAAATATGATTGAAATATCAAATATTGGTAGTTCAGTTTTCTTTCCTGGGTGGCGTCGTTACCTTACAGGACAAACAGTGTGACTTGTCATTATAGCCTTTTATATAGATAGATATTGGCTTCTGGCGTCAGAGGTAGTTATATTGTGTCCCATTAGCACCCACCGTGTCTGATGGGTCGTTCGAAGGTTACAAAGTATTTATTTAAAATGATACCTTTTCTTTGTCCTGATATCGTTTTTCTAAGTTTAAAAAATCTGTTTCAGGATTGTATTTATTTAAAAAAATTTCAAAGATCGCTTGTCATTACCGCATTTAACATTAAGGGCTTTAACTGTTTCTTGCGCCATTTTAAATTTTTATAATATATATAAATAAAAAATAAAAACAAAACCAAACAACCAAAAAACCAAAATTTCTCACAACAAAACGGTAATAAACAATTTAAATTATACGATCAGTTTATCAAATTCCTGACTGTTAGTGGTTCGTTAGTAGTGGTTCGAATTACTTAGTTCGAACTAAAGATTTTCGATACTTCTGGTGTTGCCAACTACGATTTGACTTAATGCTATGATGCTCCTTGTTGGTGACGGCACAGAAATACAACGATGATATGTGATGAATCTTTGAGAATTTCGACGGAAATGGCGATAAATTATTCTTGAGACACTTCACTTACGGTTACTTTACTTTGATTTAAAGCGATAAATCACAATACAATAAAAAGTTCTACTTTTTCGACAATAGCTAAGCTCAGTTCTTCAAATACTAGACTAAAACCACTAGTTATATTCGGCTCGAAGAAGGATAATGTCTTGACTCACGATTAGTTTACCGTGAGATATATTTGCTACAAAATAGAATTTTATTAAATTTGTTTTCCTAAGTTAATGACACTGGCAAAGCCAAAAGGCCAGTCATGTTTTCTCATAGTTTTATCATCCATTTCCATTGTTTACATTATATACATATTAATATTATATACAGGTTAAATTAAGATACAATATTTTTGATGTGTTAGTAAATGCCTAAATATTTTGGTTACTTATTTTTATTTTTATTGTTTTTTTTATATCAGTCTATATATACCATTGTAACTTTTCTTTTATTTTTATTGTTTATTTCTTTTTATTAGTATTATTTTTTATTGTTTAATATTATTTATTTATTGGTTTGCTTTTTTTGGTTTTTTTTTTCGTATTGTTTTTTTTGTTTTCGTTTTAGGCTTACAAATTTATTCATATATCGCAATACTGCTTACAAAGTAATATTAGTAGATTTTATATACTGATATATGATGTTGTAGATACTATTATCCTCTAATGTCAATAGATTTGAAACATTTATTGGAAATTTCATTTTGTACAATATTAAATTTTGATAAAACTTCCTTTATGATAGACTTCCTGATAAAAGTTCCTTTCGAAAAATTGGAATAAAATCAGACTCTGGTATTTTTAATCTAAGTAGTCTTCCATTTTTCGCACCATCTTTTTCTAAATAGTCCACTTCTTCATTTTCTTCTATACCTGAATGGACTTTTATCCATGATATATAAATTTGTTTTCCTCTACTTGATACATTTTGATACAATTCTACAATATCAAGAAGGGTGTAATTTAAATTAGGATTCAAAAACAGATTATTAAGTTTTTCTACCGAACTTTTAGAGTCTGTAAATATGACAAATTTATCCTCTTCTTGTTCTAAACACAGATTAATTGCTAATTTTATGGCAATAAGCTCAGCACTGAAAATTGACATTATATCTGACAGTTTGTATATTAGTTTGATATTTTTGTAAGGATAATAAACTGCACAGCCAATTCCATGTTCCGATTTAGATCCATCAGTATAAACTTTTTCATACTGTTTCGATTTTACTATACAATCTCGATAATATTCTTTTTGTATAATAATATTGTTTTGACACAAATAGCGAGCGTTAATATGAGTCTTAACTGGAGAAAGAAACATTTCATAAGAATAATTCCATAAAGGGATTCCATTGGATTTATAAAGTTCTTCATATCTGTAAACATTTGTAATGAAACTTTCAACTAATAATGGTATTTTTTTCTTATCCCAATATTTAGATCAGATGTTAAAACCAAACCAGCTAAACTAGATACTTTAACCAGTAACTTGGATTTCTGACTTCTTAACGTTAACACGAATTTTTCAGCCAGAAATCTTCTCCGAAGATTCAATGACGGTTCACATGTTTCTGTTTCCATAACGTCTATAGGCGTACTTCCCAAGTATCCAATACTGAGTCGAAGGCATTTGTTTTTTATTTTATCTATTGTTATAAGATTTGTTTCTGCTGCTAAATGATAGAATATAGATCCGTAATCTAAAATAGATCTAACGAGTGTTCTATAAAATAGTAACATTATTTTTGGATCCCCTCCCCAGGAGGAATGACCGAATGTTTTTAATAAATTAACACTATTTTCTGTTCTTTTGATTATATAATGTATGTGTTCCATCCAATTTAATTTACAATCTAAAATTACTGCTAAAAATTTAGTGGAATATTTGTAAGGAAACAAATATTTTGATAATTTTATTTGTTGAGGACACCGATATCTTTTTCTTGTAAAAGTAACTAATACTGATTTTTCCTCGGAAATTAATAAGCCGTTGTTGAAAATCCAATTATTTAAATTTCTTATTGCATAATTGAGTTGTTTGTGGCCACAAATCTCGATGGATTTATGGTGAGTGTAAATAACAATATCATCAGCATATTGCAAAATACATATATTATGTGGAATGTCAACAACTAGATGATTTGAGTAAATAATATAAAGTATAGGACTTAATATACCACCTTGTGGCAAACCCATAGATGTTTGTCTGCATTCAGAGAATAAGTGGTTTTCTCTGAAAAATAAATTTCTATTACTGTATATAGTATATAGGTGTTTAGATAGACTTTGGGGAATTCCCATTTGACACATTTTTTTATATAATATGTCTAATTTCACGTTGTCATATGCCCCTTTTATTTCTAAAAATAAAGCTGATGTTGACTGGTCATTGGAGAGTGATAATTGAATATCTGTAACAAAATTGGCCAGATTTTCATATGTCGATTTTTTTTGAAATCCGAATTGAGAACTATAAATAAGATTATTAGATTCCAAAAAAAATCTAGTCTTGATTGTATCATGATTGTATCATTCGTTCGTATGTTTTTAGAACACATGATGCTAAAGAAATAGCCCTATATGATGATGCATGATTTTTTGGTTTTCCTGGCTTAAGTATGGGAACTAAAATGTAATTTTTCCATTATGAAGGTATATCTACTTTATTTAACCAAATATCATTTAGTAGATTTAGAAGCAAAATTTTTCCTGATCTAGGAAGATTGAACAACATATGATAATGTATATTATCAGAACCTGGAGCTGTATTGGCAGATTTTTTGAGTGCCATTTCTAATTCTTGAAGTGAAAACTGTTTGGTGAGATAATGTCCACTAATACTATGTTCTCTTATATCTACACAATCAAGAAAAGTTGGGTCAGGGGATACATATGGAGGGGTTAAATTGCTGTGAAATTCAGCAAGCCATTCATCATGATCTGATTGATTTTGATTTGAATATTTTCGACTTTTAAAATTATTTACCTTTTTCCATATATTCTTAAGAGGTACTGATCTGTTGAGAGATTTACAATAATTTTTCTTCTTGTTTCTGTACCAGAAATTGACATTTTTCATTCCACCATTGTATATTTTTATTTGAACTTTGATTTGATTTAAATTTAGGTATAGAAAGGTTTGCTGCATTTTCAACTATTCTTATAAAATAATTGTAATCACCAACTTCCGTTTTATTGAACCGTTCTTGAAACTCCATTCAATATATATCCCAGTTTGCTTTTTAATATTCCATTTTCTACAAGATAGTAATTTATTAACTTTGGTTGCCATATATATTTGTGTAATGCATGGTAGATGATCAGACCCATAAAGATCTTTTATTGTGTGCCAATATAGTAAATGTTTTATACAAGGAGAACAAATTGTCAGATCGATAGCAGAATGAGATTGCAAATAATTTCCTATGAATGTAGGTGATCCATCGTTGAGATATACAAGATTATTTCTGTCAAGAGCTTTCATAAGTGTTATGCCATAGTGGTCTGTGTTTGGCCCACCTCAGGCAATATTATGTGAATTAAAATCTCCCGTAAAAATTACAGGTGGATTAAATGAACTAAAGAATTGATCCCAAATATGCAACGAAATTTTAGTTTTTGGTGGAACGTAAAGCGATACAATGGTAATATTTTTTTTTATCATTACATTTTAAAAGAATGGATGATTGATTACAATTAGGTAGTAAAACAGATATAGGTAATTCTGTATACAAAAGTTTTGATTTAATAAGGATGGTCGTTCCCCCGCCACTGCGGTCTAAACGGTCATCCCTCACAATGTTGTAACCTGGAAGATTAAAATATTTATTGGATGTAAATTAGTTTCTGACAAGCAAGCTATATCGATGTTAAGATCATTTAACAAATATTGTGAATTTTCTTTATTTGAATTTGCCGATTTAAGGTTCCATTGATATAGATTTATATGATCCATGTTCAAAAAGGTTATTTAAACTAGTTTTAATAATATTTGTAATTTCGTTTTTTTGTATGTCTAATTTATTTGTGTTCTTTATTGTATTTATGGTTGATAAAACTATCTGAAAAATGACATTTGCAATTTCATTATTTTCGGTTTCTCTTATGACATTTTCTGATTTATTTTCAGTTTGAATATTGGACTGATATTGTTCTGAACTCAAAATTTCCCCTTTCTTAAAAGGAAGATTAACTGAACTAATAATGGATTGATGCTCTAACAATGTAGGATCGGGAGATCAAGGATAAGATCTTTTACTTTTTTTGTTAAGATATTTAATTGGGCTTGATAGTATGACTGGGAGTTCGATATTTGAGAAATGGATCGCGTATTGGATTGGTGTGATATATGTAAAAAGGGCTTGGACGATGTTGAAGCTACATGAACATTAACTGACTCTAATGAAGAATTTTGTTGTAAATTAAAATTAACTATTTTATTATCATCTGCTTTTGAAGGTAAATGTTTAGATACAATATCTGCATAACTTTTTTTGGAATACTTCTACTAGCATCCTTGAAGGAACAATTTGTTTGTGACATCATTTGTTTAATTTGTTCTTATCTGTTGTACTCCGGGCATACATTAAAATCGTTAGTAAAATGGTTTCCATTACAAGAAAAACACTTTACTGTAAATTCGTCTGATTAGGTAACTGTGTCATGACTCTGACAGCATTTAAGACATCTTATTTTGCTTCGACATTGTATACTAATACGTCCACAGCGGTAACAATTATTACACATTACAACTCTTTGTTTATAAACTTCTACCTCGTAAAGAACTTTATTAATTTCTATATACTTAGGTAAAGTTTGACTTTTAAAGGAAACCAAAATAGTACTTGTAGGTATTAATTCTGTTTCGTTATTTTAGTTTTTTACTTTTCTGTTCATTCTTTTAACAAATTCCACTTCAAATTTACAATGAAAATCATAGGTCCTAATTTTATTTTTTAAATATTCAACTAGTAAATCTTTATCAATGAATCTAATAATTCCTAATCGAAATATTAAAAATTTGGAAATATATGCAGACAAGTTTTTATTTTCTAAAATGTGAGATTTTAACAATATATTAGCGCTCAAATAAGCCTTACAAAAAACCCGAATTCAATTTCTCCCTATCGATTGAATTTGTTTTATTTTTTTATCTAATTCCGGATGTAAAGTTAAAATTATTTCTCCAATTTTTATTGCGTTTGTCTCCAATGTAAATCTGAAACGGGCCTATATCAGTAGACTGATAAAGAAATGTTATTACTTTTTTGTTCGATTCATAATTATTATTTTTAACGGAAAAACTTGATTCCGGATTAGAACTAGCCTCAACTATCTCATCCTTTAATACAATTTGTTTTTTATTTTTTTCTATCTTTAATATTCCGATTCAATGCAGAAGAATCTATAATTAAATTTAAATTATTTGAACCACTTATCTGATTATTTCCTAGATCTAAGTTTTCTGGAGGATCCGGGAGAGGAGGGGGTTTCCCCCCTTCATCCACTTCGATATGAATGCACTAAGCTTTCACAACACCCTTATAAACACAATTATAACTAATTTTCAAATAATTACTAGTGTCTTCTAAAACGATTGATTGTACTAAACTTCTAATATACACGTTCAAGCACGAATGTTTTATTAAATTAAAATAATATACAACGACAATTTTCATAGAATTATTTATTGCTTACTATGTCATGTTTACAGAACTGAGTTTCGTTTGTTACTACTAAAAATATGTTCCAAATGCCCAACAGAAACCCCTAGTAGAGGGGAGGGAGTTACTAAAAACTATATAACTTTACCTTGGGGTAAACACGTAAATTACAAAATCATTCATATTGTCCTTATAAGAACCATATACAGACGCAGCTGATGCGACAACAATAGCCGATGGATTTGCCGTGTACATACTTTCTAAATGGAAGGATTATAATGGACAAATTGTCCCCAGAAATATGTAGAACTAATAAATATTTTAATCTTTTAATAGATTTCTGGAAACTAAAATTTACCCAAAATTTTAATAATTATAACTAACTTTAGATTCACTAAATAAAAAAAATCGAAAAATAAAATGAACTAAATTATAATGAGACGGAACACTCATTTTGTGCAATTTTCAACATATATCCCTTTTCCCATACACCCAGCAAATATTCTTGTTTATCCTGTCTTATTCGAAATACGACATCAAGAAAAAAATGTGATATGGATTGGGAATTGTTTTAATCCATGTATATCTAAGATTCTCTGCAAATGTTACATATTCGTCTACTTTCCTTTTTAGAGATAAAAGAGAACAAAAAGTGGTAAATCAATAGAAAATATGTATATCCCAAAACTATAATACTTAAATTTGTGTCAATTTAGACTTTGTAATTACCTAATGGCTTTTTCTTGTCTAACTGCTTTTACTTTTATTTTATTATATCGTTTTGGGAACACAACTTTGTACATAAAGCTTAATAACAAAATGATTGCCAGAAAATATTGTTTATGGTCGAATAAAAAAAATTTTATGATAAAATTTTATAGAATATACTTCAAACATAGTCGTAACTTAGCTTTGTAAAAAAGCTCATACTTTCCCAATTTAGTGTTTATTATCTGCCTTTGTATATCCGCGAAAATAAAAAAGTATTTTCACGATTGTAATCCGAACCGCAAAACAGAGACTCTTACATAATAACACGAAAATAACCAAGGCGGTAAATCACATTTCAAGACCGTCCGTATTTCCGAAAACATTGAATCATCCCCGGGTGCAGTTTCCTACATAACCGACTTTTTAGACGTTTACAGTCCCACCGCCATTTGTTTTAATTACCGCACGGGAAACAGAGAAATCAGTGGTTTTCCTCGGCACTGTAAAAATTTGACCCTTGACCATCTATCACGCTCGGTTTTCCCTCCGTGTTTCCTCCGTCTCCCCACTTTGTGAAATATTGTTCAACGGCATTGAACATACCGTTTGCTTCCAAGCCTAATATGCTGTTAAACCTAAATAATTAATTATTGTAACAATATATAAATTACAATATAAAAATTGCACTATCAAATTTAAAATCCTTGTATTAATGTAAACTTAAAAAACTGAGAAATTGACTGCTTCCATCATTCGACGATTAGTTGTAGGTCAACATAGTGCCATAAACATAACATGAAGAAAATACATTTACCAGATTTCATGTGGGTTTCTTTGTATAGTTTTCATTTTATTCCAAATTATTATTATTTTTCTTTTCTACTATTATTCTTAAGTACTGATAAATTTCTATAAAAAATAAAACAGCTTATTCTTAAAAATATAGTCTTTAATAGGTACGAAGATTGACAATCAATAAATTTATGTCCATTTTTGATACTACTATTCTAAGCACATGGCTATTGGTCATAACGACCCATTCGTCCAAATTTTTTAACCAGAAGTGTCTTCTCTTTCCGATATAGCTCATTTTGCTTATGTTTCCTTGTCTCATGTAGAGTATGACATTTTAAGTCAGTATAACTTTCCTCTCTTCTTTGTCTGCCTTAACACCATTGATGATTCGCTGCACCCATAAAATTCGCAATAACTACGATACACCCAAAACTCAAAAACTCATATCTTCTTTAAAATGCCCTTTTTGCACTTATTTTAATATTTGTATTTTCACTCATTCTTTTAATTGGGTGGCATATATAATATATATATATATATATATATATATATATATATATATATATATATATATATATATATATTTATATATATACATATATATATATATATATATATATATATATATATATATATATATATATATAGAGTGTGTATAACGACGCTAAGAATACAATTCTTTGGAGGGTAACTTTCGGGAAAGCGTCAAAACAAGGATCAACTAGAGATGGTATAAGCCAGTTTGTTGTAGAACTTTATTCTAAATGTGAAATTTTCGGTGATATGTTGTCACCTTCATCAGCACCTAAATGGAAAACCTATTTTAGTACAAGTGGTGGAAATCAACATTTAAAACCTACATTGAAAATGTTCAGTTGGTCCTAGTGGTGAAGAACACTGTCACAAACATGTTAAAAATATTAAAAAATACATTTAAAACTTTGAATAAAAACATTACAGCACAACAGGGTATTATTTCAAATACAAACACAACAAAAAATCTAAAATTTAAAACCTACAAAAACTGCAACTTCATGTTAAAGGTAGAAAAGAAGAATTATTCTTCTTTTTTGATGACATATTTCTGAGGTTATAATTTTCACGTTTGCACCTCATGGATATGGAAAGAAAGAACCCAAGGAAACATAATCAGCAGGGAAATGAAGTCTTTTCTCAAGTACAGGTAGGTAATCTATGCATGTTATGATAAGTTCCCTACATTCTACAGTTTGTTACATCTTGTCAAGTCCTGTTGAAGTAGAAAGGAATAAATACAACTTAAGTTTTCAACATCTTTCTTACAGTTCATAGAAGAGCTGCAGTTATGGATGTAGCACATTTCTATGAAGTTTCTCTTAAATTGGTTGTCAACCCTCTTTAGTACTTGCACATTTTCATAGTTAGCAATGTGTCCAGTATTCTTAATATGTTGGCTAAAGGCTGTACAGGTGGGCTTCCTCACTACATCACTCTTGTGCAAAGCTATTCTTTTTGACAGTTTCTGGCTGGTTTGACCGACATACATTTCTGAACAAGAACCACATGGAATAGAATACACTACATTGAAGTTATCCAGTTTTTGAACTCTTTCTGTCAGGTGAGTAAAGTATGTCCCTAATCTTTTGTACACTGAATTTGCTATCACTATGTTGAACTGTCTGAAAAGGTTTGTGATCTGTGGTGATAAACCTCTCCCATAGAAAGGCAATCCCCCATAGAAAACTTCTACTGTTTCTCCTTCTAATGTTTGTCTTTGGTGTGTTCTAACTGTTGGCATATCTTGGAATAGCAGTTTCTTAGCATTAAGAAGCATCTTAGGGTAGTGATTTTTTCTAAGAATCTCATACAATAACTTGATGTTCTTATTGTAGTTAGAAGGGTAACAAATTCTTTTTATTCTGTTTTTCAGACCTTTGATGATGTTAATCTTCTGCTCGTCTGGATGATACGAGTGAAAAGGCACATATCTACCTGAGAATGTTTTCTTTCTGTACCAATCCAACCTTACTGTGTTGTCCTCATGTCTGGTTACATAGGTGTCGAGGAATGGAACACTATTATTTTCTTCTGTTTCAACAGTGAATTGTAGGTGAGTGTTATATGAGTTGAAAATGTCAAGAGTGTAGTTAATTTTGTCTGCAGGGACTGCACATATGAGGTCGTCTACATATTGGTAAATGAAGGGGAACTGGAAATCAACTTCTTGAGTACAGTAGTGAAGTAGGGAGTATATATATATATATATATATATATATATATATATATATATATATATATATATATATATATATATATATATATATATGTAACGTGATTATTTTGACCAAAAAACAATTTATCAGTATGTTGGAAATATCGGGTATGTGGTCTATATTAAATAAAAATCTTTGTTTTTTCTTAAACTCAATATTTCGCTCTTTATTTAAAAGCTTCATCAGGAGTAAAGAACTTAAAAGATTTCACACATAAATAAATTTGATATTAAAATAAACCTTTTTTGATAATGTATAAGCTTGTTTAAATGTAAATATATATGAGCACGTTCGTTAACAGTAAGTATAGCTCATTTACTTACTGCTCATTTAGTAAGTTAGTCAGTTAGTAAGTTTAGTAAGTTAGTCAAATCAAATAGTTCGTCAATAAAACTATACTGAGGTATATTAGTAAAAGAAAATACACTATAACAATTTTTACAGCACAGTTAATAGGAACGAGATAAGTGATTGATTAATTTATAATCAAATAAAACAAAAATTAGCTTTTTTGGAAAATCAGTCTGCATAATGTAGTATTCTCAAGAATAGGAAAAAAAACAAGGAATATTTTGATTGTCAATATTCCTCAAATAAAATATTATTATGCTTTGAGAATACTTAAACATTTACTAAAATTTTTTATTGAATGTGATCAACTCAAATCTATATATGAAATTCAACATAAATATACCCTACATTAATATAAAAGAAATCGTCCGTAATTTATACATATATTATATCGTAGGTTTATTCTAATCATAGTTCATTCCATTTAACCATAAACAGCAAGGATACTAACTTAAAAGTTATAAATAATCTTCTTACGATTTAGGTATCAAAGTTTTTAGTCAATGAGATTTATTACTCACAATTAGTCGTGGGCCACAGATAGTGGCTTTAGTGGTGGTAGAGATGTACGATGAACGATGAACGATGAATAATGAATACTGAATATTGAATAACGAATAAAGGCTAATAAATATTGGCTAATGAATATTAGCTAATGAATATTAGCTAATGAATATTGGCTAATGAATATTCGGCAAACAGAAATGACCTCGTTCCTTCGAATTGGAACACGTCTGGTGTACAAAAGAGAAAATAGTTAATATAAGATTCACTGTGTAAAGATATTTTATATACATAAGGGTGAATTGAAAATACACTTACCGCCGTGTGATGGAGACAAACCACTTGCCACTGGAACCAACTCGAAAATGAATTTGAATTCTGAACTTAGGCAATCTAAAGATGAAAACAGAGTGGGGGTATTTGGGAGTCACTTTTGTAACATAATCATCCTCTCTCGACAGGAATTATACTTTCTTCGAAAAACAACTCTTCTGTTTTTCTGAGAAGACAGAACGGAGATTTCACAATAGGCACTGATTTCTTTGTTACTAGGAAAGATTACTAGAAAGATTTGAAAGGTTAAAATCAAACCATAAATATTGCTCATATAGTTGGAAGTGAATCTATATTCTTAGTTTTTCATTCACTACTTAATGTTATAATAAAAAAATATTACATGTATATTAGACCACATGTTCGTTTGCTGTGCTAATTTTTAATAAATTGCTAAATGTTGTTAGTTAATTGATTGTTTATACAATATTACCGTATAATGTCCATTTACTTGAGCTTACTCACATACTTTTTAATATCATTGATTGCTACATGTCTTTTTAAGGTAACACTTGTAACATCTTTTCCATGTTTGTGTGGTTCTCATATTGTACTTTTAGATGAACTGATGATGCTTTCAGAATACTAAAGCGAAACGTCTTCAAAATAGATAAAGTAGCCTATCAACTTTGTCTTTTTATTTCTCCAGCTTGAGACCGATATAAGAACCCACCACTCGTCTGAGTGATCCTTATATATATATATATATATATATATATATATATATATATATATATATATATATAGAGCTAAGATTAATATTATTCCTAAAATTAATATCGAACTCACCAGTCTTCCGGGTTGAACCTCGTCGATATCCATTTTGCCAAGACTACAGTAGTGACAGCGTAGTGATCAGTGAACAGTGTAGTAGTGTCTGGGGGCTCGGGAGACTGAGACCTCGAAAGCCCTGAGGAAGGCATCAGAGAGGATGCTGAAAGCTCGGCAAAATGGATATCGACGCGGTTCAACCCGGAAGACTGGTGAGTTTGATATTAATTTTAGTAATAATATTAATCTTAGCTCCAGGTTTCATATATATATATATATATATATATATATATATATATATATATATATATATATATATATGTAATATATATATATATATATATATATACACTTCATCTAATTTATATAACGATTCACGTCATCGGCGTCATAGCCTGTGACGTCACATTATACCAACACAAAATATTTAGGGTGTAGGTGTGTTCTTTTTTAGAATCACTTTACCGAGTACACTGGCATTACAGCCACTAGACATATTTTATTATATCATCGTAGAAATAATATTTAAAAATTTCTATTAATGTTAACTTAAAGAAATACACAATAATATGTCTCATTTAATTTGTATAAATGCATTATAAAGCGTTTTTATGAAGAACATTTGTTCGGAACACACTGTAACTGTAATCGAACGAAGGTAAAATTTTGGCATAAATTGGTAACACTTATTTGACAGTTGCGGTGTTGACACTTTTTGTACTTCATTATTTTGAATTTTAAAGTGAATATCTCTTGTTATATATTTTTAACTATTTAATAAAAGCTGTTCTTTTTAGAACAAAATTAGTGTGTTTTATTTCAAAAATGTCACGTAAGAATTTAAATAGTCGTTGTAAAGAGATGGTAAAACTATTGCAATAATTATGTAATCTATTTGATTTAAAATGGAGTCAGCATTTTTTTATACTTTGGCAACTATGTCAACTTCCATCTCTGACGTAGATAATGACGTAAGTCGTTATCTAAATTAGATGAAGTATATATATATATATATATATATATATATATATATATATATATATATATATAATGATCTTGAAATGTATTTGAAAATTAAATAAATTTTAATTATATTATTAATATATTTTAATACATTTTAATAGAATTAAAAACAAACAGAAACATATTGAATTTGATAGTTAAGATATCTGTATCATTATAGTTACAGACGCCAAATTACTAGATTTTTATTATATTTTCATATATCATAGGGTTATAATTTAGTATTTGTGTGGTGTTCAATAACAACAGGAATAGGAGAAAACAAATAAAACTCAAATTTGTTTAATACAATTAATTATAACGTTAAAATACCGTGAAAAGATTTACACATATAAACAAATCACTTACGATATATCAATGTTTCCCTATCCTGCTATATTAAACTGTGCAACTCAAGTTAAGTTAACTTTTAAAAACAGATAAGACATTACAAAAAATTATCAAAGAAAAATGATACAAGATAATTTTATTATATTTATATTAATTGAAAAATCCACATCTTAAAGCCTTTGTCTAAAGAGTCCATGTTTCCACTTGATCATTAAATATGCTACTTTCGCTTTCGTTTTAACAACCTTATAGCGCGAAAAATTTGTCTTGACTTGACTTTCTTTTATGTGTCAGCTAAGGTTTTATAAAATTTTTGTCTTAAATAATCCTTGTTTCTTCTTATTTTTAATATCGATCTTTTAAGTTTTTTGGTTGTCTTCAATATTTAAGTTTCGTTTTGGTTTGTACTTCAATATTCATCACTTAGAACTTATGTTATTAACTTACTGTTGTTGGCTTCTATCTTGAAATAGTCTATTTGGGAAGAAGTACTTTTGTATGTTATTATAGTTTATTTTTATGAACGAGAGAGTAATTAGCATAATTTTAACTGGTACCTTTGACCACTCCATGGGCGTGCTCAAGATTAATTGAAAAATTACTTTGAATAATTGTAAAAAATAAATGAATTATTTCAGTGCTATAAAGTGTTATGTGTATGTAAAAAAAAGTGACCTCTTTTATCACACACTGTATTAGAACTGACTGGCCTACATTAAAAAGGGTTTTAAAAAATTCACATTTTTTTTAATTTTTAAAAATTACAAAAGAGAAAAAGAGTTTTTAAAACCGTCTAAGGTATGTTAAATAGATGAATAAAAATATTAATATAAAACTTACAGCTACTTGTTACAAATCCAAATCAGATTCAGAAGATGAACTTTCATAACCAAGATTTATAATAACTGGCTCGATCATTTTATCAGTAATATTGTCCAGCTTCCACATTTTTTCCTCTTCTTTAATAGTGTGATTTACTGCCTTTTCCCAGTTTTCAGGTTTTACATTATTTACGGCGTCCAAAAACAACTGTTTAACATCATGAATTTTAAAAGTGGTATTTTTTCTTGAAACTTCACTCTTTATCTGTGCCCATACCAGTTCAATCGGGTTTAATTCACAATGATATGGTGGGGATCTAAGTACTGTCATTCCACGATTTTTGGCAATTTCATCAATTTCGTATTTTTTAAATTTTTCTTTATGAAGGGCACACAACGAATAAAGTTCCTTTCTTATAGATCCGGGATGGTACGTAATATTTTTTAAACTCAGCCAATTCTGCAAGTCTTTTTTTACCCACTTGGTTGTGGGCAGTCCTTCTATAAGTCTGGAGTGATAACTTGCATTATCCATTACTATTACACAGTTCTTAGGAAGAAGATCTATCATTTGTTCGAACCATTCTTGAAAGACATCAGCGTTCATGTCTTCATGGTAGTTACCGGTACGAGTTGATTCAAAAGTTAATAAACCACCTTCAACAAAACCGTCTGAACTGCCAATGTCTACTATTATCAGCCTGCGTCCCTTTCCTGATGGTGGGTTTAAACCAGTAGATAAGTTATTTACAAAAGCGTGCCTTTGACTTGTAACAGTTTCATCCTGCCAAAATTTATTTGGTGTATGACCCTCGTTGATCCATGTTTCATCAAGATAAAATATTTTTCTTTTTTGGTTTCTCATTTCCTTTATGGTTCTTAGAAAATGTCTTCTCCATATGACAATATCGCTTCTTTCTAATAAAATAGACTTTCTGGGATTCTTTTTCCAGCGGAAGCCTATTTCTTTTAAAAGTTTCCATAACGTACTTCGACTCATTTCTGGGTAATCCTTATCATCTCGAACTGAGAGAAGAACTTTATCCAATGTTGGAAATTCTTGTCTAAAGAAGAATTCATGCACTTTCCGTCGAAGTCCTTCTTTAAAATGATATTCTATTTGAAATTTTGGTTTCCCTGGAGCATTACGTGGCATTTGAAAACTACCACATTTCTCTTCTTTAATAACTCTGTAAATCGTAGATTTCCCAACACCAAGTGTACTGCTAACTATCTCAATGGTCTCATTAACACTTTCACATAAACGTTTGTCTGTAAATGATTTAAAACAATTAAATATTAATGTTTTTTCATTAACTGTTAAAGGACCAATTTTTCGGCGTTTACACGGCACTTCCAAATTTTCCATAACACTAGTATACACAATAAACTGCACCTTGCAACTGAAGTACCTACTTTTAGTGAACTGTTAAGAATTTTAAATACGCCACTTGGACCTTCCTTCAAAATGGAAAAACCGACTATCACATTTTCTGTGGAATAAGTTTAGAAGGAAATTATCTAGTCAAATACTGTCGTAGATTCCTGGAATTAAAGAATTAAATGTTTGAAACCCTTACTTCGTGGAATGCACTCATTTCAGATAAAATAAAACGTTTTATTTTATCTAAAGAATTAAACTTTATTTTGCAAATAGGCAGGTACTTATTAAACTTTTATTGGTTATATATAACCAATAAAATAAACATCTTATATTTCTTGCAAATTCATTAGTACCTGTTAACCTCCATCACTCCGTTACTGGCAACCTTATTTAGGGATTAGTAACCCTCACAACTATTGTATTCTATTCTGCTCCAACCTTTATACCTGGTGGTCATACTCAATTTAAAATTGTTTTCCTATATACTTCTGTAAACTTGTTGACAAATATCTGTTTTTCATTGAGTCACCCGTATCAACGGTTTAGGGATTTGCATACATAATTTATTGCTTTATTACTCGCTCATACATAAAAATACACTATAGTTGACTTTGTCTTTGCCGAAAAAATTGTTAATAATTGCCGTATCTTTTTTTTTATTTACAAAAAATGGTCGCTTTAACCAACAGGGTCATTAGCGACATTAGTTATTACATTATGTTAAATTATATAAAGATGTATATTGAAAAAAGCTAATTAAGTTTTTGGTAGTTAAATATTCACCTAACGCTGTTTCTAAATCACTGGAAATATTGTTATTTTGTCTGTTTACTGTATATTTACCACATTCTGTTAGCAGATGTTTTACAGTAATGTTGACTTTCCAATATTCACACACTGGAAAGTTTTCCTTAGTCATGAGATACTTATGAGTAATATTGATATGACCTAATCGAAGTCAAGAAATTTTGACTTGGTGAGCTCTTTTTAGGTTTACTGGGCGCCACGGTTTCACTGTCGATCTATACTTTTTCTTTGACGAACTGTTTTATGTCACTGGAGATAGTCTTTGACACTATTATAGCATGGACGTTATTGGTAGCTTCTCTTGCTGGAGGTTGGCTACGTTATCTTGTATTCCAATTTGAGATGAAAACCACATAAATTTCACTTCGGAACCAGATTCTTGTAAGGCAGCAAGTTTTTTCTTGACAAGTAAACCTATAGAGTTCTTAGTGTATAGTTGACCAATTGTTGTTAACAAGTTTAGAAAATCTATGATAATGACGGAGGAAGAATGGTTTGTACTTTTAATATACATGAGAGCTTGTAATATTGCATATAATTCTGCTGTGTATATAGAAGTAGCTGGCATTCATTTAAATTGGGAAGAGTAATATGGAGTGACAAATGCTGCTCCTATGCCATTTGCAGATTTGGAGGCATCTATATAAATGCAAAAACTTTCCCTGCAAGTCTCGAGTTGCTGTAAAAAGAACTGTCGGATTACATTGGCTAATGTCTCTGATTTGTGATAGTGGAGTAATGTCGTATTGATTTCGGGAATCATGATTAACCAAGAAGGGGAAGATTTTACATTTGAAGAAAAGATGTCAGGAATTTGGAGTTGTAGAACTTTCAAATTTCTTCGGGCTCTTTCATAGAATGGTAAATCAAACTCACTTTTTTTTATAAGTTTCTAGGTAACGGTCCGTAATTAAATTTCGAAACATTGGGTATAATTTGTTACTAGCGACTAAAGATGCATACGAGAGGCATTCATCCTTCCTTCGTGGGGTAAGAAGTGCTTTTCCTGTTTGGCATTGAAGGTTCTTAACTGGTGTGGTTATAAATGCAACCGTGGCAATGCGAAGTGCTGTGTTTTAAATTATTTTAAGTTGCTTGGTAAAATATTTTTTTTGAACCTATTCTCTATCCTTCCATTGTTGGATATAGGTCTCCCCCAGTTCTCTCTATATTTCCCTATCTTGAGCTGTTCTCTGCGATGTGGGACCTCCTTGTTTCTTGATGTCATCTTTCCACCTCATCTGTGGTCTGCCTCTTGATCTCTTTGCAATGTATGGACGCCACTTTCCGATGGCATTGTTCCATCGTCCGTCTTGGATACGTTCATTGTGTCCAGCCCATTTCCATTTTAGTTTTGCTGCTTGTTCTATCGCGTCTACTGTCTTTGTTCTGGTTCTGATCCACTGATTACGTTTTCTATCTCTAAGTGATACACCCAACATTTGTCTCTCCATCGCTTTTTGTGTATTCCAAACATATTTAAGAAGAGGCATATACAATAGCCCCCTAATCTATTTTTGATCTAACGAGTGACATATTAATATTTAATTAAGTAGTTTCGTCAGTTCTTCATTTTTTATTTAATAATGTTTTTATTACGTTTACTCCATTTTGTCAAGACTTTTTTATTTCTGAAATATGTTGTTTCCATGTTAGTTTTTGGTCGAATACCATTCCAAGAAAGTTAATTTTATCTGAGAATATAAGCGTCTCGCCATATAGTTTTAAAATTGTTTTTTGGAGCCGTTGTCTTCTTGATAAAAAAAAGGATGCATCTTCATTTTAGGGGGGGGGGGAAGGAGGAGAATTGCACGCCTACAGACATGGACTATATCTCTAGTTTATAAATGGATTCTTGTAAGTGCTTTTGAATTATTTTTATATTCTTGTCCTTTGCAAATTGAACCAGATCGTCGGCATATAATTTCCCTTATCCAGCGGGGAGCAGTGATCCAGTATATCGTTGATAGCGACTAGAAAGAGGGTTGGGTTCCATAACTGACCCCTGAGGTATTCCGTTTTCTTGAATTTTTTTGTTGAAGTGGAATTATCGACGCGAACGTAGAAAGTTTTTGACTAAAGAAAGGTTTTTATGAATCATATTACCCCTGATTCCCCATTTGTGTAATTTTGATATCATATTAAACCTCCAAACCGTGTCGTACGCCTTGGTGATATCGAATAATACTGCGATGGTATCTTGATTTTTTGCAAAACCTTCGTGTATCTCTGACTCTAAATCTAGTAAGCTATCTACTTTGATCTATTTTGGCGAAAGCCACTTTGCTGAGGAATTCAATGTTTTTCTTGTTCTAAGTACACAATAGTCTTTTCTTTATAATTGTTTCTAAAAAAGGCATGATAAGTAAGCAGCCAAAATTTCGTCAAAATAGTCCATAACTTCGTTCCTATTGGTCATAGCAGTTTTTTTTTTGTAAGTTTTATACCAGCTATCCAATGGTTGTACGTACAAGTCTGTAGCTTGAAAAATATAGAAGGTATTGCGATTGTTTATAAGTAAAAAACATACCCCTTTTTCAAGCGTTTATTTTGTAAATAATTTCGATGAAAACGCAATATGCATTTAAATTCTGAGATAGTTAGAGTCTTAAAGAATCCTATGAAATTTGCTAAATGTGTCTAGCATCATTAATAGAGCAAGTTCAATATTTTAAATATTTAGCCTCAGGGAAAAATAAATTAAATAATTTTTAAACTATTTAATCGATCGGGGAGAAATTTCGAACAAATTTAAAACACGATAATTCCTCGATGTTAAAATGTATTAATAACGTTTTATTTTGTTAATAAAAATATTGATAAAATTTATAAATTAAGGCAAAAAAACTGCTTTTTGCAAATATATCCGTAAATTGTTTATTAATTTTAATTTAAAAAACTGGAAAAGAAAGATATTCTTGATATAAAAAATGATATAAATATTGTTTATGTAAAATATAAAGGAAAAACTGGACAAAAAATCAAATTGTGACCATTAATTATTGTTTAAAAAAAAACAATGTAAAAATGCGTGTACTTTTTTATCTATTCATCATCTTGTAACCCCCAACTATGTCTTAAAAGCTTCAGATATCTGCGAAATTTTTTTCCCTGAAATCAATGATTTTTGCATAACCAGACTGGGCTAAATCGAGACTCCAATTGCCGTATTTATTGCTTATTAAATTTTCATATTAGGTTTGTTCCAACTCGATACAAAACCGTTCTTGAACGGTTCGTGAACCGCGCAGTAACGAAAAATGTGTTACTGCGCATAATTATTCGTTACTCCGCATGCGTGTAACGATTCAAGAACGGTTTTGTATCGAGTTGGAACAAACCTATTATCGCTTTATATTCTCGTAAATTGTAAATTGTATGATAGCATAAAAATATTCGATAAAAACTAACATGATTGTTGTGAGTTTGCTTACCATTTTTGTATCCCATTCTAGATAAAAATTAAAACAGAAAGAAACGTTAAAAATGATCAAAAGAATAAAAATAGTAGTCCAAAGCAAACACACTAACATATAATTAGTGAAATAGAAAATAATATATCGTTTAACTTAAAATAAAACAAACTGAGAATATTAATTCAAGAGCTAACTAAAATAGTAGTACGTGGTAAAAATGTTGAAAATATTCTTGATTGCACTAGCTCATGTGTCCTCAATACGGGATCATACATCCACTTTAACGTAGCTCAGGTGCTTTTTCTGCCATCGATCTCAGCATCTGCTCTATCTGCTCTATCAACAGTATCAGATACGCCGATGATACAGTGTTAATTGCGGATTCCGACTCAGGTCTACAACGACTCATCGACAAGACCAACTCGACCTGTGAGCAATTTGGTATGAAAATAAACATTAAAAAAACCAAAGTGATGTCAATCCGAAAAAACCAAAACGTACCTCAACCTTGCACAATAAATGGGCACATCTTAGAACAAGTCAATAGATTTAAGTACCTGGGATGTTGGATCGATAGCAGCCTAAATCCTGATCAAGAAATAAGATCGAGAATAGAACAGGCTAGAAAATCTTTCGAAAAAATAAAAAAACTGCTTTGTGATTCTCGAATAAAACTCGAAATTCGACTACGTTTATCAAAATGCTACGTCTGGTCGACTCTTCTATATGCAGTTAAAACGTGGACCCTTAAAACATCAACCGTAAATAAATTGGAGGCCTTTGAAATGTGGATCTACCGGAGAATACTCAAAATTTCATGGACATCGCATACCTCAAACGAAGAAGTGCTGCATAGAATAGGCAAGGAAAGAGAACTTTTTAACACAGTAAAAGTAAGAAAAACATCATACCTAGGCCACATACTGAGAAATAATAAGTACCAATATGCCCAACTTATAGTGAAAGGAAAAATCGAGGGAAAGAGAGGCCTAGGAAGGAAAAGACTATCATGGCTCAGAAACATCCGACAATGGACAGGGCTAAATTTTGAACAGCTAATAAGAACAGCTGAAGATAGAGAAGAGTTTAAAATTGTAGTAGCCAACCTCCATTGAGGAGAGGGCACTTTAAGAAGAAGAAGATCTCAGCATATGTGATCCTAAATCGGCCCCCAACTTATCCTGGCAGACAGCAGACAACCTTCACGACAGCAACGATTTCCCTATGATTACACGTGACAACACCTATGACCAAGTTTCAGTGAGAAGTTATTGGCGCTGCAACAAGGCTAATTGGCCAGAGTTCTCAAAAAAATCTGAATCCCTTATATGCGAATTAACTAACTCTAATAATATTACTGATTCCATTAAACGATTCTCAGATGCCATAATTAAAGCAGCATTAACTCATATTGGCAAAACCACAATTAGCTCCCGGCATAAAGTTGTACCTTGGTGGAACTCTCAATGTGAACTCGCAATTCGACAATTAAAGACTGCGCTTAATCAATACCGCAAACATAAGAGTCCTGAAAATCTAATTAAGTATAAAAAGCTGAAAGCCAAAGCCAAATACGTTGTCAAGCAGAGCAAGAAAACATCCTGGCCTAACTATGTATCGTCTTTGAATGATAACACAAATCCTTCCCAAATGTGGAAAAAAATTCGACAAGTTCAGGGACAAAAAACTAACAAAAAAATTACCCATTTAATCTCTAACAGCACTTCTTCTAGCAATAGCCAAATTATTTGCAATACCCTGGCTAATACATTTGAGAAACAATTTCACAACAAACTCTTATTTCATCCTCTATACAAGAACCGCTCTTCTACAACCTCACTTCACAGCACTTACAAGATATCGACAATAATAATTCTCCTTTTTCACTTTCTAAATTTACATCTGCTTAATCTTCATGCAAAAATACTTTCGCCTGGCCTGATGATATCCCTTGTATTTTTCTTAAAAACCTACATAACCGCTGCCTCACTTTCCTGTTAGACATATATAATTATATCTCGTCTTCTAAAATATTTCCTACTCAATGGAACACATCCGTAATTATATCTGTCCTAAAACATGGCCAAACACCAATCTTTCCTCAGTCCTATAGACCGATTTTACTCACTTGCACCATGTGCAAATTAATGGAGAAGATGATAAACAGGCGTCTTTTATGGTTTATTGAAAAACACCAAATTTTATCTAAAGAACAATCTGGTTTTCGCCGACATCGTTCCACAAGCGATAACCTCGTCCTCCTTCATACCCACATCGCCGAAGCTATTAATAACAGTCAAGAAGTGATTGCCTGAATTTTTGATATAAAAGCTGCTTTCGATAAAATACCTAGATAGATTATTCTCGATAAACTATTATTAGACGGGCTCAATGGAAATATTTTTAAATTCATCGAGCACTTTCTTAGCTCTAGATCTTTCAGAGTCTCTGTAAATGGTTGCCTATCATCACCCTACATCCAACAAGACGGAGTCCCTCAGGGCTCTGTATTAAGCCCCATATTGTTTATTTTAGCGGTTAACCATATATGCCACAGTCTTCCCTCCCAAGTCAAATTTACTACATAGGCTGATGACCTTGTAATTTATTGCCATGGTGTTGCGACCACTACTACTTGCAAACATCTCCAAATATCACTGGACTTATTACAAAATAGATTGACTGCCATCGGCCTGTCTCTCTCATCCACAAAATCACAACTCATTAAATTCACCTCTCCACTGCCCCTAAAATCTGAGTGAATAACCACCCTCTCCCAGTCGTCGATCACCGCAAAATTATAGGACTAATATTCGACTCCCGACTTTCTTGGAAACAACTTATTCAGGAAACTAGAGCAGAGTGCCTGAAACGTTTAAATATTATCAAAACACTTCCCACTACCAATGGGGCGCTAGCGAATGTACACAATTAAAATGATATAGGTCTCTTATTCGCTTTAAACTCGATTACGGCAGCTTTATATATAGATATCAGCCTCTAAAACATCGTTACAAATCCTTAATTCAGTACGTAATACTGCCATCCGCCTCTGTTTAGGAGCTTTTCGTAGCAGTCCAGCTGAGAGCCTCTACCGCAAAGCCTACGAACCTTCTCTTTGGCTTAGGCGCCAATATCTCCTCCTTTCTTATGCTGCCTGTACTTTAGCTAACCTTTCTAATTCAGTACACATACTGCTGACATTACCCAACTATACTAGTACTCACCCTCCTGCTCCACGCAAACACACTATCACCCTACTACTTCCAACTTTAATACCACATATAAATTTATCCCTAACTAACCCTCTCCCGATCCCGCAGAATTCTCCTTGGACCAAAACTTTACCGAAATTTAATGTGTCACAAAGTTTAGTAACGCAGAAACCAGCCAGGATTTGATTAGGAAATCCTTACCATTCTTAATTTTCGAAATTCTTAATTTTAAGAAATTCGATCGGGTCCTCTACACTGACGCATCAAAGAGCGAAACGGGAGTTGGTTGTGCGGTTACTACTACGGAACCAGTCGTTAGTTCATGTCAAATACCTGCCACATGCAGCGTTCACATTTATGAACTTTATGCTATTTACCAAGCCTTCAAAGTCTGCACAGCACCCAATCAACATATTGCCACTTAATAAAAAATCTTATCATCCACGACATCCATATTACTATTATATGGATTCAGTCCCACATCGGGATTACGGCTAACGGCAAAGCATATTAAAGCTTTGCCAAAGAAGCTGCTGTATCCAATTGTACACTACGTAATTTACAAATCGCCAGTGACCTAAAAACTAGTATAAAGAAACTCGTACGAAATTACTGGCAGATACATTGGAACCAATCCACTGCATTTTTACACCAAATAGATCAGACGATTGTCACCTAATGAATTCTACACCTAAGCCAATCTGTCACTATTGCCAATCTCCACTAAGCGTTCTACACATCCTTGTGGACTGCCCCCATTACAAAACGACGCCAAGAACTGGGCATGAAGGACGACATCACAGATATATTATCGAACCAAAGCCAAGTCATCACAGCTATCTAGTTCCTGAAGCTAGAAAACTTACTAAATAAAATATAAATATAGTATATTATAATATGTAATTGTACTTTATATATAATTGTATTCACAGTGCCTCGTGGTAATGGCCGAAGCTGTCACAAGCACGTTAAATTAAATAAAAAAAATACTAGTGATAAAACATAATTATTATATTTTATGCTTTTTTAATTCATCATAAAGTTTAAGTCGTAGTGCGAAAATTACATGACGGTCCTGCCTACTTTTAGATTCGTATATTTTCTGTTTTGATAGAGCAAGCAATAAATTTTTAGCATGAATATCCAATTCGTAATACATTTTCAACAAACAATAAAATATATGGTTCCTGTTTGTGAACTTTTCGTTATAATATCGATTGTTTTTTAAATATAGTGCTCCAGTTGTTTTAAACAATTTTAAACAAAGACAGCAGCGGGTATAAAAGTTTGGAGTGAAAACACAAAGAGCGGAGCAGTAAATCTTTTATCTGCATGCAAAGTTTGTAAACGAGATTTAGCGATTTGTGGCAACAAACTTTATTGCAGCTCCGGGCGGTAAACACACCTTTATTCCCATGACAACCCTTATCACAATTCCCTATTCAAACTACTTTATTATTAAAACAACCACGATCTCGACACAGCGAGAACATTTTGTCTGAATGATAGTTTTATTGGCAAGGAAGCATTCTTTGATGAATCTAAACATCAAACGGGACCTGACAAGCATTTTGTAAGGTGTATGTTAGTCTCAAGCTAATAAAACATTACTCTGCAACCTTGCTTTTATTTGACATCATAATATTTTTATTAAAGAAGCTAACCTTTTATCTTTACGGACGATTACTTATTTAAATGAAGTGAAAACTGTTAATAGTACCTGTTGTACAGAAAGTCGGATAAAATAGAATAAAATTAATAGAGTAGAATTAAAGTAAAACCAAAATAATTATTAATCGATTAAATAATATATACACATAAATTGATACTATTAAAAAGACAGGATGGATAGGAGTAATTTCTCTGAACCGACATGGAAATAACTCCTTCCGTATTCCTATCGCTCGCAAAAGATGAAACATACAGCGAAGAATACTCCAGATTACAGAAACAGGAAAGAAAAGGAGTCTGTTAGCTGAAAGAGCAAAGAAGAATATGAGAGTGACTATGTGGGCGATGCACACTTAATAACAGAAATTTAAAAAAAGTTATTAGAAATGAGAAAAAAAAAATTAAGGATATAAATAAAAATGAAAATAAAAGAAGAATTAGAAAACACAAAGCAGCGTCTAAGTGAGATGGAAAATAGATTAGAAAGACTCGAGAAGGAATCGAAAAGGAATAATATTGTAGTAACTGTAGATTCATACAAATGAAGAGACAATAAAAGAAAATATGACAAATTTCATAAAAATACACCTAAAGAAGGAAGTAAATATAAAGTGTGGAAACCACTTGGAATAAAATTTTTTTGTGTCTTTATTATAGAAACTCTATGACACGTTAACTTTTAAATTTAAATGTGCGCTTTTAAACATAAATTTAAATTTGCAGGATGATCCACGCAAGTCTGGCATAGTCCATTGTACTTATTTTTAATGAAACACCCTGTATATTTTTTATATTTTTAAAAGATTCTTAACTACCTGATTTCAACGAACTGTATTAGTAGGGTCTATAATGAATAATAGAAGGTAAAATTTTGAAATTAATAATTTTTCACGTGTTATGGTATTATTTTAAATTAGCTAAATACAGACAATACACTTCTACTTTTCAACATTTTCTGTCATGAATAGTTAAAAACTGTCTAAATAGTCTGCTAATTAAACTAAATTGGTAAATAATATGGATTGTTATCAATAAGTTGTTGGCGTGTTGACATTTTACATTAAAATAATAAATTCCTAATTAAAAGCTAATTTCTTGCAGAAACAAACATGAAATATTTAACTGAGACCCACTGAATTGAGTAAGAGAATTGTAGAAGTCAAGTTGAAGTAGCAAACTTATTTAATTAGAGGAATCCTCAGTTGCCTAGTATTTCACAAGGTACTGTGTCCAAAATTTACGCACAATTCAGAGAACTTGGACATGTCAAACCATTAAAAAGAAAACCGAACTTCATTAAAGATGACGTGAAAGTGGATATTTTTTTAAGTGTCGCCGAGAACCCAACGTCAAGTTCATGTCAAATTGCACGTCAAAATAATGTGAGTTACACAACTGTTCTAAGGTGTTTCCATGAAGAAAAACTTCATCCATATAAATTGACTTTTGTGCAAGAGCTAACACAAGACGATCCAGATCGTAGAATTGATTTCTGCGAAAGAATGATGGATAAAATTAACACAAATGAAATAGCTCTTGGCACAATTCTTTTTTCTGATGAATCAACATTTACATTGAACGGAGAGGTAAACTGACAAAACTGTAGGTATTGGTCAGCGGAGAATCCTCATTGGATGCGTGAGACACACACTGAGTATCCTCAAAAGTTGAATGTTTGGGCAGGTATTATAGGAGATCATATTATTGGTCCTATATTTGTAGATGGTAATTTGACAGTGGAAAAATATTTAAACATGCTAAGATCCGATGTTCTTCTTTAGTTGGCTAACTTATACCCCAATCTAATAGACCCGATCCTACCGCATAAAACTGTCTGGTTCCAGCAGGACGGTGCAACACTTCATTATGCTTTAATGGTGAGAAATTACTTGAATAAAATATTCTTCAATAAATGGATTGAACGAAGGGGTACTATTGAGTGGCCAGCTAGGTCGCCAGACATTACGCCTTTGGATTTTATTCTTTGGGGTTATCTCAAGAACAAAGTATATGCAACACAACCAACTAGCATTGAAGACCTCAAAGGAAAGATAACTACAAAAATACGGAATATTTCACCTCAAACTTTAAAAAAAGTTCGGGATGAGTTTTATAGGAGACTGTGTTGCCAACAATAAGTTGGAGAACATTTTGAGCATTTTGTTTAAGGTAATCCAATCAAGTACCTCGGGTATTCCATGAATTAATTGTCTTGAAGAAAATTATACTTAATTTTAAATTTTCACCTTGTATTATTTATAATAGTCCCTACATTATATAGTTCGTTGAGATTAGGTTATTAAGGAGCTTTTAAAAACATAAATATATACAGGGTGTTTCATACAGATTATAGTCTATGTCAGACTTGCGAGGATCACCCTGTACATTCAAATTTGTGTTTAAGAAGCGGACATTTAAATTTAAAAGTTAAGGTATCTTAACGTTTCTTATTATTTTCTAAAATAGGGACACAAACAATTTAATTCCATAAGTGGTTTCCACACTGTAGAAAGAACATTAACGCTAGGGCAGAAAACTTTTGCTAAAAATAAAAGAACACGTAGAAAAAATAGAATTATGCAAAATAAGAGTCGGCTCAAACAGCTAAAAAGTCAAAAATTTATAAGGTTAAGATTTATAAATTATTAACTAATTTAATTAATTAATTACTAACAACCAAAAAAAAGAGAAATGGGAGAAGACATAACCAAAAAAATGTAAAGAACTCAGGAAAACTAGTAAAACGGTAAAATTAGGTTTTAAAAATATCATAGTCGATTGGGAGGAATGGCGATGGGATAAGAAAGGCATTTTTAAAAATATTGCAATATAACAAACGGAGAGTAGCGGAGAAGGAACAGAGATCAATAAAACGGAGACAATAATTCATGGTAAAAAACAAGGAATATGATAAAGGTAAAACTGACAATATCAGGCTATAACAACTGACACGAATAAATTAAATCAAAAAATGTAAACCATAAAATACATAGCAAGCAATCAAGCAATAAAAAAATTAGCGCGCACCATTTGCAAAATGGGAATGTGGAACATAAATAGCATAAATGGTAAAGAAATAGAACTAGTAGACGAATTGAATGCTGCAGAATTAATTATACTAGCAATATCAGAAACCAAGAAAAAAGGAAAAGAAGTACTAACAAAATATTAAGTATAGTAGAGTATCAGAAGATAAAAGAGCAGCTGCAGGAGTAGGTTGCAGGACCAGCTCTAGGGTTCTGAGCGACCCGGGCAAAACAATATTTGGCGCCTTTTCCTACAAGAATATACAAATTTACTGAAAATATTAAAAACAGTTTATTGTTTAGGTTTGAGGTCAAAGGTATTTCTTCGAAATCAGATTTAGAAGTACTGCCGGAATCCAGACTGAATTGAAATTGAGGATTGTTTTCAGTTAACTGGGACTCGTTTTCTTCTGATTTATAGAACCCAGTAATTGTTCCCTTCATTTCGTTGTTGTTTACTTTCACGATTTTGATACCCTGATAATTTTTTAAGGCATGTTTTAGCTCTTTTTACCTTAAATTATATTAATATTATGATTTTTTACTATAAATTTAATTATTCATTTATATTATTTAATGAGTGGATTGAGTTTATTAAGGTTATATACTGGAACCAGAAAGTAGTAGTAAAGGTGAAAGATATAGAAACAAATAATATACCGAATGCGATAGGGGTCAGGCAAGGATGCGTCTTGTCTCCGACGCGTTTCAACGTGTACTCACAGGTCATATTCAAAAAAGCCTTATGAGAATGAAAAAAAGCAATAAAAATTGGTGGAGAAATCGTAACCACCATTTGATTTGTAGATGACACGGTAATTATTGCTGAGAGTATAGAAGAACTACAAACTTTACTAGATGCAATAAATATTGAATGCATTCAAATGGGACTTGATATCAACACAGATGCCTAACACACCACATATGATTCCAGATTTAATCAAGCTTAAAGGTTGAGCATTAACGAATATCATCCAAGAAAATAACTTAAGATACTTATCAACGGGAGAACCCAAAGGGATAGGTGGCATCCATAGTGCAATCGAGTCAAACTTTGATTTAACATCAGATCACAGTACAATGATCATAACTTTCAGTAAACACATAATATAGAGAACACCACCACCCAAACTCATAATTAAAGAAACAAACTGGGATGTTTTCCAAAATTCTGTAAATACAAATATTAGACCTCGATATTAGAATACAAGAACCAAGGTGTAGAGAAAGCAGTAAACTATTTACAAACAGTAAACAGTTAACAGTTTTACAAACAACAGGATGGAAAGCAACACCACAGGGGCAAGGAAGAATGCAAAAAAAACCATAATATTCCCATTCATATATGAGAACTCGTAGTAGAAAAAAGAAGAGCTCAACGCATATAATAACAAACGAAAAATCCACTAAATAAAACGTACCTGTTTTTACCGTACCAGGATAAGTCATAGACTAAATAGAGCATTACATGAAGAAAATGCCGGCTCTTTTCAATTTTATGTTTCAAACCTCTCACATAAAAACCACTCTATATGGAACGATACTAAAAAATTTAAACGACTGACAATACCAGATTTACCTTTAAGAAAAACAGATATGACCTGGGCCCGCACAAACGCAGAACACAACAGTATTCGCAGAGCATCCTGCAACTGTATTGGCAGCACCAAATACTAATAACGATGAAGATATAAGAATTTGCCTCGAGACTCCATGTCAACTATCTCTTTCTCTGACAACATTTACTCCGACAGAGGTTCGACAACAAATAAAAATGCTAAATCCTAAGAAAACTCCTGGCTATAATTTGATAACAGGAGAATTACTTCAGAAGCTACCGAGAAAAGCAGTGCTGTTATTAACAATAATATACAACAGCAGTCTACGTCTTCGATACTTTCCAATACAATGGAAATTTGCTCAGGTTACTATGATTCCGAAACCTAGTAAGCCCACAACGCAAGCAAATTCATGTCACCCTATAAGCCTACTCCCAATAATGTAGAAAGTAGTAGAAAGGCTACTATTACATAAAATCGAGCAAGTTGTTCTCATAAAAGAAATTATACCACAACACCAATTCGGATTTAGACGTACTAGCAAATCAGTACAAATTACTTTAACGAAAATCTACATGTCCATAAGTTTATATTAATAATACTCCCATTCCTATAAAACCAGTTGTCAACTAATTGGGATTGCATCTGGATGAAAAACTTACATGGACAACGCATATTAAAACTAAACGGAAACAACTAGATCTTAAACTAAAAAATATGAACTGGCTATTTAACAAAAGGTCTCAGTTATCTCTTGAGAGTAAACTACTTCTGTCCAAAGCTTTACTTATAAGTAGACTTCGGCAAATATGCAAATAAAAATGTAAAAAATATGCGCATAAATATGCACGTGTTTACCCGAAAATATGCAAATATTTTACAAAATATATATACAAATAAATAAAAAAATCGTAAAATAGTAACAATTTTATTTAAAAAAAAAAGTGTACATAACTAAATATTTCCTACTATTCATTAAGATTTATATTTATTTTAAGTAACTACATCATTTTTAAGTATGAATAAACTTATTTAGAATTATGGTAACAATAAATGACCAAGTGGTGTTCAAAATTTTCTAACAAAAACTTGCGGCTTCTGTCTGAGTACATATATTTATATATGGAAAAACTTCGTTCAACATCAACTGATGTAACGGGAGCATTTTTCAAACTAACCAAAACATTTGGTTCTAAATTAATTGTTTCCAAAATCTTTCCAGCTAGAACACTGACTACTTCAGAAAGAATATGGTAACCTTTATTTTTTTCCATATTAGCTTCAATTTTTTTGTTAATATCTTTTCCAATATTACCTCTAACGTTCCGACAACATGACGCAAATTCTTTTATTAATGCTGTACTTTCGAACCATGACAGTTTTGGTGATTCTAACTGAGTAATTGTTTTTTGAACAAAACTAAAATTTGATTTTATAAATAAAAGTTCTTGTTGAAGCAAGTTACTCCGAAAGGTTTGTTTAGAATCCAAAAGAGATTGGGATCAATCTCTTTTGGATTTTTTTTGATCTCTTTCATCTGTTAACGTATCAATTATGTTCTTTATTTTAACAAAATGATCTGCATAAAAATTAGCTGCTTCTAACCATGTTCCCCATCGCGTTAAAATAGGTTGTGGTGGAAGAGGAATGTTAGGTAGCATTTCTTTATAAAGTTGAATTCTTATAGGAGATTTAAGAAATACTTTTTTGACACTGGATATCATGGTATTTACAAGAGGAAACTTTTTTCGTATTTCCTCTGCAACTCTGTTTAATCCCTGCGCTACACAAGTAACATGTATTAAATCTGGGAAAAATATTTTTAAATTTTTCCTGCTTTCACCATATAAGGAGCAGCATCCGATAAAATAAGCAGTAATTTATTAGAAGGAATAGTTGTCGGAAGAAAAAAAGTTGCTAATGTTTCTTGTATAAAACGCGAAATTGTTAAAGCATTTGTTTTCTCAAGTTGCTGGCATGAAATAAGATGAGATTTTGGTAAGGTATATTCTTTAATAACACCAATCAATAAATGAGCAATATACTTTCCTGATGAATCAGTGGTTTCGTCTACAGATATGTAAAAATAATTATCTGCAATTTCTTCCTTAATATTAATTAACACCGACGAGTATAGCCCGTTCAGATTATTTCTTCTTAGAGACCGATCACTTGGAACATTAAGTTTGCAATATTTTTTTAGAAACGAACTAAAATTTACATTTGCTAATTTTGAAAGCGGTATGTGTGCAGACACTAATGCGCGACACAAGTCTTCATTAAAAGTTTCTTGCTCATCTAATTTTTTTGAAGTAGATTGGAAACATTTAGCCATTAAAGTTTGATGTTTTCCTACTATTTTTCCTTTTTTTGCAATGTGTGAAGCAGTTCTGACATGTTGGTCTATCTGAAATTTCTTCTCACATGCTATCCATAAATAAAAATAAAAACCTTTATTTTAACCCAACCTTTAAAATATAAAAATATGGTGTTTTTGATTAATCAAATAACTGGTTTGGAAAAAAAACACTTGCTAAGTGTTTCAAATGCAATATTAATCCACAAATTAGTTTTTGTTACTAACCATTAGTACATCATATAACTTATTTTAAAATTCAACAAAAGTTTTTTTTTGTTAATTCAATTACAATAAAAATAATTGTGTTTTAGAATAGCTGACTTCATAAAAAAAAGTAAAGCTGAAAAATTTTTCTAAATACACACCATTGTATTGTACCATGGACAATTTTTTCTCACTAAAGGAAGCTATTTTTCATTTAAAAACAACCTACGAGTACTAAATTTCAAGTAAATACGTTTATTGGTTTTAAAGTTATTGTTGTTATTAACTAAAAGAATTTAATTTTTTTTAATTTTAACACCCTGTATCTCGAAAAGTAAATAAGTTTGACCCCTCATTAACTATATCGTTTTGTTCAATTTTTCGAGAAGTATCTACAGTCAAACGTTGTAAGTGTCATTTGGAAACACCCTGTATGAATGAAATATTAGATATTTAATAGAAAATATTAGATACTTACAATTTTGCCACAGACTGAACAGTATATTTTTCCCATATCCATAGACAGCTCTTTATAAGGTTTAATCCAAGTTGAAGCACTGGTTGTTTTAGGCATTATAAAATCACAATCTTCCTTTTTGTTACGCACAACGAGTGTTAAAGCTTTGAATATAAAAACAAAAATGATTTACAAATCTGAGCATCAAATTAGAAATGTTTAGGTACCTAATTCAATAAACTGGGAGATTTTGGAAAATCCCTAAATTAGGAACAAAACTATTAGCCGTTTACCTGCTGTTAAGATACAATAAATTGTAGATAGATTTGGGGATTAGATCATAAAATGCAAATGAGCGAACCCTTAGCGATTATCCAATAACTGAATGCCTCAGTGACCGAGACTTTCTAAGAATGTTGAGGGCTACTTAAATTGATCTTTGAAATTGTAAATGTTTTGTACCTGTAGAGATTACGTACTTAGATCATTTCTTGATTAAAATGACTACAAAATTTTATACAAGAATTGAAATAAATTGGTATGTTTAAAAAATTTCAAATACAGTATAAAAATCTGAACTTTTATGCACTTTATGTAAACATTTATACAAATATGCCAAAATATGAAATATTTGCATAAAATATGCACAATATGCAAAATATGCAATATGCATATTTGCCGAAGTCTACTTATAAGTATGCTACATGGTAGAAACAAAGATACGAGAAGAAATAAAAAAGAAGAAAAAGGCTAGTACAGAAAAGGAAAGACAATTAAAAAAAACAATAAAAACTTATGAACTAATAAATAAAAATATTGCAAAAATATTTGAGAAAAAAAAAATAAACGAAAATCTTAGAAGACTAGAAGAAACAGAAGACAATAATGATATAAACAACCTATAGAATAACTACAAGGACCTGCTACTGTATGCTGCTATAAAAGTATGAAAACAAGTAAAAAAACTCAATAAAGGAAAGGTTAGTACTAGCGTAGAGTTTAAATAATATTCTTGGCCAAACCAGTTATTCGTTCTTGTTCTTCTTTGTTTACCTTCCAAACCTAGTAATTCTTCAGCTGCTTTTTGTATGATGTTTCTGCTCCCTTCTCACTCTTAATTTCTGTTTTTATGTTTTAGTCTATGTCTAGTTTGATGTTTATACTTTGTTAAGTTTGTATCTGTGAGTTCTTGTACATTATATCGATCATGATTAGAACCTATTTCCTTTTTTATGTTTGAAATTCTGGCCCTTACCCTATTTTCGACAAAGTAGTGATCAGATTTCGCATTTACTCTTCTTCTGCTGTGGAAGTTAATAATTATATTCGATTGGTGTCTTGAGTATACAATAAATGCTCTATTATATTTACTGTAAGTCTGTCTGGTGATTTCCAGGTACCTTTGTGTATATATTTTCGAGCGAAGTTAAAATCATACAATATATTCAAAAAAAAAATTACTACGAAGAAAACAAGACATTTTTAAAGTCAAAGCATCAAAAATATTTACAAAAAAAATTATTTCTCACACACCCAAATTTTTCATTTTGTTGGGCTGTGTTGTTATTCCTGTTCCATTCAAGTTAAATTTGTATTCCAATCCTTTCTTTGGCGTAATTTTAAATTTTTTATTGTTGCTTGTAAAATAAAAATATTTGCTTCGTTACGTAGTTGCAGCAATCGTTGATTTAGCTGCTAATTCAGATGTTAATTAGTCTGTTGTGTCTATATTTTGCTGTGTAAAATCGACATAATGTGAGGACATTATGTCGATTTGATTAATTCCGCTACTAAATAGACCAACAGGTTATTTTTACACTCAAGTGAATTAAATTTTTCTCAGAAATATACTCCCAGTCTTGATAATTCCCTTTCGTCCTGTTTACTGCCGAATACGTAGGATAAAATGCGGGAAAAATTGTACTTGTAACGATATGATTAATGAAAACTCATTTTTTACACTAGCTCTAATTTATTATTTTTATACGCAGAATAATTATAATAATTAAATAATTAATAATAATTAATAATAATTAAATTATTATAATATACGGTGATCAGCAAGGAAACATATTTTCTTACGCGCCGCCAATGATCGAATTCAAAAATTTACGAGATTTTATGATTGGCACGTGATTCTGGCTATTTTATTTTTTGTTTGCTAAACTATAGTAAAAACAGTTGCGACATATGTACACGAAAATGACGAATGCAAAAATAATATTCCTAATATACAATTTAGTCTGTTTCCAGCATTTTCCAAATTAAGCGATAACGAGAAAAGTATGGAAGATTTTTTATTTATTTACGCTGTAACCACAAGGGTTATTAGCGACCTAAAAAATATATTACAGGTAAAGTTAGGAAAATTTACAATAATTGATACAATCCTGAATCTTTAAGATAACTTATTGTGCTTTTAATGTTCATGCTTTTTCAGAAGGATTCCTTTATATTACTTGGGATCTTCTTTGTTGCTGCTTTATATGTTGTGCACTAAGTTAGTAAGTATATGCTTTGTGACGAGTGTTACTTGTGTACTACGAGTGTAAAGAGGTGTTTATTCAGTATGGTGGAAATGAAAGGAATAAATTCGTTATTTCGTAAACCGGAAACTTTAAGGAAAAATCCTGAAACCCGTCGATTTTTATTTTTAAATAAGCTATTCGTAAGAATACATTTTTATTTTTGACGTCATCTATGTGAGCGTGATGACGTCATTGCTAAAATTTTTAAATAGAAAGGGGGATATTGTAATACATCATTTGAAAGGTCTTTTAAATACCTATTCAGCCATATCAATATGTCTGAGTATTTGATGTTTGTAATTGTTTAAAAAAAATTATTAAATATTTATTATTACAATAAATATTTATTAAGTATTGATATGATGTATTATTGACACCCAAAAATAAATTTTATAAAGGCCATCACTGATAATGAAATGTCTTTTTTATCTACTTTTTACCTTTTTAAAAAAACTAGTTACCTTATCAATATGAACATTGATAGTTGGACATTCAAACTTAATTATCTTTCTGTCAAGTGATTAATAGTATTATTGTAGTAAACGTATTCAAAAAGTCTTTGTATCTTTGAACATGAAGCTAACTGAAACGCAAAGAATTGAAATTCTTATAATGATTGGTTATGGAGATAAAACACGTACGCAGAAAGAAGTATGAGCGTTATTTAATAATAAATACCCCCGTCGAGAACCAATTTCACAATCCACTGTAAGCAAAATTGAGAAAAAATTTAGAGAAACGGGTCATGTTAAAGACCTGCCTAAAGGTAGTAGAAAACCAATATCTGAAAACCAACAAGTAGACGTTCTGTTAGCTTTTCAAGATAATCCTCATAACAGTTCACGGCAAGTAGCATTAGTTAATGACATGGACCATTCAACAGTTCTTAAACAGCTAAAGAAGGAAAAGTGGCGTCCCTACAAAGTAAGTTTGGTACAAGAACTTATGAAAGATGATTTTAGTAGACGAATTGAATTTTGTGACATTATAATGGAACGAAATAACAGAGATCCGATGTTTTTAAAAAAGATTATTTTCTCTGATGAAGCTACATTTCTACTAAACGGTCATGTCAATCGTCAAACTTATCGATACTGGGCTACGAAAAATCCACACTGGATGCAAGAGTACCGTACTCAATACCCAAAGAAAATTAATGTTTGGGTGGGAATAATAGATAATAGGTGTATTGGACCATACTTTTTCGAAGAAAACTGAACAGGTTCTCGATATTTAGAATTTCTTCAAAATTTCTTGCTTCCAGAATTGAACCGGTTGTTTCCAAACAGAAATGATTTATGGCTAGAGCAAGATGGTGCGCCTCCACACTATGCTGTCGTGGTACGCAACTACTTAAACAACATCTTTCCAAATCGGTGGAGAGGTCGAAGAGGAACAATAGAATGGCCGCCTAGGTCACCTGATTTGGCTCCACTTGATTTATTTTTATGGGGGTATTTAAAAAGTAAGGTGTATCAAAATAGACCACAAAATATTAATGAAATGAAAGAAAGAATACGTAATGAGGTTGTTCAAATAACTCCGGAAGTTTTAGAAAATGTTAGAGAAGAGTTCGCGGCACGCCTTTCTCATTGTATTTTAGCAGAAGGTAAACAATTTAAGCGCTTAATTTAGGTTTCGTTGTATTTATTGAATAGTACTTAATAAATATTTATTGCAATAATAAAAATGTAATTATTTTTTTAAACAATTACAAACTTTAATTACTTAGACATATTGATATAGCTGAATAGGTATTTAAAAGAACTTTCAAATGATGTATTGCATTACCCCCCTTTCTATTCAAAAATTTTAGCAATGACGTCATCACGCTCACATAGATGACGTCAAAAATAAAAATGTATTCTTACGAAGAGCTTATTTAAAAATAAAAATCGACGGGTTTCAGGATTTTTCCTTAAAGTCTTCGGTTTACGAAATAACGAGTTTATTCCTTTCATGTCCACCATACTGTATGTTAAATTCCTACGTCCTAGTCGCAAACGTGTTATTCTTATTTGGTCGTGTCTATTCGCTGTGGGTTCGAGCCACGGTTTCACTAATTGTTTGATTTCCTTGAGCTTAGTTTGTGATGCACTCCACTATTTGCCACATTCTTCATTTCCTTGTATACCTAAATGTGATGGAACAAATATGAAGTCAACAGTGTTCTTACTACTGTTTAGAGCAATTATTTACCGATGAATCGGAATCTTCTACCGACAATGAAGTTTTCACTGCAGAGAGTAAAGTGTTTGCCAAGTTTTCGTATTAATTTGGTTCTTTTGGTTTTCATTCTTTTGTTGATGTAGTATGGTTGTAATTCCGTTAGAAACTTTATAAGTGCATGAGAATCTTCTGAGTATAATTTTGTTACGCTGATTATGTCTTTTGATCCTAGTATATTTTGGAATGGAGTTACTTCCTCGAAGCTTAACAATTGCTTTTCCCTTTCTACATATTCTCTAACTGGTTTTAGTAATGTTTGGAGATTTGGTATCTCATCTTTTAAGTTTTTGTTTTTTCTTTAATTAGAGCTTAGTTCTTTAAAAGTTTACTTCGGCGAGTGGCATGATTGCGTCTTCTAGGGTTCTTTTTCCGGCTGCTTTATTCGAAGTTATCTGGGGATCGTGAGAATTTTTATGTATATTTTTATTTGGTTTCGGAGAAGGTTAATTTATGTTTTTGGGTATTAGAGGATGACTCAGACGATTTAGATGTTGCGATTGTAGTGTTAACTGAAAAGTAGTCAAATGTATAGAAGTATTTTGTAGTGAGAATTGTTGGGTTTGGTTAATTGATAAATTTGGGATTCCTACTGTTTGTAATGTGGTTTGAGAAGACGTAGTAAGTGTGGAGGGAGTGGTATTTGAGATTGTGGGAGTATTTTGTAGATTATTTTGTTGACTATGATTTATTAATGAATTTCTCTCATTTCTGTTTGTATTGCACAGTATCGTATTGTATTGTCAGATTATCATTGTGAAGATGGTTAGAAGGTAAAATATTTGAACAATTAGCTGTCTGATGTCCAATTAATTTGCATTTGAAACATGTTTTGTTTTGGGCTATAAATATGCGGTATGGTGTTTGTTCCAATTCGTTGATAAAAGATGCAGGTAGTACAAAGTTGACTGAAAAAGGTGAAACAAAAATTTGTCTTCGGAAGCTTAGAATATGACTGAAGGCAGGATTGGTTGCTCCTTTCGGTAGATATGATATGTCTGAGAGAGGATTTAAACCTGGTTTTATTAATTCATCCACTATTAAGTTAGAAGTTATGCTTAGACATGCATTGGACAGAATTAGGCGGACTGATGGAGTTATTAATCTTCTCGCTTCTAGTATATTTCCATTTACTATTTTCTTCTTTGTTTCTGCTATGAATTTATCTACTAGGTTTTTGGATGATAGATACATATATGCATATTCTACCGTTTGATATACGAGATGCAAAAATTATATTTTTTGGTTCTATATGCTAACTCAATCCTTCAAGATAGTCATTAATTGTACATTTCTCTAGAGTGTTAAATAGAATAGCTTGATCTCTGTTTGGGACTAATATACCACGTAGTTGACTAACTGCTTTTGAGTATGAAGTATTTTGTGGTAGCTAACTGGAAGATGAGATCTTTTAAATGGATTTAAAATCAGACTAAAACTGGTGCTGTTTTACAGCTTTCGCTGTGATACCAGTTCATGAAAATTGGATATTACTTATAACTAATTGCAGTGATTTACTTAAATATCTAAATTGAAATAGATGAAAAAAGTATATTTTATCTACTCATGATTCCAATATTCAGTATACAAATCACTTTCACTTAATTTTATACTTAATTACTTTTTAATTTACTTCAATAATTACTATTTAACTAGCACAATAAATGAGTGCCTAAAACACGTCTTTCTCGCTTGCTGGTTAAACATCGACCTCTACGAAAAGTTTATCTTTATAAAAATACAATATTCAAAATAACTGAATATCTTATAACTACATTGACTTACTCAAACAAATGGCTCTGATTACCTGCAATAATTATAAACAAACATTGCATATCATAACGATCTATGGCTCTTTTTACCTTTCACTATTATGTCCGATGATAAACAGGCTAGGCATTCTCGTGGCGTCGTACGTGCAGAACATGCTATTTGTGTAATTGCTCGGGCGCTCGCTTGCATATAAAAGCATTTCCGGAACATCAGAATTAACTAAACTTGCAAATATATTCTGTAATTTCACAAAATGAAGAAATATTATGAACATTAAAAATGTACTTATATTCTTTTGCAGCTGCAGCGGAATGTAAAAAACTGTGCACAATATTAAAGCGATTTAATATTTTTAATTAAAATTATAAAATAGCTTTTCAACTCAGCTGAAAATAAAGTGTATTAAATGAAAATAAATGTGTTGGAATTTTTCTCGTATTTTCATTTATGTATGTTGGAAATGACTTTTATTCTAATTGGTATTACTATTTATGTCATTTTCTATTTTTATTTCTAACCGTGGTTCATTATCGCAAATGAAAGTAGGTATAACGATTGTCGTCTCTGCTGAACTAAGAACGTATAATCAAAAAGTAGAAACTTTGTGAAACTCGATTTGTGAAATTAATTTTAAGATTTTAAAGCAGCATTTCCAGCATTTGCGTGCTTATGTTAGATTAAAAAAATTAACTGTGAAATATTTCGGATTTTTTTTACATATGAAAATTTTAAAAATAAAACTACATTTTAAATGCAAACATTTTAAATATCACTCATTATTAATTACGTATTATTATTTCTATTTATTCAATTACTCTTATTGATTAGGCTGTGCTTTTGGGATGAGGGCCGGTTCTACAATTCAAGTATATACTTATAATAAAATATAAGCTACATGCAGTATAATAACAAAAAAATGTGTTCTACAAATTTAGAATAAGTTTGTTCTCAGTATAAACTAACAGATAACTTATCCATGTCAGCTCGGGCGAATATGCTAGAGATAAAGTTATTCTTGCCTTCTATTGGTGGGCAGTGTATCTCATATTCCTTCACAGTTTGATAAGCGAATAAGATTATAGGTGATATTATTTGTTCGTAGATCGCAATTAAGCTATAAGACCAGAAACAAAATTTCTTCTTACCTTGCGTTTTTATGCTACAGATAACTTTTTACTCACTCATGTGGAGACTGCTGGAGTAAGCAAAACCTCTACATGTGTTATTGTTACCCAGGTCACTGAGGCTGTTGCATCTTTACTAGGATAAAGATACATAAAATTTCCAGAAACAGACATGGAACATTTGGAAGTAAAAGAAGGTTTTTATGCCATTGCCAGTTTCCCTCATGTAATTGGTACTATTGACTGCACTCATGTTCGTATAATGTCTCCAGGTGGAAATGAAGCAAAAAAATACGGAAATCGGAAGAAATATTTCTCATGGAATGTACAAACAATTTGTAATGCACATTTAAAGATAATGGATGTTGTTGCACGGTGGCCTGGTTCTTTCCATGATCAGGTAATTTATAATAACAGTAGAATCAGAGGAAGGTTGGAGAATGGAGAATTTGGAACAAGTGTTATTTTAGGAGATAGCGGGTATGCTAATAATATTTTAATCACTCCCTTAGAGCAGTCTGCTGAAACACTTTTTGATGAATCACATATACGAACAAGAAATTGTGCGGAAAGATCATAGTGGGTGTGGAAACGTGGGTTTCCTATCCTCTCAATGTTTATGCGGGTGTAATTGGAACATTCACATGCGATAATAGTCACAACTGCCATTCTACACAATATAACCATAGAAGAACATGAAGAAGAGCCACCAAATGAATTTTATTTTGAAGCTGCAGAAGTACGTTTACCAGTTAATAGAAACCAAGTTATTATACGGGAACAGAACAGAATAAGGTCTTCTCTCATTTTAAATAATTTTGCTAATTTACAATAACTCAAAATAAAATATAATACATGATGAAAATAGTTCTAATTTAATTTGTAATTTAAAAATTTTTTTAAAAATAATTATTTTATTCGCATTAAAGAATTCAAATGTTTTTTTTTTTGTTTTCTAGTAATATTTTGATCTCTAACTCATGTTTTTTATCAAGTCGTTTTTCTTTTTTTTTTCAATCTCTTCTTTTAGTAAATGTGTTTGAAAATCTATGAATTCAATCTTTTTTGCTAATTCTTCTTATACATCAAAGTTTTGCTGTTTCTTTATTTTTGAAGGAAGTGATTCCTTCTTATAAAACCTTTTCCTCTATCCAGTATTAGCAAAACCTAAAAATTACATGTTTAATAGTTATTCAATCAACGATATTACTGATTTTGAAATAATGAAACAAACAGACAAATACACCCTAAGAATATAATAGATGTACGTACTCTATCTTCCGCCAATGTAGGATCCGACCATGGCCTGGTACTAGGAAAAATAAATATAGCAGTCACCACACAAGGCAAGCGAAATACAAAAGTAGAAGAAAAGCTAAACATAGAAAGCCTAGAAGAAGAAGTGAAACAAAACTTGTATAAAAGCAGACTAACAGAAAAGCTAAATAGCCATAACCTAGAGACTAAAAAGAATATAGAAGAAACCTGGAAAATTAATAAAAATATATCCTATAACCGCGGAAGAAGCTTTAGGTAAAATACAGTTAACAGAAATAAACGGAAATACAAAACTCCATGGTACGACGAAAGAGTGAAAGCACTAGCAAATGAAAAGAAACAAGCTTTCCTAACATACCAAGGAGTAAAGACACCGGAGGCACGAGAAGACTACGTGTGAATCAGGAATAGACTAACCTAAGAAATAGAAAACATCAAAAAAGAACACTGGGAGAAATTTACCAAAGATATGAAATATGACCTCTATGGATCCCAGAAAAAGGTGTGGAAGATGATAAAGAAACAAAAAACAGAAATTAATGAATGTGTACGCATAAACACCATTACGGAGTGACAATGGACTGAGCATTTCACGAAATTATATAGAGACGGAGAAGAAGAGAACAGAGAAATAATCATTAACGAAACCCACGATAGAGTACTAATATCAGAAGAAAAGCTACAAGAACGAATAAAAAAATTAAAAAACAGAAAAGCACCTGGTCCTGATAAGATAAATAATGAACTGCTAAAATATAGAGGAACAACCCTACGCAAATGGCTCCTAAAATTATTCGTCGATATAATAAATACCGGAGTAGTACCAGCGGTATGGAAGGAAAGTCTTTTGCTACCGATACTTAAAAATAGGGACTCGAGAAATCCTGAAAATTGTTTAGGCATTATTCTGATGAATAGTACATTAAAATTGTTAACAGCAGACATAAAAGGTAAAATCGAGGAAAAAGCGAACATAGCAAATGAACAACAAGGCTTTCGGAAGAACTGCAGCACAATAGACGCAATTATTATTATAAGACAAATAATAAAGAAGTCTATTGAATATGGAAAACCAGCATACATGTGATTTGTAGATTTAAAAAGTGCTTTTGACAGGATGAAGCGAAGTGACATCTTAAATTTATTACAAGTCTATTGAATATGGAAAACCAGCATACATGTGCTTTGTAGATTTAAAAAGTGCTTTTGACAGGATGAAGCGAAGTGACATCTTAAATTTATTACAAGCTGAACAAATAGAACATCAGATAATAAGGACAATTAATGAAATTAACAAGAACAACAAGACCACAGTTATAACGCCAACAGGAGAAACAGAATGCATATAACTAAAAGGAGGAATCCGCCAAGGAGACTCGCTCAGCCCATTGTTATTCAATACGGTGATGAATCAAATAATTCACGAAGTAAGGAAACGACATGGATACCTCATGGGAGCGCATAAAATTACGATACTATGCTATGCCGATCTTTTTCTTCTTCTTCACGTGCCATCTCACGTACCATGAAGGTTGGCAACCTTCATGGCAATTCGCACTTTCGACGCCGCTGCTCTAAAGAGGTCATCAGAAGTGCAGTTATACCAAGCTCTAAAATTATTTAACCAGGAGATGCGTCTTCTTCCGCGACTCCTTCTACCCTGTATTCTTCCCTGCGTTATTAATTGCAACAAGTTATAACGCTCGCCCCTCATAACATGTCTTAGATATTGCAGTTTTCTGATTTTAACTGTATTTAAGACCTCTTTATCTTTACCCATTCTTCTCAACACCTCGACATTCGTGACTGTATCTACCCAACTTATTCTTAATATCCTTCTGTAGGCCCATAACTCGAAGGCTTCCAATTTGTCCGACATGGATACCACATGGGAGTGCATAAAATCACGATACTATGCCATGCCGATGATGCAGTACTAATTGCTTATAACGAAGATGACCTACAAAGGCAGCTCCACACCTTCAATATCACAGCAAACAAACTTAATATGAGGAGATCAGTAAAAAAACTAAATGTATAGTGATCAGTAAAGAGCCGTGTAAATGCAAACTAGAAATAGACGGCAAAATTGTAGAACAAGTAATGAAATTCAATTACCTAGGAGTAGAGATCATTAGTGACAGGGATATAAGAACAAAGACCACAAGGCAAGCATCAAAAGCGGCAATAGTAAGTGGTTGCCTCCGAGAAACCATATGGAGAAAAAATATCTGACCACGGAAAGCAAAATGAAAGTATACAAGACAACAGTAAGACCAATCCTATCGTATGCAGCGGAGACAAGGACCGATACCAGAAAGACGAAACAACAAATCAACAATATCTAAATGAAAGTATTAAGATCAATAGCGGGCATATCATTAAGAGCCAGATAAACCAACAGAAGTATACGCGAACAATGCAAAACAAAATATTAACACGTAGATAAAAACAAGAAAAAAAAACTGGAACGAACATGTAAACCGAATAGGACCAGACAGGTTAGCGAACATCTGTAAAAACAACAAGCTGTAGGTATAGCTGAAGACCCGCCGCGTTGGAAGGCCGCCAAAAAGGTGGAAAGCTAATGTAGAGTACAACGACTGAAACAGAATAAGATGCAGACAAACAGGAGTAATCCTAATCTCACGAAGAAAAAGAAGAAGAAATATAGAAAAAAAATTACCTTGTGGTGTATTAGCAGAGTTGACAGGTTCTTTTTCTTCAGGAATTATGTTTTCCTTACTTAATACATCACACTCTGCATCTAGAAATAAAACAGAAAACAATATTCTTATTACATGCTTTACCAAAATCGCCAACAACATTTAAAACTTCCAATGCTTTGCTCACGGGCTGCCTAATCTGTTGTGGGTCCATGATTTCCAACTACAGCCTGCCTGTCAATATAATATATTACATTACAAACAATCCAGAAGTAGTGATAATAAATACCAGTTCTATTTTGTTTATATTAGCGTCAACAATTTCACAATCAGCAAATTCTTTATCAATTTGAATATTGATAATTTCAAGAGTTTTCTCAGGAATAACATTTTTCTCTTGAACAGTAATTTCTGTACCTATAAAAAAATATTTTCATAGAGTTCTAATTAAATTTTTGTATCTGCAGAAAAAAAAATAATGTAACATATTTTATATACCAAAATCAGAATCAAACTGTGATATCTTTCCTGTTGCCTTAACGCCAATTATAGCTAATAACATGAGGGAGAGTTGACACTATATTATAGGGAGATTAGACACGATCTATTAGAGATTCTCATCTGAACTTACAGCTGAGAATTAAGTTCAAAAAATGTTATGTGTATCTTGTATTACTGTATGGATGTGAAACCTGGATTATGAAGGTAAACATGATGAACAAATTAGAAGCCTTCGAGATGTGGTTATATCGTAGAATGCTCAGGATATCATGGGTTCAACACATTTCAAACAGAGAAGTCTTGAACAGAGTAGGTCAAGGTGAATGTGACTTAATAAAGATGATAAAAAAGAGAAAACTCGAATATCTGGGGCAGATAATGAGAGGAAGCAGATACAGGATAATGCAGTTGATACTCAACGGAAAGATCGACAGAAGAAGAGAAATTGGCAGAAAAAAAAGCGAAACGTATTCTAATAAATCAATGAAGTAGTTGACGACTTTTATTTGCCAATTATTGACCGATAAAACATCTGCTATTTAACTATTGAATATATTTTAAATTTAATCAACGGTCGTATATTATATATATATATATATATATATATATATATATATTATATATATATATATATATGTATATATATATATATATATGTATATATATATATATATATATGTATATATATATATATATATATATATATATATATATGTATATATATATATATATATATACTTCATTCCACGAATATACGACTGTTTTAAATTCGCTTTAAGGTGTCGATTTAAATGGTCCAATGTACTGAATTGTACAATAGTAAATTCTCCCCATTTTTAAAATACTGTTACGACAGATATAAACCTTAGATTTAAATATGAAGTCATGATATAAATATAAAGTTAATAGTTTATAAAACAGTTGTAATTCAGATTTTGAAGCATATAATTACTATCAGCGAGTTTATTTTTGCATTTCAATTATTTCATTGTAAACAAGTTCGTTTTTGAATTATGTGATTTAAACGAAATGTAACAATACTTAAGTGATCAAATAGTGTAAATTTTTTAGTCGAATATTCAATTAATATTAAAAAAAAAAACAAAAAAACTTACTTATTCACTTATTCTCTTAATCTTCTAAAACTATCATCAACGATCAGATTCACAGCCATAATCAGTCGGCGATATATGAAACTGTATATAAATTTTCGTTACTTTTTAATATCTGTAACGACTCGGTACTTTAACTATCAATAGCCGGTATGTTATACTCGTTACTTTCGGAACTTTTAAGAGTACATAAACTCAAAGCAAACAAATATTTAAAACTAACAAACCATGTAAACACCAAAGAGGCACGCCTTTTTGGTGTTTACATTTCACGGAAAGCTTACCCAAATGTCTGATGAACACATTTGGCTTCATAGACGTCATTGTATTTATTTGTAGATTTTAACTGAAATAATTTTAGTTTAGATGTCATACTAGTAGACCCTTTTTATTGGAATAATGATTAGACCAATTGACCTTCATACTTCTACTTGCACAGTAAAATATTCGTTGCCGCAGTAAACCAAAACAGTCGTATATTCGTGGAATAGCCTATATACATATAACACTCATTTACGTATATCGTTAAGAAACAGATTAATTTTTAGCGCAACAGTAGGACAAGTAACTTTTTTTACAATTATCTTTCACTTTTTTATGAATTACTATAAATATTTATGTAAGGTCTGTAAAGTTATATACTCAAACAAAATTCCATGTAAATCCATTCAAATATAAAAAAAATATAAGTAATGAAGTTTCGTAAAAATTTCAATTGCGTTTTTTTCAAAACTATATTATTTGACATATCCTACTGTTGCTTTGAGGCAACGATATATCATTGATCCTTTTTATTGGAATAATAATTAGACCAATTTACTTTCATACTTCTACTTGCACAGTAAAATATTCATTGTCGCAATAATCCAAAACAGTCGTATATTCGTGGAATAACCTATATATATATATATATATATATATATATATATATATATATATATATATATATATATATATATATATATATATATATATATATATATATATATATATATTTATATATATATATATATATATATATATATATATATATATATATATATATATATATATAATGCGTAAATTTGAAAAAAATATATTAAAAAATATTTTAAAGTAGGTGAGTTTTAGGCATATCTGAGTTAACAACAAAAGTGATGACAAATAAACTGAATTAAATTATAACATGGATGAACTATGTGACAACAACATTTGAAGAGGATAGGAATATCACCATCACACAAAATAAAAATGACGATACCGGACCACCTATTCTCGAAGCAGAAGTAGAAGCTGCTATAAACAACATTAAGGAGGGAAAAGTCTCAGGATCAGACGAGTTCTACTCAGAATTTTTGAAAATTGAAAATAGATAAAGACGTCAATAGTAAAAAAAATTACCTTGATCTTCAACAATATACTCCAAAGTGGAAAAATACCGCAACAGTGGCTAATATCAACTTTTATAACAATCTCTAAAAAACTCAATGCCAAAAAATGTTAAGATTATCGAATAATAAACCTTATGAGATATCTCCTAACAACTTTTTTAAAAATTATACATAAAAGAATATATAAAAACTGTGAAGAACACACGACAAACACACAATTCGGATTCAGGGATGCATTTCGGACTCGAGAGGCACTTTTTGCAATACAAGTTCTCTTTCAAAGATGTAGAGACGTGAATTGTGATATATATGTGTGTTTTATTGATTACCAGAAGGCGTTCGATAAAATAAAACATGACGAAGTGATGAAAATATTAAATTCAATTGGTCTAGACAGCAGAGATCGCTGTATAGTAAACGATATCTATTATGAACAAACTGCAGGTGTTAGAGTTGGGGTTCAGTTAACAGACGACATAAAGATAAAAATAGGGACAGGGATGTATATTGTCCCCATTATTGTTCAATACATATTCAGAGCACATTATGAACCTAGCGCTAACGGACATAGACGAGGAAATACTTATAAACGAAGAACGATTAAACAAAATAAGATACGCTGATGATATTGTCATTTTTGCAAACAATCTTAAAGGTCTGCAGACACTGGTCTCCAGGGTAACAGAAGTAAGTAGCAGGTTTAGGCTTGATTTTAACATCAAAAAAACCAAATACATGGGTATAAGCAAAAATAGGATACCACCTGGTCAATTACTACTTAACCAACAACCTATAACACAAATAACCAACTTTTGTTGTCTGGGTGTAAACTTATATGAACAGTGGGACCAATCGACTGAAATTAAGATAAGGATCGAGAAGGCAAGAACAGCTTTCGTCAAAATGAAAAAAATCTTTAATAGCCACGATATAAAATTGGAAATAAAATTTCGTTTACTAAAATGCTACGTATTCTCCGTTTGTTTATATGGCGTGAAGTCATGGACCTTAACTGAAGCATCACTAAAGAGACTCGTAGCATTTGAGATGTGGTGCTATAGACGCATGTTGAGGATTTCCTGGATAGACAGAGTTACCAACGAAGAAGTACTACATATAATGGGTAAAGAACGCGAACTAGTCGTAACCATAAAACGTCGCAAACTGAAATACCTGGACCATATAATGTGCAATGAACAACGATATGACCTACTTCGGACCATACTTCAAGGTAAAGTGCATGGGAAGAGAGGTCCAGGACGAAAAAGAATATCTTAGCTACATAAACTACGAAAATTGTTTAACTTAACCATTACCGGACTTTTCAGGGCAACAGTCAACAAAGCCAGAATAGCCATGTTAGTGTCCAACATCCGTAATGGATAGGCACCATAAAAACAACAAAATTATAACACTAATTAAAGAACAACAAGGTTTTAGCTCTGAAAGAGCATGCACTGACCTGACCTAGACGCAAGAGAGATATCTCTACTAATAATTAAAACTGTCAATAAATCTACCAAAGCAACACAATTAAAGTAAATGTAGAAGTAGAACTAACTAATCCAATTGAAGTTGGCAATTGGATAAGACAGGGAGATTCTCTAAATCCTCTGTTGTTCAATGATCTTAGATGTAATAATAAAAAAGTGAGAACTAAAAATGGATACTAAAGCGGAGAGAAACTACTTAAAATAATCTGGGATGCAGAAGACGCAATACTACTGTCTTTAATAAAGCTGTATGCTGCAGCAGTTTAATATAACGGCCAGAAAATTAGAGCTGGAAGGTCAAATAATAGAACAAGTGATGAAGTTTATTTATCTAGGCATCACACTATCTACCTACGCAAAGCTCGAAACAGAAATGGAAGATCAAACAGAGCCGCAGGTTTCCAGAATTAAACTGAACTAAATAACAACGAATAGAGTAGTAAAGACAGCGAGTGACTGTTCCTTATTTGGAAGACGATCAGTAGGAAGACCACGAAAACGATGGAATGATAACCTACTGGAGGCACATTAAAAAACATACAGAGTAATGTATAAATAAAAACACTCAAGAGCATTGAGGGAGTATGAAAAGAACTTTATATATTTTTTAATTAAAACAACTTCGAAATATTCAAACAGTTAAACTCAATAGGAACAGAAATAAAAAAAATTAAAAGTAGCAAAACTGGTATCGAGTAACATTAAAATATAATAATTAATTGTCATATATTTTTGTTCTAAATTTAAAATTAAAACGCAATAAAGTTGATATGAAAGGCACGAAAAAACAACAATTGGAACAAAAGAAAATAAAATTATTTAAAAAATATACGGTCATTTGCAGAGGAAAATATTTAATAACCAATGGGTATGTTAAATAAAAATAATACGTTGAATACAAATTCATTGAAGAAAAGAAAATGTTGATTAATTTTTATCAAATGCTTCATTTGTTTTAATCCGAAAAAATGTAGCCACTAAAATATTTTTAAAAACCAATTTTTATTCCTAATAACATACTAAAAATTCTACGGGCCTGCCAATAAAGTGCAAATCCTTTTTAGGGCTTTCTACAAGCAAATATTAGCAAATGTGAAAATGAAACTTCCCGTCTACCATAAATATTTATGTATTCGAAAATGTTATCAAACTTTTTACTTACTCGCCTCCGAGTTAATCAAAAATACAGCAAAGCCATAAAGAACACTTATTTCATAAAGTTCCTGTGGAAGTTGATACGGCGTGAAGCTATATTAAAGTTTTAAAAAGAATGAAGCAATGAAAATCCGTAACAGAAGTGATAAGTGTCTGCAAAGAGAACTTCTCCATGAAGTTTTATGGACCATGGAAAATTGTTTTGCGCTATTACCATACATGAACTTTTGACCCAGCCCTTCGAACTTCTTGTCATCACCTTCAACTTAAGACGTAACAGTATAGTATAAGAGATTGGGATAAAGAAATATAAGAGGGACTGACATAAATGATTTGAGACCTAATTATTTTCTAATGGCGTTTTGCTAAAGTGATACTTAGTGTTGAGTTGAAACATTTTTAGTACCTCTAATAATCTGTTAAAAGTGGTGTCTATTAAAAGGAATGCATTTTTAATATCCTACAGTGCAATATGTAATAAATATAAATTATGATTAATTATAATTACTCATAGAAACAGTGTTAAGCATTAACTTGACCATTATTTGACGACGATCACACCGAAAAAGAAGGACAAGAGAAAATGATCGAAAAATCAGATTAGACTAATCCTATGAAAATCAAATTACTAAATGCAAGAGATCAAGAAATATACGATGTGCTCAAAAAGAAACTACCCTGCAATGCACATGGAGTCTCATTTTCATCCGATGATAGCTCCTGTACTATAGGAAACCGTCGGACAGATGTATGACTTAGGTAAAAACACATCTTCTGGAACTGATAGTATTTTCAGAAGATGCCTCAGAAAACATCCAGAGAGTATTATCCCGTTTTACGTATTATCCCGCTATACTATTGCTTACAAACCTAATCTATGCATGCCTTTTGTTGATCTATTTTTTAGTTTCTTAAATGAATGATTCACAAACCAGGAAAAACCATAACTAGCTCTGAACCCTACAGGCTTATATCTCGACTCAGTACCTTAGGCAAAGTCTACGAGAAGATCTTAAAGGAAAAACTCGTAGAATTCCTAGACGTACATCTACTTATCCCAAAATTCCAATTTGGATGTAGAGCTGAACACTCTGCACAAAATTCATTGATCGAAGCAACAACCTTCAGATCACAAGCCCTCAATGTTATATAATGCTATATAATGCACTATGCCCCTCAATATATATATATATATATATATATATATATATATATATATATATATATATATATTATACATTATATAATATTATATTATATATATATATATATATATATATTGTCCTTTTTCTTTTCCAACCAAAGAAAAATAAATAAAAAAATCCATCGAAATAAACAAGGTATTACAAAATGGGAGATACCAGGATAGTATAGGTATATCAGAAAAAACATATGCCCTACAACTATACAACAATGCGAGACACTTACATTACAACTATTCGTCCGAACAGCTAGTGGAACTCATAGGAAGAGTAAATTATGAACAAAGAAATCGGCAATGGAACGAAAACAGATCTCGAGAGAACCAGAATAGAAACAACAATCGCACATATCAGGAAAACCGAAATAATAATAGAACGAATGAACCGGAAAATCGCGGAAACCGATACGGGTCCGAGAGACCAAGAGAAAATAGAAGAGCGGTCAACAACACACACATAGAGGAATATGAGGATGAGAGACAAAGCGAGAGAAGTAGAAGCGAACAAGAACAGCAAGCGTCTTTTCACGAAGGCGCTCACTAAAGACAAAGAAACAAACAGGAATTTTTTGTCACCCGAAGGAATTTATTAAATTATCAGAAAATAAGGACAAAATAAGTGGAGCAAATCTGAAATTTGTAGATGGTTTTATCAACGAGACACCGATTAAAATTATGATTAATACTGGATCGGAAATTACACTGATCAACAGAAAACTAATAGAGGAAGTTAATTTAATGAATTTGATTAACAAAATTCCCAAGGTAAATTTAGTGGGCGCAAATAAACGGACTTTGGCAACGATAAATGAAGGAATACGAATAAAAGTACGATTGGATAAGAAATTGTATGCACTACAATGTGTTGTGATGCCAAACATGTTGCATGATATGATCGTAGGAGTGGATGAATTGGCAGAAAAACATGTGGTGATAGATTTCAAAAATAACACGATGAAAATCACAGAGGAAAAAGAAGAAGAACAGGACAGTAAGAAAAAGAAAAAGGAAAATGAGAAACAAAAAAATGATTTAGACAAAGAACAAACAGTGGAAATGAATTTGGCAATGAAACAAGGACAGAGAAGAAAGAGGAGATTGGCAAAAGAAAGTGAAAAGTGGGTTTCCTCAAAAGAAGAGATGAGCCCGGAAGAAGAAAAAGAAGAAAGATTAACAAAAGAAGACGAAAAAGGTACAATTGAAACAGTGGTATTTGAAGAAGTATGCGAAATGGAGGAGGCAGAATACAAAATAAATATGTGTAAAGAAATTGAGGAAAAAGAAAGAAAATTGATATGTGGAGAAGAAAAGGAAAAGGAATTGCGTGTAATATTGAGAAAGTATGAAGATTTAATAAATGAAGAAAACAGAGTAGCCAAAGAGTATGAACATTCATTTGAGGTTAAAGACTTAGGAAATTTTCGATCGAAAACTTATCCGATCCCATATAAATACCGACAGGAGGTGAAAGGAGAAATTAACAAAATGTTAGAAGATCAAATCATAGAGAGATGTGACTCGCCGTACATCAACCCAATCGTGATTGTGAAAAAAAGCAGAGGAGATTGCGGAGAGCAAACGAAAAATATATCCAGAGGCAAGACCAAAATAGAAAAAGAAGACCAGTTACTTTCAAAAAAAGGTGAAAAGGTTATGGTGAGAGCATTGCGCGTGTCCAACATACCTAGCAACGTGTGCGGAAAGTTAATGCCTGTTTTTGAGGGTCCGTACATAGTAAACAATGAGAATGGGATAAATAGTTATGAGTTGAAGCACATAGAATCAGACAAGATTAGGGGAATTTATAATATCAACGATTTTTACAAATATTATGAATAAAATGCTGGTATTGTTTTTGCATAGAGAAAAATCCCTGCATAATTCAGTAATTTTTATCATATGCAAAGGCGGGGATTTGTCATACTTTTTCTTTTCCAACCAAAGAAAAATAAATAAAAAAATCCATCGAAATAAAATTTTAAGATATCAATATAAACAAATTGTATATAGTAATTTAAGATAAGATTTAGTGTAGATAAAAATAGAAATTTGTTTGGCAAACGACCTTTTTCCGTTTCAAACAAAATCATCAAAAAACCTTTGTTTAGAATTAGAAGACATTTTACCTGTAAGTTAATCTTTTCATTGTTTGTATAGTCGAGTATTAAATGACCATATTTTAATCTTTTGAAATATGTATAAATGATGTATTGAAAAAAAACCAATTTTAAAGTAAGCTATTTAGTTTTCTCTGAAACCGAAATTAGGCTTTTCCAAAATCATGGTAAACACAATTTAAGCTTTTTGATTGGACGGTCGTTTTTAAATGGGAATTTGGTGAGTCGATCATGAGAGAGGAGAAGTCAGTGATATTTTGGTCATCGAAAGGAAACAGTCGTTTGTCTCAAGATAGGGTGTGGTTCGTGAGTTTAGATACCGGCGTAACGAAAAGAAGTGAATAGTTTGAAGAAGGAGATAACAAGTGGATTAAAAGAGGTCCTTGTATCTACCGTGGGCATTTTATAAAGTATATGTGAAAGTATTCTTACGGCAGCAAGTTGACAAAAGGAGGTCCTGGTGTCATAAATAAGTAGCGGAGTTTGGAGAAGTGAATCAGGTGTTTTTTGTGTAGTCTGAAGGAGGTTTGCAGAGACGTAAAGAAGGAGCCGAGGTGCCAAAGAGGGGAGATCACATATTTGAGGAGACTGGACTTTTCTGGGTATGTTCCAACATACAACTCAAGAAGAAAATAAACTGTAAGTGTTTGTACAATTGAATTTTATATCTGTGAAGGATCGTTTCGACATCATGGTCATTATCATTAAAATTTAAGAACTGAGGTTTTGTTAGGCTAATCAAAAGTTTAAAGTTTTGTGATTTCTTTTTTCAAGTAAAGAAAATTTTAAGTAAAATTGGTTTGTCACGTAATATAAATGTATGTAGCTTTATAATCTTATTATCATAATAATTTGATTTATTTTCTTGTATGCTGATTGATAAGATAACGACAGAATTTAATAATTGTTTTATTCGTTCATATAAAATAAAGAAACGTAAATCTTTGTAATATAATATATTTGTATTCTTATCATTTTCTTCTCTATCCCAATAAAAGACAACTAGAAAATCTTTTGAATCCATCGAACACAGGTAATATAAGGATTATTTTACTTTTGATAACAAATAAGTTATAATTCTTTTTTATTGGCTCAATAAACTAAGTTTGAACTCAAAATAAACAATCATAACAATATATATATATATATATATATATATATATATATATATATATATATATATACTCACAGCAGTGAGTGGATTGATAGCATCGGGTCTATAAATATCGCAATACCATATATTGAATATATACTAAGAGGAAGTAGCTATATTATTCTCTTACTGATTATGGTGGGGAAAATCGATGGACGAAAGCTGGTTGGTAGAAAGCAAGCCTCGAGTTTAAAATAGATCAAAGAATGATATTCAATAAAGATAAATATTGTAGAATTATAAAAAAGAAGACGAAGAAATATTATATACGACAAAGAAACATGGCATCGTTCCACTTTTCTAAAATTAAATGTAGACAAGGTATCAAAATTGTGTTGTTTCATATCGAGCTTATAAAATTGAAAATCTAGTTTTATACACGTACTTATAATTTGTTTAGACGCCTTAAATCGTATATACAGTCACTACACTTCATTTCTCGCAATCAAAAAGCAACTACCGAACAACCGATAAAACACTTCATCCCAAGTTATAAATCTCAGCGAATCGAGCTTTTTGGGGATTCGCATTCGAACAACACAAAATCTAGAATGTAATTACATTGATTTAAATCATGTTAGTAATGGCAAACATGTTCAATCCTTGATTTATTGAAGACGTTAAAGCGAATTTTAAAACCTCGTGAGAAAACGTTGAATGTTCATTTAAATTTTTATAGGTAAAAATAACATAGTTTTATAGAATTTTATTGAATAGCTAAAAACAGGGAGAATAGAGACGAAGTATGTTAATATGGCATTTATTATAATAATTATAATTATGTGATTTTTCTATTGACGAGATTATAAAATATATAAAGGAACTATCAGTATCCCAAAAGGGTCACGCCATGTGTAAAAACCTCCATTTGTTTCATTGTTGGGACAACTATGTCCAGCAACTAAACCAAAATAAATCTGCGCTCTGAAAGCTATCTAAAATACTAAAAAAAGATAAATTCTCTACACAAAAGAATACAAAGCGGACGTTATGAAAAACACGCTAGTAAGAGAATGTAGGAAAATTATTACAAAGATCTCGACTTCATAGAAGAAACAGGGCAATAAAAAGAAGAAGGGGCAACATATATATTACCCATGCCCCCCCTAAAGAAGTCAGACAGTTGATCAAGCGTTCTAATGCCAAAAAAGCTTCAGGACCAGACAGGACCATATTACGAATAGAGCTCTGAACAATCTGCCAGTAAAAGAAATAATATGCAGAACAAATGTATTCAATCATATTTTAGAATTAGGACATTTTCCTGGTAGATGGAAGGAAGCTCACTTAATAATGATCGAAAAACCAGAGATAAATGTCACGTTCACACAGAATTATCGGCTGATAAACTTATTACCAGCAATAAGCAAAATTGCAGATCGGGTCATACTAGCTAGACCAAAATAAGAATCAGAAGAAATCAGAAGAACACGTGAAGCACAGTTCGGATTCAGATCCGGACACTCATGTGAGCTTCAGGTACTGCGTCTACTGAAATAAATTACAAAAGGGTTAAATGAAAAGAAATATACAGCAGCCGCCTTTCTAGATATCAGTAAAACATTCGATAGAATCTGGCACGAAGGCCTGCTATATAAAATGAACCAATATGGTTATAGTGAGGCAGTGACATGTCATCCCTAGCCGACAGAAGGTTCAGAGTTTGGATAAATCCAACCCTGTCCGAAGCTGGAGCCATGGAGGCTGGTGTGCCATAGGGAGCAGTGATGTCGCCGTATCTATACACCAGGTACACAGCAGACACCCCAACCAAACCCAGATCGTTGTTAAGTCTACACTCAGACGACATAACGATAGCTGTTAGCAGTACCAACCCAGATCTAGCAATAAGACATCTACAAAGGGTACTTAACGAACTGCAAGATTGATGTTTCCAGTGGAAGAAGCTGTCAATCCTGACAGAACACAGGCTGCTATGTACCAAAAAAAAGAGGTGGGCCAAATGGGGTTCTATCCCTATTCAATATGCAAATCGAATGGTCAAATCAAGCCAAATACCTAGGAGTAACGTTAGACAAAAAGCTGACCTTCACAGAACTCTTGGAATAAACGGTCCAGAAAGCTAAAATAATTAAAGGTCAACTCTAATTATTAATGGGTCGGAAGAGTAAACTAAGATTTCAAACAAAGATTAAGATGACAAACTGCATAATTTTACCAACACTAATATACCCCTCGGCCGCATGGGGACACGCAAATCTAACAGAAACAAAATACAAATAGTCCAGAACCATATGATGAGAGAGGCTTTCGATATACCTAACGACGTTCCATTAAGGTACGTGTTTAGGGACTCAGAACAAAAGAGAATCCTGAGAACAATGGACGAAAAAGCACAGATAATTTTCAACTATCTCAGGAACCATCCTAGTAGACTATTAAGAGATAGACGAAAACCAAAGGACAGTACATATGCGGCCCAGACAGCAACTAGCTGGATATGAAGAAGACCCAGAAAAACAATGAAAAAATAATAGCCATGCAATAGTCGAATAAACTCAGTAACAGAAGACCCAAAAATACCCTATCCTTATATTTTATTTCTTTTATTAAGTTATTTTTATTTTTGATACGTATAACCTTCTGTTACAGCAGCCATGCAGCATCAATACAATACAAAAAAGTAGAGTGAATGCTGATCAGCAGCATTGGCAGAAAAACTGTTCAGCTAAAAGGCCCTTCAGGTAGGTCAAAACGACCAAGTTCGCGGAACTTAAGTGTCAAGGTCAGGTATCGACAAACGTGAACTTGATCCAGACCCTTCGGGTGCTCAATCGACGAACTTAGGTCTGTGACTCGCTGTCCGGAACACACATTTTGGGACACAAGTCCAAAGTCATGTAAAAATGAACTTCATTTATTCATAGGGAGAAAAGTTTTTCTAGCTACCCCTAAAAACAGGGGGCTTAACCACATAAAGTAAAACAGAGGATGTCTTATTACCCAGGGCATCCAAAGTAACTCTCAGTACAAAGCCCCCTCATTCGTTATGTCCTGTGATGGAGAGGGGGTGGTTGGTAATAGCTTGGGGGGTCAGATAGGTGCCACTCCATGGAGTATGAGATTGATCTTTTGACATGTGGGTGCTACTGTTCCAACGGAACATATGTGTTCTCGGAGCTGGGGTTCTACAAAAACTTTTGTGAGTATGTGTGTTATGTTTCATCAATGTTTAGATTGCTGTTATAGCACGAAAGGATTTTTATTTAAAAAAAAATAGCATCTTTTAGGAGCTGCTTTCCAAGTTGTATGTTTTAGAAAAAGAAGGAGTGTATACTACCTAGAAGTATAAATTTATAACGAAATAATCAAAATGTTGAAGGTAAATCATTACACAAGTACTCCCTAAAAATGTTTTACAATTTTATTGAGAAAATCCTATACTAAATGTAAGATCTCGTATTTTATTTTATTGGTCATCGTGAGAATAAAACTGGTTCTTCCTAAATTGATAATATTCGATATTGGTTTATACTTTCCTAATTATACTACTCCTAATTATACTTTCTAATCAATTTTGCGTGGATCGGATGACGTTTCTAATAAATTCTTGAGGCATTGCTTTCCATTCATCATTAAGCACACCTCTTAATTACATTTTGCTCCTTGGTACATGATTTCTGTCCCGGAACCATCTTTTAAGCTCACCCCAAACATTCTTTATTGGTTTTATGTCCGGGCTCAACGCAGGCCAATTTATTGTAGGTATACCGATCTCGTAAATGTAAGATCTCGTATTTTATTTTATTGGTCATCGTGAGAATAAAACTGGTTCTTCCTAAATTGATAATATTCGATATTGGTTTATACTTTCCTAATTATACTACTCCTAATTATACTTTCTAATCAATTTTGCGTGGATCGGATGACGTTTCTAATAAATTCTTGAGGCATTGCTTTCCATTCATCATTAAGCACACCTCTTAATTACATTTTGCTCCTTGGTACATGATTTCTGTCCCGGAACCATCTTTTAAGCTCACCCCAAACATTCTTTATTGGTTTTATGTCCGGGCTCAACGCAGGCCAATTTATTGTAGGTATACCGATCTCAGTCAAATAGGTAGTGATGACTCGTGTGGTATGGCATCGTGCGTTAAAATAAAGGTATCACCAATAAATCCAGCGTATGGAACCACCTTTTCCTCCAAAATGTCTCTGATATAACGATCCACGTTAAACCTCCTCCACATCCTCCACCAAGCACGAAAACCAACTCGGTTTTCTCATCCATGGAAATGCCTGCCCAAAACATACAAGAACCGCCTTCATATGACACAATTTCTCGTATATAACATTAAACAAATTACTCTCATGGCCTTCTATAAACTTGACGCCTCTTGTCGTTGTCATACAGCAGATCCTACTGTCGTCGGAGAATAATACTCTGTATAATACTCAGAGAATAATGCTCCACTGGTAGCCGTCCCAATCCAGATGTTCGTGAGCAAATTCTAATCGCCTTTGCTTCTGGGCTGCAGTTAGCTTAGGACCCGTAGCTGCCTTTTTGATGTCAGGTTGGCTGCCTTCAATCTCCTTCTGACTGTCCAAATGCTGGTAACCACATCTCGAACCTCTCTAAGCTCTTCTTTGAGATTAGCACCAGTCAAATGTCGATTTTTCATGAATTTCGATACAAGAAATCGATCATATCTCCCCATTGTTATTCGTTTACGGCATCCTCCTTGTCGGTGGACATAATCACCAGTATCTTGGTACCGACGATACACTCGGGACACAGCAGATTAGCTTGAATTTAGTCGATTTGCCACGGCCGTCTAGTTCATTCCTTATCTCAATAATGCTACTGCTTGAACTACTTTGAAGGATGTGGTATCCATTTGTGGGATGCTATGGAAATTGATGCTTACGATATTAACCGAACGCGTTAAGTCGGTGCGTGTCAATTTCAATGAGTCAAATTTCAAATTCTGACCCCCTCTCTACATGTTGCATTGTATATTTGTAATATGTCTTCCGATTCACCAAAAAATAAAACTTTTTTAACAATTAACAATGAGGTTAATGAGTATATAGCATTTTTCATATAAAAAAGCTTGCACGTCATTCAAGATTTACGTCGTCAGAACCCCACAGCGTTGCCAAAACATCAGAATATTTAGTAAGTGAGGAATTTTTAAAATGTTAACTATTTGTCAAACTATTATATTAACAGCAAATACACTTAGTCTTAAGACTAAGCAACACATTAAAATACATAGGAAACATTTTAATACAAAATTATATATTCTAAATATTAAACTTACCTCTTTTAGGGCTTTAATAGTAAAAACTTTCCGCCATTATTTCTTGTTCAAAATAATCTCTTATATGAAAGCTTATCAGCTTTCTACAGATTATTTATTTGTTTTGGCATATTACAATCACAATACACAACAAGAATTAGTTTTTAAAGCTATAAATATATATATTTAATATATACTTATAAATACAATTTATTAATATATATATATATATTATATTATGATCAAATTGTGTAAAAAATTAAAACATAAACAAAGCTCCTAATCTTAAAAAGCGGCAACATTTAATACACTTTTGCCACCCGTTGAACTGTCAAAAAAATTTGAAGTATTTCCTATCAGTTGCGTACAATTGTCTTAAATATTTAACTAAAATTATTAATTTGTGGAATATTAAACTTAAAGAGTTATTTCATAAAATTTATATTATTAATAATAACAAATGTTTTTGGTTATTTAATCAATATAATTATACAATTTCCCATATAATAATGATTACATTTTTCTGATTATTTCACCATGTTGACGCTTATGAAAGATCGAGCAGTTCCGTATGGGTTTCGTATTATTAGTTGTGTTACGAAAATTTGAACTCTAATGTTGATGTTCTGAAAATTTTAAATACAAGTGACGTCAATTTGTAGTAATCGTGACGTGCAAGTGTTTTACTTTGAAAAATGGTATACACTAAATACTTTTAAATTTACACTTTTTAGATCGAAACAGGAGACGTACTCAAAATTATTTTGAGTCGATTATTTTGCACTTAAGTGTATATATAATGTAATAATTCATAATATAACTTCATTCAAAAAATATTGGTAAACATACCGTAACAATTATCAATAAAAGTTTGTCGTTTTTAGCGATTTACTATTATGGATGGATTCAATGAGGTTCCTTCAAATAGTTTCTACGGAAAAGTGAAGGGTCAAATAACACCTCCTCATCAAGATTCTGATAGCTCCGATATGGATTTTTTTTAACATCCCATTTATTTACAATCGGTAACAAGGATTACAATAGGTAAATTGTTTAATTAGATTACACGAGACTTGAAGGAGACTGTCCAGTGACAATAACCTATTAAATCATAATTTTAGTAACAAAATTATTTGTGATACTAATATAATATTTATAATAAATAGAAAAAAATTTTAACGTAAAAATTTAAAATCTTGTTCGTACATCGCTTGGAGTAAGACGCTTTAGCCTTTTGTTTGCCTAGAGACTCATAAGGTTCTTCGCTAGCCTGTTGGGGTGGTTCTGCAGTCGTCTGTCACATTTTTGGGAGTCGTCTGTCGGTATTAAGACGAATGAGTAAAGAGGTGGAATTGTTAACAACTGTTAAAAGGAGGAAAGCGTCATACCTGGGCCATGTGTTCCGTAATGATAAGTACACTCTGCTACAGCTTATCGTGGAAGGCAAGATTGAAGGTAGAAGAGGTTTGGGCAGAAAGAAGAAATCCTGGCTGAGAAACTTGCGAGAATGGTTTCAAATACCAGAAGCTGCGAACATAATTCATGCAGCACAAAACAGAAAAACTGGCAATTTCTTCTTTGACAGTTTTCATCTGAAAATCGCGATTGATGAATTCATTGCGCATGTACTACGGCGCATTGGTGATAATTCGGAAGGTCTTCGATTGGAATCTCGCTAGTATGTCGATATTGGATCTTGACGCAGATCCCTACAGTTGGATCCCATAGCTCCATATTGGCTTTATCACTGACTTGTATACTAGGATTTTATTGTACAAATTCACTTATGATCTTTTTCCTATTAGCCAGTACATTTTATCTAGTTTCAGACCCATCCGTTTTCTTTTCGTAAATATGTGTTTCTTCCACGTTAATCTGCGGTCCAGGTGCATACCTAAGTATTTTACATCATCCTTTTGTTGTATTATTTGGTTATTTAATGAGACGGTTGGGTATGTACCTTTTCGATTAGTAAACGTTATATGTACTGACTTGCTTTCGCTAACTTTAATTCGCTATGTTTGTAACCAAATCTTTATTTTGTCGAGATTGGTCTGGAGCAGTTGTGAGGCGATATAAGGGTTTGAGTGAGCCGCAAGGATTGCTGTGTCGTCTGCGTATGTGGCTGTGACGATGTTTTGACTTGTAGGAAGATCTGCTGTGAAAACAGGTCCAAGGACACTACCCTGGGGTACTTCAGCTTTAATTGGATATAAGTTAGTGCACTGATCCTTTACTTTTACAAGGAAATGCCGGTCGGAAAGATAGGACTTGAGGATTAGAAAGTAGTTGAGAGAAACGACTTGTCTTATTTTGTATAGAAGACCAGTGTGCCAGACTTTATTAAAAGCTTGCGAGAAATCCAAAAAGGCTGCAGAACAGTATATTTTCTCTTCTAAGGTTTTGTTTATGGAATTGCAGATTCGGTGAATTTGCTCAATGGTAGCATGCTGTTGTCTGAATCCAAACTGGTGGTTGGGTATTAGATGCTATTATACGAGGATTGGCTGTAATCTATCTAGTAGTAGTTTTTCAAAAACCTTTGACATCACTGAAAGTACACTGATTGGTCCATAGGACTTAACTTCTTCTACAGATTTGCCTGATTTGGATATTAAAATGATCCGTGAAAATTTCCACAAAAGGGGATAGTAATCAGTTCTTAGGATTGCGTTAAAAAATTGTGTTAAATATTGCACTCCTTTCTTGGAAAGTTCGTTTAGAATTTTTGCAGTGATTAAGTCGAACCCTGAGGACTTCTTTGGATTCAGATACGTTTGGAATAGGTTGAAAACTTGTTTTATCAGTGAATTTCTCCAATGGTGCTTCTAGTTGGTATGGAGATTCTAAATACGATTATATATTATCTTCTGCATCGGCGTTGTTGTTTTGAGTATGTGTTTGGAACACTTCCATCAGGTATTTCACAAAGACTGTGACTTTTTCTTTGTTACTTTTGGCCCATTGTCCGTTACTGGCCCGGATAGGCGGATTAGAAAGTTGTGGTCGATTAATTTTTCATGTTGCCTTTCATAGTGATTATTCGGAGGCTTCCGTGGCGATAGATTTTGTAAATATCGTTTTATGTCATTGTTTTTATTGTTGTTTAACAATGTTTTTAATCTTGCTGTAGCTTGATTTATTCTATTTTTATCCTGAGGTGCTAGGGTTCTTTGCCAGATTTTCCTCAGTCTTTGATTTTTAGCGATTTTTTCTTTTATTTCGTTGGGTAAGTCCGATATGGATGATGAAAAAAATATAGTTGTTGAAAACCTTTGAAAAAAACAATTGTTGGGTTTATTCGACAGTCTCTATATATATATATATATATATATATATATATATATATATATATATATATATATATATATATATATATATATATATATATATATATATTTATATATATATATATATATATATTATATATATATATATATATATATTTATATATATAGAGAGAGAGAGAGAGATAATATCTATTAAATATAGGAGAAACGAAGGTAAACTAAATTGAACTTAAATAGTAATTAAAGAAATAATTTATAAGTTATATACTAGAGAATATTATAAAAAGTATTTATATGAGGGCATTCTTAAGAAATTAGCATAATAATAAGTTCAAATAGTTTTTATTTTGCAATGTATTTGGTTATTTTAATAATTATAATATTATGAATATATTTGAGTGTGCCATCTAAAAAGGCAACCAAATATACACTGAAGTGAGTTTGGGTTATTATGACTTTTGTAAATAAGAGTGAATTTGAACAGAAAGTAGACATTTAAAATGATAATTACGGATTTAAAATAGTGTTATTTATTAATTTAAGATGTTTAATTTATATATAAGTTTACATTGTGATCTGAAAAGCCTAAATTTCCATTAACCTCGATAGAAAAGCAAAGAATTATCTGGAACATTGAACTCATGATACTATGAATAAGAAGATAAGATATTGCGCATAAGTCGTGACGTCATTGGAGAGTTGCACGTTCGAAATGTCAGTTTTTTGTATGTGTCAATAAATAATCTTTAATCAATAGTTTGGAGATATCCTTATATGTACGATTATTGTAATTATTAAACCTCTTAACTTATTTTCGTCTAGTAATTTCATCACAGAATGCATACAAATCCCATTTAACTTTACCAAGAATTCAAATTCTAGTCTCCAATGCCGGCATGCGCGAAAACGACCGATTTTGTCCTACGGGAAGATCCTATCTTGCTAGTTGTTGGTCATAGTATCATGATTGAACTAAGATGTCAATAGAAGGACTTAACCTTATTTGCGTAGTAGAATATTCGCGAACATTCAAATATCTATGAAACAGAAGGATCCGAATATGATTTCTTTTAAGAATATTCTTGAACATTGAAATGATATAAATACTTTGTGATTTAAAGGAAAAGAGATTAGTCAGTATGGTCAGTATTAGTGTATTAATATAAAGAAAAGTATTATTTGTTGGCCAAGTCAGTATACAGAAGACAACGATTTAGTATGAAAGTTTTATAATATTTTGGAAAGTATATTACATGGAGATTGAAAAAATAGTATTAAGAAAGTATTAGTTGAAGATCATAATATAATTTTTAATCTTATGGAGATTAGAAAAAATGAAGATTAGAAAAAATTAATATTTTAATATTATAATATTTATATGGTGATTGGAGATTGGAAGAAGAAAAAATAAGATTATTAGAAAGAAGAATAAACAAGAAAGCAATAAATAAAGAAGAATATTTTGCCGATTTATAAATGCTATTGGGAAGAAAAATATTTTAAAATGGTGGAAGCTGATAATTAAAACATTGTGGTGAATTTGGAGAAGTAATTGCACAAAAAGAAGGACAACCGAGGCTGATAACGAAGATATTGAGTGGTGATTAAACCCTTTATTTTGGAAAACAGTTTCATTTAGGCATTCAGTGACAGAAAGGTACCAAATTTTGTTAATATAATTTAATTATTGTAAGAATTTCAATTTTAAGACAGGTTGTTCTAAATTTATATTATCTATATTAGCTATATTAGATATATATATATATATATATATATATATATATATATATATATATATATATATACATATATATGTGTGTGTGTGTGTGTGTGTTTCATAATAATTATAATAAAGATAATTTAAAAAAGTACTTACAAACTAATTCTTTGAGAACCGCGATATATGTTATTTTAAAATACTCATTGCTCATACACAAACAAAACATCATAGAAATATATATATATATATATATATATATATATATATATATATATATATATATATATATATATATATATATATATATATATATATATATATATATATATATATTATATCGAGAATATTTATTGGTAAAAATTTACAAACTTTGTGTATATTATTTTTTATTTGAAATACCTACTACTAATAGTTGAATTTTTGCCTATTTGAATTGCTATTTGAATATTCTGAGAATTTATTACCAGCGAAGCATGTTCATCAAATAAGGACACAAACTATAGGTAAAATACACATGTTAGTTTAGGAGCTACTAACTCTTATTCCAATTTTTGTTTTAGAAAATATAATAAAGCTATTGAAGCTGCTGATCAACCTCCTAGAAAAAGAAAAGAGTCTGGAATAACATTCAACTGGACGAAAAGCGACTCACCCCAAAATGAAAGAAACACTAAGTTTGCTCCTAAAATAAATGAGAAAATACTTCCTCCATTGGAGTATTTTACCAAACTGTTCTCACTACATATTGTAGACTACATAATAGATCAGACAAATTTGTATAGTACTCAAATAAAAGGCATAAGCATTGGTAATAATCCTGATGAGATGACAATTTTTTTATTTTGTTGATGATGGGTATAATAGATCTTCTTTAATAGAGAAGATATATTCATTTCAATAATAATGAACATATAACGCAAACTACAACAGATATGTTTTTCAAAATACATCCGCTTTTAGAAACATTTAGAGTACCTACATTTTAAAAAGTTTCACACTAAAAATGAATACTCCATTGATAAAACTATGGTAGCGTACAAAGAAACACGAGCAGGAAATTTACGTCAGTATATTAAAAGCAAGCTGCACAAATAGGGTTACAAATTTTTTATCCTATCAGGGGTGTCTGGTTTTAATGTAGATTTTATTCCATACCAAGGTTCAAGCACCTTAGAAGAATTAAACGGCACACCTAATGATCTACAGAAGGAGGAGAGAACTAGGTTTGGATGCAGCTATTGTTATAGTTTTATCAAAATTAATACACATTCCAAGTAAGTCAACGATTTTTTATCGACAATAATTATTTTATAGGCTTACCACTTTTTATACATTTAAAAGAAGAAATGGGTATATATTTAGAGTTGGTGAATCTCCAATAAAGAAACAAATAAAGTCTTGAAAAAAACAAAAAGAGCAAAGTACGATTACAAGGCAGATAAAGACAAAGGCATTATCGTCGTAAAATGGATTGACGATAAATTTGTATTGTTAGGATGGTAATTGCACGGAATAGAACCAGAAGATGCAGTAAAAAGTTAACTTTTTAAAGACTATAGATTATATAATTCTATGTAACAAGTAGTAATAATTAGAAACAAAATAATTCTGTATTATATTTTATCAAGGTAAACTGATTAATGCAAAATATTTAAAAATTTTAATATATTTTTCAAACTATTTAATAAAAAGTAACCATTTTGTGTTTAAATTGAATTAAAAGAAACTAATTGTAAGATTTAATTGTACATCAAAAGGACACAAAGGAAATTGGAATCTAGATAACCTTGCTTAACAAACATTTCATGAATATATTCCATTTTACATAGAGTGTTAATTATAATGGCAACAAAGTAATCCACATTCAATCAGGTTCAATCTAGGGGTAACAATATAAGTTAAATAAAATACATTTGGAGGCAAGGCCTAACACAGACGAGTTTGACAAAGTACCCGCTATTCTTCTGTTTGCGTTTTCTGGTCTGTTCGTATTTCAAGTGGTCTCGTTTTTGTTGGACCAAGTGTTTTAATTAAATTTAAATATGCATTACGACGACGTTTCCTTCTTATTTATTTGGCTGGGGTTAATTAAAAGCGTTAATTTCACTACAGCTTTATCCATTTCCTTGCATTCATTATTTAAAATTAAAACGAGATTTAATATCGTTGGGGGAGAAGTGGTCCTTGAAAATTGGAAAACGTACTACTTACAAATTATAACAACGCAACAAATTAGCATTGACAAATAAGCTTTTTAGCGTTTAATGCTTATTGCAATCCGACACTTCACAAACAATAAACGACATGTATAATTCAAAAAATACGGGGGGAAGCCGACCAGTGGCGAACATCTAAGTAAGACATCGTTGGTCTAGCACACAGTGAAAAATAGCTAATTCGAGTAATTGCAAAAACAAAGTTTATAACATCGTATAAAGTCAAATAAGTTTTGTTTTCAGCGATTTATTTGTTTTTAGTAAACTATACACAATTGTTTGATAAAGTGATTTAAAAAAATTGAAATAAATCTCATAGCTGGTTTAGAAAAAACATATTTTCAAAACAAAAGTTTCACTTAACTCATATGTGTTACTAGTTAATTTAATTCACTAAATAAGAATACATTAGACTTAATAAGATTTAATATTAAAATATTATAAATTTAAAAAAAAAAACACAAAAAACTCTTTAAAAATAATTGCATTGAAGATTAGTCTCTCTGTTTGTGTACTGCTGACTGTGTTTAATCCAATGTCGATGAAAGACTGATAATGAAATCTCTGTATTCTTCGGAAATAATTTTTTTATTGAGTAAATAAACAAGGTATGCCTTATTTTTATCAGAAATAGGAATGCGACTGGGATATTTAGATTTAAGCCGTACAGAAGTCCAGTTCTTTGTTCGGCCGAATCGTTTTCTGCTTTATGTAATATCAAGTTCCAAAAAAGTTTCTGATGATAGATCGTACTTATATTGAAATATAAATGCCTTTTCTTTCTGAAGTCGCAACCACTTAATTTTTAGCCATTCAACCTTGTCCCTAACACAATTTACAGTACTGTTTGTCATAACGTCATCGACAAGATTCTGTAAATTAAAAAAGTCTGAGTTCTTTAAATGAATAACTTGGTACGGTCTAGGTTTCATCCTAACAGCTGAAATACTAGACACCACTCCCGAGTGTTAAACATTTGTTTATGTGCCCAAGCCCTCTCGATTGTAGAATGCATTAAATCCGCTTCCTGGTACGAATGACCTGATTCCATAAATTTTAAGTCAATGATTTGAAGATTATCAATTGTATTGACGAAATATGGCATCGCTGTGGCAACGTTTTTGTTCCTATTTTGACCGCCGCATATGTCAGAAAATGAAGTTACGTAGCTTACAGTTTTGGGTAGGTCTAGTAGATATTTAAGCAGACATGACCCAATCTCAGAACTACCTTTGCTACCATGAGTTTCATTCCAGACATAGCAATAACTTGCTGCCGTTGTATCTCAACAGTTATATTGTGGGGTTTGCTATTCTTTTTTGTTATCATAGCTGACAAAAATTCCCTTATTCGTCATTCCTTCAACACACTTATCGACGACTTTACGAAATATAGCAAAGGGGCTCTAAAAAACTTGAGGCATACTCGATGTGTTTACCCATTATTATCTATAAAATAATAAAACCTTGACTCATCGATTTTTTGTTACAGCAGTTTGTTTGCTACTAGATACATTTACTATTTGTATCAAAGAATTCAACAGCGTTTTTTGTTTCGTATAGTTTGCTAAACTGTAATAATCTGCACACAGTTGTGCCTTTTGCTTTTCAGAAAATAGTTTTTGATATTTAAACTTGCACTTAGAGTAATCTGTTGGAAGAGAACTTTTTTCTATAATTTCCTTTCCGGAGGGTTGATGTAATTTTTACCACTACCTTAACTCTTTAACAATTGATCGTTTCCATTCCTTTTTATTGGCCTTTTTGCAGCTAAGTTTTTTTGGTATTTTATTCAGTTCCTTATCTTTTGGCTTGTTTTTATCAACATTTTCAAATTCACAGCTTTCTTCTGACAGATGATAAGAACCACCCGAGGGATGGGGATATGGATTATATCCATCAATATCTTCGTTTGTTTCATCAGTTTCCTCTCCTTGATTTAGAATAATAGTTACCTGGTACTCCTTCAGTAGTTTTTCCAATGCCTGAGTTATTGTGGCAACTAAATAAATAATTATTTTTAAGTAAAACAAGATGGTTTTACAGTCGACACCATACTATACCGTTAAGCTCTTGTCCTACATTATCGAACGCCATCTGTAGTATCTTCTACGATCTGGACGCCATAATTATAATTACAATTATTTTATATCACCTTTCATAAATCAAATGACAACTTTGCAACTATCACTGTTCCATAACCTCAAAACGCAAAAGAAGCATGTGTGCACTTCACTCACTTGTAATTATTGCACAAGAAACACAAAGGTACTAAGTGCATTTCCAACATTTGTGCTAGATTCCTATAATTTATTAGTACCTACCACTTTCGTTAGATGGCGTTAGCTAATTTAAAATTATAATTATCAGTTAGCTCGAGTGTGCATAGGAAACTTGTCTTCATTTTAGAATACATTTAACTCATTTTGCCAAAAAAGTCACTTAACACCTGTGTGCGCTAGACCAATAATATAATATATCTATAATATATTATAACGCAAATAGACTATGGCTTTATTACAGCAAAATTTTAAAATAGAAATTACGATAATATAAAAAAATACGAAAAAGTTTTAAAATCTCCCGACTAAAAATCTAATACCTCATTCCACTATGGTACTACATTTTGTATTCCCAGGTTTATAAGAGGTCTTATATCGTGGTGTAAGGTCTGATTCATAATGTACCATGGAAAATTACAGAATTGAGTAGCGTGTTACACTTTTTTAGTATAAGCTGTTGACTTGAGTTCGTAACTCCTCGGATAATTCAGTCGTTATAGGATTCGAAGCCGTGGTAACTGTATAATCGTCGTATGTGCCGGTTATTGTATTGTTATTGATTGGTAGATATGCTGTACATATAAGATAGAGACTATCATCTCCAAGAAGATCCTATTGTTCTTCCTTGTGGACATATTGGAAATGGGTTAGTGATTGATTCAGTCCTTTTGACTTTGATCGCTTAAATCTGAAACGGTTTTGATCTGATAAATACACTTATTAGATGAAAAAATAATTATTTAAGATTGAAGTTAAGACGTATAATACGTAATTTATCGAATATCCAAGAGACGTCTAAAAATGCAGATGAAAAATAATTTTGTTTTCAAATGGATAGTGTTGAGCACATAATGTTGTTGTTTCCTATACTAAAAATTTGGTAAAAATGTCATCTTTAGTCTTTAGTTTTTAAAAAAAAAACTCGTTTTTTTATTATTCAAATTAACGTGTCTCGGCAGCTACGGCCATTAACACTGTCGCCGTACGCTACTAGGGCCCTGGTCAATCAACGTACTGTGCGGATCGCTCCTTACCTTACTTTGTGAGTAGAAACTCAAATGTATAAATACAGGTGATCTTCAAGCAATCGACATTGATCACCAGACCGTGTCCCCTGTCTCGATCCTTAGCGACCTGCTGCCCTTATAGGCTTAATGCCTCACTCAACTCTGTAGCTGGTGTTACCTTAGCACTTCGAATCTCTAAAGTTTTATTCATCAAACTTAGTCCATTGCGAAGAGGAAAACACACCCTGAATATTAATACATTGCATAGTAAACAAAGGAACGCCTTTGTTAAGGCCATATCGACATGGAAAACGCTCCATTATTCTATGGAGTAACGAGCATCCAGAAGATATATTATATTTACATGTATATATGTACATATAGTCGATGTCAAATTAAGGACTAAGAAGCCCCCTGTGGTGAAAACACGGGTACAAAACTTAAATACAGTCAGTAACGTTAAAGTTATTTAAATACTGTCTCTTACATCACAAATTACTATTACAATATTGTTTTGTATTGTATAGTGTTTGTTAACGAACATTATTACCCATTATTATAAGATAATAAAATTTTGCAATCTTTTAAAAAATCAATTACAGCACTATACACATTTGGCGAACTACTTATCTGCTTAAGGTTATTGTTTATATTATCTGTTAGTCTATAAAATCTATAATAACTATACTCTATTAGTGAGTGTTCTACTTTGAGGCGATGAGAATCACAATGTTCGCAAGAAGGTGGATTTTCGGAAGTCATGAGTTATCCGTTTTAAATATCTTAGGTGAGTAAAGAAATGTAGAAATGTCAGCTATAATGTTTTTGCATGCCTGATTGACTACAAGAATGCTTTCGATAGAGTCAGACATGAAAAAATGATGAAAGTGCTGGAGAAGACAAAGATTGACGGAAGAAACTTAAAAATAATAGTTAACCTGTATTGGAATCAATCAGCGGTGCTACGAGTAGATGGAGAATACAGATCAGATCAAAATTTTAAGGTATGAAGATGATACAATAGTGTTTCCAATACCATAAAAGAAAAATAACTGCAAAACTTAGTGAACAAAATAACGGAAACAAATATAACATATGGAATGGATATAAACACCAGCAAAACCAAACTAATGATCATCAGCAAGGAAAACATAGCTGGAGCAAATCTATATGTGAACCACATAAGAATTTATCGTGTCTCACAGTACAACTACTTTAGAACTATAATCAGTGAGTCGCGGGACAATACCCAAGATAATAAATGTCGCATCGGAAGGGCAAAAAGTGCATTCTTGACTATGAGCTTAGTGTTCAAGAGACATGACCTCACCCTAGAAACAAAAATGAGGCTTCTTGAATGTTACGTGTACTCAGTGCTTCTGTATGGAATAGAAACGTGGACGTTGAAGGCGAAAACTTTTTCAAAACTTTAGGTTTTTGAGATATGGTTCTACAGAAGGATTCTTAAGATACCGTGGACAGACAAAGTCACCAATGAAGAAGTATTGCGGAGGATGAACACAACCGCGGATTTGGTTAACATCGTGAAGAGTCGTAAGTTGCAGTAGTTGGGGCATATAATGAGAAATCAAGCTCAAGCGAGCTACGAGCTACTCCAATGCATAATGAAAGGTAAAATTAAAGAAAAAGAACTCCAGAACGAAAAAGAATATCGTGGCTTGCTAACCTGAGAGCATGGTATAGAAAGACCTCAACACAGCTATTCGACATAGCAACTAACAAAGTTATCAGAGCCAGAATGATCGCGAACGTTCGGAACGGACAGGTATCCTAAAAAATAGGTGAGTAAACAGTAGGTTGGATCATACGCAGTTTTAGATTTTGACCATTCCAGGGAGTGAGCTATGTTTTCAGAGCTTTTTTGTTTTATAGTTGCTGTTAGATCGTAATGAAGTTGAATTTTTTCTAGGCTTAAGCCAGATCAACTTGCTTTTCTTTCTGCGATATCCGCGTATTCATTTCTACTGACACCTACATGAGATAGGGTCCAAAGAATGGTTATTGGTGTTCCTCTAGTGTGATGTTGATTACATATGTGTTAAATTTTTTGGACTATGGGATTTAATGAGTATATGTTAGTAATGGACTGAATTGAAGGAAGAGAATCAGTGCATATTGCTAGATATTTGCAATTAGGTAGAGGCCTTTTAAAAGCTTTAGGGATTCCATGTAATTCTGCAGTATGAGTACTACAAGTAGCTGAGAGTCGGTATACAGCTAAAGTTGTATTTTAGGTACAGACAGCACAGCCAGTATTTTCTCTATTTTAAAGTCGTATGTGTATAGAATTTGGTTGTATTGTTTGGTATTTATTGCTTTATGAAATAATTGTCTGAGAAGACAGCTAGGAGTTTTTTCTTTTATACGTCGAGTTGACGTAAAGTGGAGGCTAGTGTTGAAAGTAGGTACATTTTAGTTGATGGAAGAATATTGGAGATACTGATGGGAGTGGTTATTGTCAGGTCTATATTTGCTAACATAGATTTTACTAATTGTCAAAGAGTACACAGATCGGTCTCTGTTTTCAGGAACTTGATGGATAATGTTGATTAGTTTTATTACTGGATTTTTTGGATAGGCGATTGGCGGAAGCTCTAGTGAAATAAAAAGAGAGTAGAAGGTGATGTAATATGAAAAAGTGAGGATTGAAAGATTCAATGCACATGCGATTAGCGGGACTAGATCTAGAGAATTTAGAGATTTTAGATAAGTATTGCAGGTGGTCATGTAGAGCATGCTGCCATAATCTAATCTGAAGCGAATAAGAGCTCTGTAGACTCTCAATAAGATTTTTTCTTCAGATTTCTATTGGTGGTTTTTAAAATGTTTATTCTATTTAATCAGTCGCCTTTAGTATTTTATCTTCATGTAAGTCGTGTTTAGTGGGACTCCGTTTAGGTAAATAACAGATGAATGGCAACTATATATTCTACTAAATTGGTAACTCTAGATTTGGAGGGTAAAATTTGAAACTAATGCTTGTCGACCAATTATAACTCATATCTAATACGTTCTGAAGCAAAGAACATATAGCTTTAGTGACTTTTCCTTGACAAAATATGATAAGGTTGTCCGCATATATCACATATTTTACTGGAAAAGGAACGAAGAAATCCAAGTTATTTTTATTGAGAAGAAACAGGTAGCGCTCTGAACTGAGCGTTGTGGTACTGTATAAGTGATGCAGATGTTTTTCCATTTGCAGCAACTTTAAAGGATGTGTTAGTTATAAAATTACACATAAGTGATAAGATATTTCTAGAAAGATTAACTTCCTTAAGTTTTTTAATGATATAAGCTTTAGATACAGTGTCAAAGGAGCTATGTATATCCAAGGCTACAGCTACAACATCGCTCTTATTTGTTATGACGAAAAATTTCTGATTGAAGAAGAACCAGATTGTCTATCGTGCTGTTATTAGCTCTAAAGCCAGACTGATCATCATTCAAATTAGGAACTTATTCGAAAAATTGAGAACAAAAGATACCCATATATGAAGGATGCGATCGCAGCCATAAATTGGAAATATTTCTTAGATTTTTGGCTATTTTGGAGATTCTCTGGAGGCATTGTACCTATAGAGTAGGATATTCTACGATTTATCCTTTATAGTAAAAGATTCCTCCATCTCCTCCTGAATTTTGGAGTATTCATTATTACGACCAATTTATTTTTGAACAGTATTGATTTGGTGGAATTCCATAGGCACTTACATTCTGTGTATACACTGATAAACTTTATTCATTTCATAATCATGTCACTCCCCTAACGAGACGTAATAAAAAATCACTTGATTATTTTGTAAACACTCTTTTTTGAAATTAAAAAATTAAAAAATATATTCTTATAAATAAACTTGAAAAAGAAGATACGCAGAGAGATTTCACCTTGGACAATTCCTTGTGTAAGGATTTTACCTGCTTCTTCTTCTAGTGTCGTCCCCACTAATGAAGAATGGCTATAACCACTGCAAATTCGAATGCAAATCTGCCGTTTTTCTTAAAGCGTCTGTGTGTTCAACTCGGTCCAGTCGCGAATGTTTTTCAGCCAGTATATTTGTCGTCTAAAGGTGCATGGGATGGGTATAGAGCTTAGCAATGAATGTATATATACACTCCAGTTTGCTGATGACCAGGTAGTACTAGCGACTGACAGAGAAGACATGCAGTACATGCTTAGAAAACTGATAGAAGAATATAACAAATGGGGAATTAATATCAATTCAACAAAAACCAAATATCTTAGTATTGGAAACGAGTCAGATAACATAGACCTCGAAAACGGACAACATATTTCCTGCTGTCAGAGCTATGACTACTTAGGTGTTGACTTTGACAATACAGGATCTGATACACGGGAAATAGAAAAACGAATCACACAAGCAAAGAAAGTCTTAGGATGTCTCAATGGTATATTGTGGAATAAAGAGATAACGAAAAAAAGAAAATTTAATATATATGAGATCATGATTAAAACTACTCTTCTTTATGACGCTGAAACATGGAGAATTAGTGAAAAGAACAAAAAGAGAATAGAAACAGTAGAAATGGATGCAATGAGAAGATCTTTAGGTATTTCTAGACGAGACCGAATCAGAAATGATGTAATAAAACAACGTATGGGAATAGAAGGAAATATAACTCAAGATATAGTGAAGAAACAATTAAGGTGGAATGGGCATGTTCAACGGATGCCAGCAACAAGACTCCCCAAAAAAGTATTAGAATGGCAACAGATAGGTCGACGGAAAAGAGAAAGACCCAGATTAGAATGGCAACACGGCGTAAACAGGTCCATGAGCGAAAGAAATTTAACAACAAACGACTGCGAAGATAGAAAGAGATGGTGTTTAGGTATCAGACCACGTCGAAAGACATTCTAAACTGATGTATATATATATATATATATATATATATATATATATATATATATATATATATATTTGTCGTCTACCAGGACCCCTTTTTCCTTCGATTTTACCCTTCCTAATCAGCTGCAACAACTCGTTCTTTCAATTTCTAAGTTTGTGCCCCAAGCCACATGTCAAAAGCGTAAAGAAGAATAAACTAAATATAACATTTTACCATCCGATATCGGATTTGCAGATTGAGTCTTTGGTTACTCAGAAATTTCCTCATCTTCAAGAAGGCTGCTCTTGATTGCTCTATTCTTGAGGAAATTTCTGATCCGTAACCCAGATTCCTTCTTCTTATTAAGGTGCCTATCCGTTCCGGATGTTGGCGATCAACATGGCTATCCTAACTTTGCTTGCTGCTATTCTGAATAGTCCGGTTGTCGATGTATTAAACCACTTTCTCAGGTTTTGAAGCCAAGATATTCGTCTTCTCCCTGGCCCTCTCTTTCCAAATACCTTGCCCTGAAGAATGAGTTGCAACAAGCCGTATCTCTGTTCATTCCTCATAACATGGCCAAGATATTCTAGTTTGCGCTCTTTGATGGTGTTAATAATCTCGCATTCCTTGCCTATTCTATGTAGGACCTCAACATTAGTCACACGATCCACCCATGAAATTCTTAAAATACGTCTGTAACACCACATCTCGAATGCCTCGAGTTTTCTTAAGGAAGCTTCGGAAAGTGTCCAGGCCTATATTACGTATAATGAGGTAGAAAATACATAGCATCTAATGAGAGAGATTTTGGTAGCAAGTGGTAAATCATGACTTCTGAAAAGAGACTTTATCATTATGAACGCTGATCTCGCTTTTCCTATGCGTTGTTTTATTTCACTGGAGTGATCCCTTTGGCTGTTAATGTTGGTACCAAGGTATGTGTAGCTGTCCACTCTGTCAATTGGATGTTGGTTAACCAAAAGCTGTGTATTTAATATTCTTGGGTCTGGTGTTTGATATCCTGTTTTAGGCCTTCTGCCTCTTTAGGACGTGTTTTTTTTTTTGTTGTGTATTGGCTGTTTCTTATTTTGTCATGGATTCACTGGTGGTCTTCGTCGTAGAAGCGCCTGGACAATCAGAGGTGAAAGACAATGTGTAAAACGGTTCTTTCCAGAATTTTATTAATCTAAAAAATAATTAGTATATATAGTGAATAATTGTTCATTGATATTAATAACTGTGGAAAACACAACGAGAGAGGGCAGCTGTGGCTGTAAGCTCTACAATAGACAGGTATCATGTGCAATGGGATCGGGAAACCACAGAAAACCGATCCCCCCTGTCTAGGCAAGCTCGAAGTGAGCATTTAATTATAATGACGACGGCGATAAATGAGGGGAGTTGCCTCAAGGATGTCAATGTATTCATCAAGGAGTTGATTGCTGGGAAGGTCCAGTAAAATAGTAGGTAGGAAGGGGAGTTTGGATTTAGGATGTCTTCTGTATACATTGCCGAGGGATGAGCAGGCAGTTTTAAGAATGCGTTGGGCTCTGAGGTTTTTTCCCAGAAATGTTGCGAATTGTGTAACTCCTGCTCAGAGAGAGAAGTCTCTCATTGATGGGCTGATTATTCGACAGGTGATATATGAGTGCAGAAGGGTAATCGCATCGCTTTTTGTTTACTCTACGCAAAATCCTTCTTTCCAAAGCAAGCAGTCTTCGTGTGTTGTGGTCGCGCATCGTAATATAGATGTTAGATCTATACTCGATAACCGGCCTGGTGAATGTTTTGTATGTGTGAATGAGTGTGCGTGGGTGTGTTCTTCCGAATTTACAATAAAGAGAATTGAGTAGTCTGAGTCTGCTCCTGGCCTTATGACAGGCTATGTCTAGATCAGCCCTCCAGTTAAGTGTTTGAGAAAACACCACACCGAGGTATTCGATCCGGTCACGGAGCTGTAGTCGGTCTCCCCAAAGTCTAAGATTGTGCCTTGAGGAAATTATGGGTGTGACAAACTGGCTTTGCTTTGGATGTCTAAAGAGAATCATCTGTGTTTTGTTAAGGTCCCGTGTTACTAGTAATCTCCTGCACCTCGTGTCAACCAAGTTAAGGTGATTTTGAGCAAACCCAAGCACCGTATCAACGTCTCGTGCTGTTGTTACGAGAGCTGTGTCATCTGCATAGAGCAAAGTGGTTGCGTTGGTGTTACGGGGGTTAGGGAAGTCACTGTTGTAGATGACTGAAGCAAGCAGTCCCTGCATATCTTTATAATATAACAGGTTTATCTACCACGTGACCTAAATGACAAATGGGAAGGTCACGTGGTCGATAAACTGGAGGAACGCGACTATTTTACATCAGTCAGTCTATCTTGTATTATATGTCTATGGGACTAGCAGGGCTAGCCATAGCAGCAGCAGTGACAACAACATTTTTACCATTGTTTGATCTGTCCTTCTCTTTGTATTGCATTAAAACTCCTCACTCGCTATCTCCAACCAAAAAGAAATGCTGCTATACTTGCTTGATTTAAGATAGAGACACAACTAACAACGAAAACAAAGATGGTGTCGTAATTTAGCTCTACAGACTGCTCGCTCTGTGGCAATATATACATCTATGGGACTAGCACCTAGTATAGAAGGCTAGGGGTCTAAAAAAAATTTTGCTCGAATACTTTTTGATGTAGAACAACACGGTATTCTTATTTTTGGAATATTGCTATGATTCTTTTTAACTATTTTAACCGGCGAGACCCTTTTAAGTTTTTAGAGGTCGTACCCTCTTACTTCTTCTTCTTCTTCTCCAGTGTCTTATCCGGTCCGGATGATGTCGATCATCAAGGCTATCATGGTTTTGTTGACTGCTCTGCGAAACAGCTGCGCAGAGGTCATTCCAAACCATTGTCGGAGGTTTTTCAACCACGAGATACGACGGCGTCCCGGTCCTCTCCTGCCAAATACTTTACCCTGCATAACGAGTTGAAGAATTCGATATTTTTCTTCGTTCCGCATCACGTGGCCTAGGTACTCAAGCTTACGTTGTTTCACTAAATTAAGCATTTCGTTTTCTTTTTCTTCTTTTTTTTTAACACCTCACTGTCCGCATCGCAGCACAGCAAGGATCTCAACTTGATAAATATGCACGGCTGTGGATAAATTTGCACGGCTGACAACCATCAATTTAGATTTCGTAATATTAATATCTAATCCGTATATTACGCTCACAGTTCTCACTCGGTCTAGTAAGGGTTGTAGATAATTTAGGCTGGTTGCTAGTAACACAGTGTCAGATATTATTGATGTATTCACCGTTCACTCAAATTCCCATTTCTAGGTTTGTGGGGGTTCTAGAAAAAATTTCCTCAGGGTATATATTGAAAAGTGTTTGCGAAAGCACACAGCCTTGCCTTACTCCTCGCATGATTTTAACTTGGTCGGTCAGCTGGTTTTCGACCAGTATAAATTCATTATGATCGAATGTCCTTCTCATCCAATCCTACTCTCTGTAGGGCGGCGACCATCTTCTGGTGCCGACAACGGTCAAATGCCTTGGCGTAGTCAATAAAATAAATATAGACATCGCAACTGACATCTTTGAAGTAGGACTTGTAACGTGAAAAGTGCTTCACGTGTACCCATGGAATTGCGGAATCCAAATTGCATTTCGCGACATTTTTTCGCATTTCTTGTAAATTCTGGCATGTATGATTTTAAGAAAAATCTTAAGTGCATGACTCATAAGGTTGATAGTTCGAAAATCTTCGCACGTTTTCGCAGATTGTTTTTTTGGTAGTGTTACAAATGTTGACAATAGCCATTCCTCTAGGATATTACCTGAATCGTATATGCGGTAAACAGTTCAATTAACTCCTTTTTGCTCACTTCACTCATCACCTTAATAAGTTCAACGGGTACTTCGTCTGGACCTGTGACTTTACCATTCTTAGACTATTTTAAAGCTGCTTTCAAAGCAGAGAGTGAAAGCAGCTTTAAACCCCTCTTACTACATTTGTAAATATATAAAACTCCCCAAAATAGTTTATTAGTGTACAAGATTATTTCACTGTATTTGAAAAAATATTTGGACCTCTGATAAGTGTAATGTCAAAACCCTCTAAATAAGAATTAGCGAACAAAAAAGTCCTAAACACTCGGTGTAAACACTATCAAAATTAAAACGATAAAATATTTAGGCCAATGTATGAGAGGTGAGCTCTACGAACTGTTACAGGTGAGCATGCTGTAGAATATACAAGGATGAAGAAACCGAGGAAAAGATACATTTCGGATAAATAATAAAAGAATGTGGTTCAAATGAAGTTCAAATTCAAAAGAACTGTTTAGTTCATTGCGTCGAAGATTCGAATCGCTATGGTGGTTGCCAAACTTCTGAGAGGAGAGGATACGTAAAGAAGAAGAATTTTCTAAACAGCAAAAAGAGAAGACTTAAATTTGTTATTGTCCAGGCTGTTCTGGCTCTGGCTGTTGTCAGTTGTCATAAATATTTTAATAAATATGTTATCAAAATAAAAAAAAAATAATAGAATATACAAAATAATTCGGAAATTACATGTACGTAAATTGAGATAACAATTCAAATTCACATTGGTATATACATAAACAAAGATAACACATAGTGTAAAAACAAAAACTTATAGAGATAAGTTAAAATCGTGTTCTGAATCTTAGTTAAATACAAAATACATAATATAAAATATTAAACATGATTGCCGCAAGTATATTTTTAATTTTATTATCTACAATTCATTTTGGAAACTCCATTGTTTGTCCACCTTGTGATGAAAAAATAGTATGTGAAAAGGTTTCATGTCCAGATGGACAAAAACCTGTTTCACATTGGTCATGTAATTGTTGTGATACATGTCTCACAGTATTGAGTAAGTATATACTCTTGTATTTATTTCTGAAATTGAAATATATTAATTAGTTAATATTTGTGTAGAGTTAAATTTTTCTAAGGGTTCAGGTTTTAGGTTCAATTTCTATATAGATAGGATCTACCTTGAGGATGCTAACATTCATGAGTACTTTCCTAACTTTAGTAATTACAATCAATTGTAGAATAATATTGTTTTGTAGATTGTTAGATTTATAATGTTTCAAGCCATATCTATGTTTATCACTTTGTACAGTTTCAGTTGTCTTATAAAAATTCAAACTTTACTTTGTTGAAGAAGAAAATGTTGTTTACAATATCTTAACCAATAAAATACCTTAACCACATTCTTGAATAATAATTTCTAAAGAAAATAAAAACATCAGTCTCTTGATCCTACATTATTAAATGATTAGATTAACTCCTTTACAAACAAAGAACCACAAATCACCTAGTAGTAATTCACCTAGAACTAGTTTATAATCACTTGTTCAAATTCAACTTTAAATCATACACTGGGGTGTAAAATTAACCGGACACTCAGATTTTTCCTAAAAACTGGCATTTAGAAAAGTTTAAGATGTTCCTAATTGAGTATTTAATAATAAACAAAATTTAAAAGTCAAATTTATTACAACTCAAGAATGTTACACAGAAAAACCAATAAACATTTTAAAAAATTGAAAATCTGCAAAGAAACACAAATTATTATTTTTTTAAATATAAACATTTTTTATGAAAAATGATATTTAGTAGAGTGTATTAGCTCCACAAGCCCTAATTACAGCTCTTATTCGATCAGGCATACTAAGGCAGCAAAGTCTGGTTGAGGGATTTGTCCTTTTCATCATGAACTGCTTGCTCCAAATCATTATGGTTTTAAACTCAATATGGTTACGTTGAGTATGTTGTTTCAGGATATCCCATGCATGCTCTATTGGATTTAAGTCTACACTCCTTGGGGGCCATGGTAATAAACAAATCCCAACTTCATCCAAGTAATCCCGTATTATTCTTGCGATGGTTGGACAAGCATTATCTTGCATCAAACGAAAGTTTTCTCCAACAAATGAGGCAAATAACACTGCATGATCTTTCAAACATTGCTGAATATACTGTTGAGCATTCAAATTGTCCCCTTGAATTGTAACAAGTTGTGTATGAGCCTCTAGCTGCCCACACCATTATACCACCTCCACCAAACTGAACTCTCGGAGTAAAACAACATTGCTGATAATATTCACCAGCTCTTCTATATATCCTAGACCGCTCATCTGATGAGTATCTGTTAAATATTTTAACACCCCAATTAAGATGTTTGTAAGCGAAGTGTAAATGGTTCCTCCAATGATCTGCTGTTAATAGAAATCGCGTGACAGGTATTCTGGACCTTAATCCATATTTATTTAAGCGTCCTCAAACGGTATTAAATGGAAACTGTGTTTCTATGGACATCATTTTTTAATCATTGAATAAGTACTGGTACTGATAATGTACGATCGTGTAACGCTTGTAACCTAAAAAGGCAATCTTCAACTTGACTTGTGGTTCTTCGTCTACCTTGACCTGGCCTCCTGGTGCGTTGTACATTGTACTTTGAGAAATTCCTAAAGCTTTTGCGATGTAACAATTGCTCCGCCCATATTTTTTTTTAATCTAGGTTTTATCCAGGAGAGAATACAAAACCTACAGCTGAACTTATAATCAGGTACATCCGCAATAAAATTAAATTAATACTTAACCCCTATTTCACATTAATAACAAAACATATGTGTAAAATTGTTGTTGTTCCCACAAAACATCTAAACAGTTTCAAACAAGAAAAAATGTTATCGCCAATAAGGCACAAACTACAATTCAAACAGTTTAAACAAGTTTTGATCTAAACACCAAGAAAAAACAAAAAAAGTTGAGTGTCTGGTTAATTTTGCACCTCAGTGTAGGTCCTAGATATATGTATATAATTATGTGCCATTTACAAGGGCAACATACTATATGTTTTGACAGTATTCTTTCTTTCTGTATAAATAGTGTTGTATACAATATACATAGAATTACATTATGTACATCATAGAGTATGGAATTCGCATTTTGTATCAGGTAGAGACTGTGTTTTATATAATTACACATAAGTTTAACTAAAAAAATCTATTCTTTAATTTCTTTAGTGAAACAAGAGCTATTTGTGTGGAGAAAACTATGTATGTGTACAAAAATTTTATTTTCATTTCTTAGCTATTTTTAAATTATTTTGGTATATTTTGTTTTATGATATATCAAACTCAAATCTTATGTCATAACTACAGTGAAACTGTAAGTATTGTTGATATCTAGAGAAATGGCTCTTTGTTTTTTGTCTGAATGAAGAATGTTCATATGAACACACAATACTGTAAAAACTGCAATACATTGCCATATGAACAACCACTGCTTTGATGTGATGCCACAAGTTAGAGAACATGATGAAATCATTGTAAGCTATAGAGATACATAATTTTCAAATAATGGGAGAAAAAAATATGAAATATGCAGGAGGGGCAGTGTGGACAAGGACATAGTTGATTATCAGAAATGACTGGTGAAATAGATTTGGGTAGGTTGAGGCTCAACTAGGGCAGTAGCACTGCTGGTGATGATGATACTGAAATAAGAATATATTATGGGAAATTATAAAGGGCTCACAAACATATTAGAGTTGTCTATCAATTAAAGCTACATAAGAATGTCCAGAAGTTAGTAAGGTATGATGGGAGGTACCAGAAAAAATGTCCACAGTATTTCAATTGCTGCTCCTTGATATATTCCAGAATGAATATCTCTTCTGTAGTTTTATTTATTTGCTCATTTGCTTGAACTTCTGTTTAAATGTTTTATTTAGATCCTCTTTTTTCTAAGCTCTTATGCTACTACTTTTGGTGATATTACTTGATAGTTTTGAGCACTAGTCTAATTTTGTCTATAGTGCAATATAGGTACACTAATTTATTTACATTTGTTGTCATTTTATCCATTCATATTACTTAGTTATTTTTCATCATTATCACCTAAGTTTAATACCTACTCTCCCAATGTACACCTTGTTCACTTTCATTAAAGTTTAAACAATGGAAGTATGTAAAATAATACAAATATAAGCTATCATATAAGAAAATGAATTTTTTGCAATTTTTTATCAACTTTTAGAAGAAGGAGATAAGTGCAGTTATGATCATTTGTTGGGAGTTCCAAGTAAGGTTATTTGTGACACAGGCTCAATTTGCTATAAGTCAAAGTGTACAAATGAAAAGGAAGTTGCCAAGATTTTAAGCCAACAGAATATTCAAGATTAGAATTAAAAGTATGTTATCTCTAAATTGTATTACCAATATTTTAATATAATTGTTTTCACTATGTAAAGTGTTTTATTGAAGTTTTTATTTTAAAGAACATTATAAAGATTACCATGAAAAACTCCATGGTCATGTAAATGTATTGTATATATGTATTTTCTTTAACTAAACTGGTAAAATATAAACAAGTTCCTGAAAAATCAACACTAATAATAATTTTAATATTACAAATATATTTTTAACTGTTGATATTAATACACATATTACCTTTAATGAAATAATTGAACTTTTTTAAATTTTAACAACAATAATTTGCAAATTTTATATTTTTATAATACACCTTTGGAGATCTAAAGCTGTCAACAATGTTACAAACCATTTCTAAATATATTTTTAAATATTTTCAACCAAATTATTCAATGTGATTCTTAGACACTATGCACTCTCCATTATGAACTATCAGAACTTAAATTTTAATGTCCAAATAACAAAACATAGAGCCCAAGTATATAAGAATATGACCGAATTATTTAAAAAGTAAAAAAAGAAAAAGCTTTATTGTCCTATTTGAAGTAACATACAAAATCTTTCTGGTTCCTCTTTGATCCACTGTGAAATATTAATTGGCTCTCGCAGCTCTGAAAAGTTATGTTGCCATCTTTCCAAGCCACCTGTATAGTGTAGTTCATTTAATCTTAAGGTTTTTCTTTAATCAATTGACATTTACTATTCGATTGCTCATATATAATATAGACACAATAGTGCAGCCTTATCTCTTTAATAGCATTATTAGCTTTATTTTTCAAATTTTCATGAGTTTCTATGTCGCATTTATATTAGAAAACAAGAGAAACGACAGTTTAAGAAGACAATTTGTTAGCATTAGCCCCATGAGATGTTTGCTCTTGCTCTTTACTTGCTTTCACAATATTTACGCCTCTATATTAGTTAACAAATGCACCCAAGTGTTTCTAAGATGGCCCTGCTCGATTGATTTCACTTTCAGGCTGATTCATGAAAATGCCTGGCTATTTGCACATGGATTTCTAATGTAGATGAAAATGTGTAGAATCAAATAGATTACATCAGGGCTTCCCAAAACTTATTTATACTGTGACACCCTTGGGACTTTTTTCTGTGACGCCCCTCAACCCAGCCCCCAAAAATTTTACTTAACAATCTTAGTAGTAGGCTAGTAACAAGTTAACAGAAAAATACTATTTGGACATTTATAATTTTCATTAGAAAATATTACCAAAATCAAAACAAACCTAAAAATAAAAAAATATTTATCTAACTGAGAATCTAACAGTAGTATCTGAAATCAAGGCTCCAGTTTGGAAATTGTCACTTTGTTTTCTCTACATCTATTTTAACCTGTTACTGCAACTGCCAAAAAGCATTTTTCGCACAAGTACGAAGTCGTAAATGGTAATGAGAGTTTATGCTGCATTGCTGATTGGCACGGTATTCATGAGAAACTAAGATCCAAAATTCAAACAGTTTGTCCTTGTCATATTGAAGCTTTAGGCTGGAATCATAGGACAATTCTATTATTTCTTCTTCCCCTGTTGAAATGGTCGGTAGTGTGGGTGACTGGAAACGCTTTCTAACATAGTCATATTGTACCAGATTATTGGGAAAATATTTTTCAAATTATTCGCAAATTATTAAAATATTTGAATTTCGCATCTAAATAAATTAAAGACCTATAGTCATTATTCCTGCACCTGTCAGTTATTAACATTTAAACTATATAAACCACTACCCTAAACTACTTCCTCTCTAACTTTTCAAAGAAGCACGGTAGTCAGACTTCGTTCGTGGCTTCTCAACTTGAAGCAAGTAAAAACTTCACAATTTTTACATGTGTATTTAACAGGTACAGGTTTAATAAATTAGTTTACTTTTATACCTGTAGGGTATCTCAGTATAGCCAAATGTTTATATTGATTAACAAGTATAAAAATTATACAGATGGTCTGAGATCTGAGTCAACACAAGTAACATGTATATATAATGCCTGTTAAAATATAACGGAATATATTTTGCTGACGTTTTGTTTTGAATATGTCGGTTTTTCTCTCTCAATGTTTCGTTGTTGTTATCGTTCAACAAACGTCTGTATGTTTGGTATAAGATCAAAAGCTTACATTTCGCCGCAACCTCGAAACACAGCATTCCGTGATCCGACATTGAGGCCTCATCACAGACATGCTAGTTCTGAATTTTATCTTTAGTAAAGCAACTAATTACGGGGATATCCAGTATCTATCTCTTTTTTTGCAGTGATAAATGTAGATGTGTTACATTTGTTAATAATGTGTATGTTAGGAGAAGATAAATATTCTAATAAGAGCACACCTCGTTTGTTTGTGTCTGTGCTGCTTCGTATAGTGTTTTGGGAATGCGTCGCATTCAATAATAAGCTATCTGTTATTTCTGTTACTTTTTAATTTTGTTTACCATCTCTGGCAAAGGGTAATCTTTGTCACCGGTATTCTTTGTTAGGAAAAGAAGACAGAGGCTATTATAATATACCTTTTATCTAATTTCGGTTAGAATTTCCACTTCTGCCGTTGCAAGATTTCCAGTGATGAAGTTTGGCACAGGAGCAAATTTAATTGAGTTTTAAATACGCAGACATGCTCTTAGTGTGTCATGCACTTGTAAATAAATCAACTTACATGAGTTCTTTGGGAAGTCCTTTAGAAGCCCGTGGCTCTTGAATTAGTCCAATATAACTTAGGAATTATACTGAAGCTCCTACTAAGCACTTTAGAGACAGTTTTTGAGTGGTGTGCATTCATTTTCAGACAGCTAATAGTTTTACAGAAATCGTTTTTACGGATTCTTGAGATATTTCAAGTCTCATTTCAATTCATTCTGTCATCAGGCAGACATTCTATCTCCGGCTTCTATATACCATGTAGCTTCGCCTATCTTCAAAATTTTAAAGTGTTTGTCTTTGTGTAGTGTTTATGTCCCATTTTATATTTATGACATTCTACTCTTTTCGGATAGGCCGCAACTGACAAAATGCCCCTGAGGATGATCTAGTGATCGAAAGTACTTGGGCAAGATTTAATTAATACTGTGTTCGATATTTGCCTTGTATATCATCAAAAAACACAAAAAAGACTAAAATCCTATTACAAAGTCAATCTGAGAAAGCAACATGACCGTACCTAACAGTTGACAACTTAGAAAAAGTAGATAACTTTATCTATTTAGGAATTAACATCACAAATGAAAACATTGACGTACACAAATGAAAGCATTGAACGCCAGAAAAATAAATACGAACGCTTAACTAAACATAAGGAGGTAGAATCAAAACAACAAACACAAAGGACAGTGGTCAACATTTCAGATAAAGTTTTAACTCCATCCGAAACATCATTGCTAGCCAAAGGGGGAAATTTTGCGATTGCACCTAAAGTTATACCCAAAGAAGATATCATCGAGTCTGCGATTCGCAACTTACCAATCGAAAAGGCTGAAGAAATAAGGACAGAATCAGCGAGAATTTTGCATAAATCTAAGACACTGAAAAATAACCTGAGCCACCAAGAAATCCGTGCCATAAAATCGTTAAACGCAAACAAAGATGTTTTAATTTTACCAGCAGACACGGGAAACGCCATCGTCGTAATGAAGACAACCTGCTACAAAAAGAAAATACAAAATCTTCTAGATCCTACGGTATATAAAAAACTTAAAAAAATCTCACAGCAGTCACCCTACGGAAAATCAAAAGACTTATAAAATCTTCGTTCATACCAGACGATATAAAACCAAGGATATGCAAAAGCGAAGCAGTCCCACCACGCTTGTATGGCTTACTGAAAATACACAAAGAAGATGTACCTCTACGCCCTATTGTGAGCTCCATAGGATCTCCGTCGTATAACCTTCCTAAACATCTGGCTGACATTTTACAATCACATATAGGAAAAAACGACGCATTTGTAAAAGACTCCGCCCATTTCATCGAGAAGATCAAAGGAATAACTTTACAGGAATCTGACAGTCTTGTTAGCTTTGATGTTGTTTTCCTATTTACAAGAGTTCCCCTAGAAGACGTTCTGAATTTAATTAAGGGACTAGTTTTCAAGGATATGGTGGAATTATACCATATTTGCCTCACTACCACCTACTTTTCATGGAAAGACCAGATCTATGAACAGATAGATGGAGTAGCAATAGGAAGCCCATCAAGCCCGGTCATAGCCAAGATTTTCATGGAGCGACCCATTAGCAACGGTCGGAGTATGCCGAATACCATATACATGTGGAATGGTATATGTGGGAACCACGAAAAGACACACAAACACAAGGATAAACGAACATAAAAGCCATTGTCGTTTAGGACATATCTAAAAATTTGCCGAACACGCTTTGGGAAGCGGAGAACATCGGATACTGTTTGAAGAAACGCAGATGCTGGATACAACATCACAGTACTACCCAAGGTTATATCGGGAAGCGGTGGAAATATATAAGCACCCAAATAATTTCAATCGGTTAGGACTAAAAATCAACAAAACATGGATACCAATATTAAAATCCGCAACCACCCTTCCCGCAAATCACGAAGAAAGAAAAGCTAATACAAACGACTACACGACCCCTCACGCCGAAACCAGTTGAGGGGAGGCGAGTAGAAAATATAAATATGGCCTTCGTAGTACAACGCGGCGTCAGTTTCAGCTTACAAGCGAAGCAGTAACATCTCCAGAAGATGCCAACCCCTAGTGTTGGCGAAACGTTGAGAACTAATCACAGAAGACAACAGCCCGAACAAACAGCCTTACAAGTATATTCATCTCCTTGAATTCCAGCTTTTAAGAAAGAGACGGGAGAAGCGAGTTTTAAACTAAGGCAATTCAAAGCATTTTCTACGAGATCGTGGGGAATTGAGGGATAGACATTCAAAATTATGATACGTTTTGCTGGAGTAACCATTCTCCGAATAGGTAAGTTTAGAGCGTTTAATTTAATAATGGGAAACTAATAGTTCAACTTTGCTTAGGTATATGCAGATCCGGTTGTTCAAGATGCAAATATTATATTTTTTAGGGCAAACAAAATCACCAGTAGATTTTACATAGTCGAATAGTTTTAAGTTTTCTTTTCAAGTGATAAATGAAGGCTTGGGCCTAGATTTCATGGCAGCAACATAAGATGTGGGTGTTGAAGATTCGGTGTTACCGGAGGGGTAAGAATTATTATTAATAATTTATACAATAATAAACTTATATTGTAAAATGTGTTGTTTATATTGGATTGCCAAAAGCCTAGAGCTCTTGGCCGAATTAATTATTTTCTTATTGGTGGGTTGATAACAAAAAACTAGACAATTGTTTATAAATATTGCAATACTTGCTTGGTTTCTGGAACGTCACATGCAGCAATGAAGAAAATATCACCAACCTGTACACAAATGTTCTTTTATCAGTATTTCTATAGGCCAGTCCGATTTCGGATAATTGAAGTAAAATAGAATGACATACAATCTCTGATAAATATTATTATGTCTATCTGAAATTCACACTCAGGAACGTCCACCAAGTGGCTATGAGAATTTGGCTATTATTTTTAAATAAAATGCACTTACTTTTTGAACCAATTTTTTCTACATAACTGGTTAACTGGCGCAAATTGGAATTCCACAAAAAAGTTTCAATTCATATTGTTCCATTGTTTGTTTTCTTTGTGTAACATCCTTTAATACCAGTTTATTGTGTAAAAAATCTTCAAGTCGTTTGTGATTTATACAGTTAAGCAGTTTTAGCATCTGTGCTATTGAAGGGTAATAATAAAAACATGTAACTTAAGACAGCCAGAAAGCCGTCAACTTTATTTACACAAATAATCTTGTTTTACAAAACTGATGTAAATTACAATGTATAACTATACATTGGCTGCCTAAACAAGTGCAGCCAAACTCAGTCGAGACCAGCTCAAACCGTCTATATCTTTCCAAAAAAGAATGGCTGCCTTTGTTCGATCTTTAGCACTGTCAGCAGCCCAGACGATAGTTACTTTAATAGAGGGCGTGGCAATGGTAACGGTCAACTAAAGGCCTTTAAATTAAAACTGAAATGAACCAAATGAAGCCACTTAATAACACTCGTGGCTGAAATATGAACTAAACTAACGAACAACGTGGCGCAACAACAATCAGGGGGAGGGCGAGGAGGCTACATCCCCCTCTCTTTTGAATCTCGGTCCGTGCTGATCTCAAAAGGTAGATTTTAACGTTTTACACCACGTTGGGAGCAAAAACAATAACAATTTTTAATTTAACCTTAGATATATGTACATTTCGTTATTAATCTAAGTCTGTGTATGACAACTCCAGTGCTAGTTCCGAACTCTTGACATTTACTGTGTTTGTGCCTTCCAATATTACCATCCGCATAGTATACGGCATTTTATCACAATGCTGTTGTTACTGATCATATAATTTCGTAAGTAAATTGTTATTTTTGAACTGACACCAGGGATTCATACAAAGACCTTATTATATTAAATAAACGTGCCTTTAAACCAAATCACAGGTTTCAGGTTGAATCGAAAAACGAAAAATAGGAGCAAATAAAAAATAAAGCTTTCGAAAATTTTACTAATAAGTCTTAAAAAAATAAATTGCGACTCAACTAGCGGAAAAACGGGAATCGGAAGCTGGGGACTTCCAAAAAAACGTAATAAAAATTAAAAGCCAGCGGAGTCTTTTTTCAAAATAATATATTATATAAGGTAGTTTTTTAAAAAGCATGGAGCCATTTTGATGCAGCTTTACCATCTATCAACAACGGATTCTCCAACTGAAAAAGAATTAAAGCGTTAGAAATAGATCTTTTGGGTTAAGAAATGTCATGCTAGTGGTTAATTAAAAATAAATAAAATAAACAAAAAAGAAACATAAATTACTTAAAAAATAAAAAAATAACCAGTCTGTGAATTGATAGAATTCTAAATGTTTGTCTTCACAATTATTGAGCAATATCAAATTTCGTACCGAAAATTTAGTATAAAATTTTTTCAATTTATTTACATTTTAGAAAAAATAGTGGCAGTTAGTATTGAAAAAAGCACTTTTAATAGTTTTAGTCAACATTCCCATTGCAAAATTCAAACTTTGTTTCTTATATAGATAACTATTTACAAGGTATAAAAATCGATATAACAGTTTTGCTATTGTCAATCGACAGATGTTGTTCATGGAACACCTTGGTCTATTAACAGTTGATGATTTACCAAGATGGTGTCGTTGGTTACGAAAAAGTATTAAGATAATGGCATACAAAACATACTTCATGACTAAAAGTCAGCAAATGACAATATTCGGTTAAAAAAGTATACAACATATAAGTAGTCGCTTATAGCATACTACATAATATTTTTTAAAACTCCGAAAAATAAAAGATAACTGTAGAGTTAGGTATGTTGAGAATCTAATTATAGTACCAAGTCCTAAATTATAGAATGTATCATAAGATACAAATGACGCAAAAACTACGTTAGAAAAAATGTATTTTTAGTTAAATGATTATAAACCTAAGATAAGAATACGTTAGGTTAAGTGAATATCGTATGTATGCTTCTCAATAAATAGCTGAAATTTTCAAACGCAAAAGAATAATTTTTTCCTTAAATGTAGAAACCGTAACATTTATGTTATATGGGTAATCCAGTTAGTAATAAAAATAATTAACGTTTACATCCACAGACTGGTTTAAAAAAAAATATTTAAAAATCCATTCCTGGTGGGGAAGGCACTCTTATCACTGCAAACTCCGCTCGGTTTGTCTTCATGACGAGCTTTTTACATTCGGCACAATTTTTGGGGTACTGTGAAAAATTAAAAAATATATCAGTACTTTTGAAAAAAACATATAGAGAGATTTTGCGATACTTACACGCTGACATCACAGATAAAGAGCAATTTTAGTTAAAACACAAGTTAGTAGCAAACGGAATGTATTGTTGTTAAACAAATAGTAGGTACTGGAATGAATGAAATCTAAAGCTTACACAGCCAGAGTCAGAATGAACTTATTCCAGGTTGTGAGTTTTCTTAACTACCCGTAGTTATGTGAGTCTATCTCAATATTTCGCTGCCTTTGTAGGTAATTTTTTCAAGAGCAGACGGTTATTTATTTTAACTCGGGTACGTTGTAGATACTAGATAAATTTTTACTCAAATTATTGTGACCTAACAGCCTTTCCCTGCTACAGAACAAGCTACATAGAAATATTGATATGGACCCACATACAGGTAATCAAAAACGGAAGACGATTACATAAATACTTTAATTAACTATTTTTTAATCACTTTTTTAAAGTGGCTATTTGCAAATATTTAAATTTTTACTTTTAATTTTATTTTTTTTTACCGAAAACGTTGTGAGAAAGTTATAATCCTTCTAGATATTTTCATAATTTTGGTAATTTTATAAATACCAATTACACCAAAAGTGTTTTCATTGTAAGTTTTTAAACAATTGTATACAGTTGACCACTGGAAACTTTCACTTTATAATTATTTTTGTTAGCGCACGTGTATATTTTGAAATTTGTGCATTTACCTTAATATATGTACAGTAAAATTTAACTATAGATGTAATCATAATAGGCCATACATAGTATACGGCATCTACCAACTCTCTTAATAAAGGAAAACTGCATATGTTAGATATTATGGATGTGATACAAACATTGACTGGTATTTATTGATCTTGAAGTTGTTTATTTGAGATGTTTTTTGCAAGCAAGGTTTAAGGTGTTAGGGAATTACTAGAAAGTAATTCGAGGAACAGACACGAAATGACGATACATATTTTGAGAAACTATTTAAATGTAATAGATCAGCCATATTTTTTTAACATGGAGGTGGCAATACAATTGAAAAGGGTCAGTGGAAAATGTTGATAGAAAATTACCATTGAAACTCAAAGATAAATTGTGGTTGCACTGAAACAAAAAACCGACAGTTAATATGATTAGGAAAAGTTTAATATAGAAATGAGTATCACCAAATCCGATGAGTTATTTAGAGAGGAGTGTCTTGAATGATTAGGAGAGAAAGTCATAAAAGAATATGGTTCTCTCGGTAAGCGGTCCTCATACAGACTAAATCTGATGAAGGAGTTGTAGCTGAAGTATACGAAACCAAGGATAAGCCTTAGTGAAAACCCAGGTAATCACTCCACTATCTTCCAATCAGAAATTTATGCTATGTGCCTGCAGGAGCTAATAAAGAGGAGCTGCAAGGACAGATCTATAAAAATTATGTACCAAACATATCAAAATAAGTTTACTTTAGGTGTCTGGATGTAGTTGTTTTGAAGGGAACGAAAAAACGGACCGACTTGCCACAGGAGAGACAATAGAAGCATTCATAGAGCCAGAACCTTTCGTTGGCATAGCAAGAAGCACATCAAAAAGAACGTAAGGATTGGCATAAATAAATGATTCCTAAATATTCGAAGGGTTGTATACGCGAATATTCGAAGAAGAGATTGTAATATATACTACATATGGATAGGTATGATCTTCGAATTATCGTAGTTCTCTTAACAGAGTACTGTCGCCCGAAGGGACATATGAATAAAATCGGACTGACAGAAAATGCACATGATTGAATAGGATTAGGTTCAATACAATTGAGCATTAAGGCGGAAATACACCATTCAATTCGGTTGAACAATGAGAATGATTCAATTACATTGTGCTATCAAATTGAAAAGCATACACACGCTTCAATTTTTTCTTCATTCAATTCGGTTGAACAATGTGGATGATTCAAAACGTACGTACGGAACTTATAATATCACAAGTCAAAATAAAACGATTCTAACTCGATGAAATAAACGGTTGAATCGAACACAATCGACAAAACTTGTATAGACGAGTCAATGTGGATGAATCATCCCAGTTGTACAACGAAATTGAACGAAAGTAGAAATTATCTCAACTTATTTCAACGTTCAATTTTGTTGAACGCTTTTATTGAATTGCAAAATACATAGTTCATTTTGGTTGAATCATTCACATTGTTCAACCGAATTGAATGGTGTATTTCCTCCTTTAGCAACTGGAGCCCTACAACTTCGTAGAAGTGTCATCAAAGACCATAATAGACTTTTATTAAAATGCTGGGCTGAGAGGACAACTTTAACCTAGAGATAACCCACAATAGACCTCTTAGGTAGAGTGGAGTGGTTAAGCTCCCACTCTTATTGACCCTAACCTAACCCAACAATATCGACCTAAAATAACTTCCAAAATATGCTGTTTTCTTTGGCGACAAACATCTATGATACTGTATATACGGATCTTGTTTTATCTACTATAAATAATTAAATCTTTATACAAGTACCATAATTCAATTAATTTTTTCTACTTATAGCACTTTTTATGTTCGACTTTTACATCGCATAAAATGTTTAAATTATATCACATTAACTGGAATGTATCAACATTATCAGCCAATTCGGTAAAAACCTTGAGAAGTTTCAATAAATCAAATGAATCCATTTATACTAGTTCACTAAATTACTATAGACAATTCTTAATTATATAGAGATTCTAAACCATATTATGTTTGGCTTAATCTGAATTAAGTAAATGTATTAGATAGTGTTTATACATTATTCCCGTGTAAGTCCACAGTTCGTCATGGAGGATATCTCTACGTCGTCATATTATAACCAACTACTTATAAATTTCCAAACGGTAATTTTAGAATAATAATTTCAATTGTTTTAACCAGGGGCGGATACACTGGTGGGGAAACCCCCCACACATACACAAAGTCTAAAATTAAAGAAAAAGTATTTATGTCGTTTGGGTGGATCTTTTTTTGGTTGGTGTTTCATTGAAAGCTTCCGTCCCCCCACCCCGGTAAATGGCTCACTGATTTTTAATTTAAATAATAGTTTATAATGAATATTATTTCAAAAACACGAAACCAATGGACCTTGCATTTATGGAGTACAAATGTCAGAAAATTTTATTCCTCTTTACAGGGTGATGTATGTATTTTTAATATTACAAAGTTTTTGTAATATAAACAATCCTAAAACAATCTGATTAAGCAATTGGTATATTTTATTTCTATCAACAACTCGAATAGTTTTTGTAAGAAATGTGTGTCTTCACAATTCAATATTTAAAAAAAAAAACGTGATAATGGAGGCTACCTGACAATATAAAGCAGAGGAATAAACAATCTGATTTCAGAAATAACTTTGAAACCAGAGAAGCATTATTCAGTTTGCAGGTCCTGGTTCAAAAATGTAGGGATATAGAACCAGTATATGTGTTTTATCGACTCCGAAAAGGCCTTTGACCGACTCACCCACGACAAAATGATACGTGCCTTGAAACAGGTGGGAATTGAAGACCAAGACCTCCGTATTATCAAAAATTTGTATTGGCAAATCAATCAATATGCAAACATACGAACGAATTGGTCAAAATACGACAGAAGCAGTGGAAATATGACGTGGAGTGCGGCAGGGGTGTATTTTATCGCCTCTACTTTTTAATATCTCATCATCAATCAGCCAATCGCGTCCACTGCTGGACATAGGCCTCCCTCAATTCTTTCCAGTGTTCTCTACACTGGGCCGCTTGTAGCCAGTTTCCCACTACACGTTTAATGTCATCGGTCCATCTAGTCGGTGGTCGTCCTCGGCTTCTTTTATAATTTCTGGGCCTCCATTCCATAATACGTCTTGTCCACCGTCCATCTTGTGTTCTGGCTAAGTGCCCTGCCCAGTTCCACTTAAGCGTCGTGGTTCTTTCGATGACGTCTTGAACTCCTGATCTTCGTCTAATTTGTTGGTTTGTTATGTGGTCTCGAAGGCTCACGTTTAGCATTGCACGTTCCATGGCTCGTTGTGTAACTCTAAGTTTATTCGCAGATTTTTGCGTGAGTGTTAAAGTCTCTGCTCCATAAGTTTGTACAGGTAAAACACATTGGTTATAAACCTTTCGCTTGAGACACATGGGAATTGAACTTTTTAGAATATGGCTTAATTTGCCAAATGCAGCCCATGTTAGACCTATTCGCCTCTGTATTTCATGTGTTTGATTGTCTCTGCTTATTTTGATTTCGTGTCCCAGATATTTGTAAGTGTCTGTTTGTTGTATGGTATTATTGTCAATAGTTATATTTCCACTCATTACGAGATTTGTTATAATTTTAGTTTTCTCAAAGTTTATCTTTAATCCTGCTCTTTCAGACAGACTTTTAAGCGAATGCATCATAGTAACTGTATCATGTAAGTTATCTGCGATTAATACAACATCATCTGCAAACCTTAGGTGATTTAATCTTTCTCCATCTATATTGATGCCCATATCTTGCCATTGAGCACCCTTAAATATTGACTCTAGAGCTGCCGTGAACAATTTTGGTGAAATATTGTCTCCTTGTCTAACTCCTCGTCCTAAGCTGAATTTTTCTGTGTCTTCGTGCAGTCGTATACTTGATGTAGCGTTCTGATAGATGTTTTTGATTAGTGTCGTGTACCTGTAATCTATTCGGCTTTGATTTAGGGCTTCCAGTATTGTTTCAAACTCTACAGAATCAAAAGCCTTCTCGTAATCGACAAATGCAAGAACCAGTGGTATGTTGTACTCGATGCACTTTTCTATTAAGATCTTTATGGTATGCAAATGGTCATTTGTGCCATATCCTGCCCTGAAGCCTGCCTGTTCTTTGGGCTGATAGAAATCAAGTTTAGGTGTTAGCCTCTTTGTTAAGATTTTCATAAAGAGTTTGTACATATGTGTCAAGAGGCTGATGGGTCTATAATTTTCTAATTTAGTAATATCGCCTTTTTTGTGTAACAAGACTATTACTGCATTGTTCCAGTCTTTTGGAATTGTACCCGCATGTAAGCATTTAGTAAACAGTTCGCTTACTGATTTTAATAAAATTTCTCCACCTGCTTTTATTGCCTCGATAACGAGTCCATCATCACCAGGCGATCGATGGTTCTTCATTTCCTTTAAAGCTGCTCTTACTTCTGACACAGTAATGGGTAAAAGCACAGCCACCTAAAGCTTACAAGCCGTGAAGTGAGAAAATTGGCAACGTTGGAGGTAGTCCGATAGTGGTCCTATAGCCCTGTGTTTACTTATGAGATTATGCTAATTTTGTTTGTATTTCTTGTATAATTGGTGAATTATTCGATTAAAAAAAAAGGTATGTATTTTTTACGTATATTGTAATAATTGTATGAAGCATTAAAGAATTAGATATATATATTATTCAGACAAATAATACGTACAAACTGTTAAATTCACAAATTCGCTTTAGTAATTACAAACCCCAAGTCGATGTTAATTTATTGGCACAGGGAGTAGTAATATGATATTCTAACATATTTTTTTAATTACAGATGCCGAGACACTGCAGTGTACCAAATTGCAAATCAAATTACGCAACTACTTTAAAGTATGAAAAGGCCCAAAGTACATTCTCTTTTCCCAAAAACGATCACCTTCGTACTCAGTGGGTTAGATCTATTAACCGTGAAGATTTCAGAGTAACTTCTAGTTCGGTAGTATGTAAAAAACATTTTGATGCAACGGATATTATTGAAAGTGAGTCATTCATTGATAAAAATGGTACGGTTCTTCAACGAAATTTGGTTTATCCCAAGTTGAAAGAGAATGCGATACCAAGAATTTTTGAAAACCAACCGTCATATTTATCTAACCCAAAACCACCAACAAGAAAAAATCCTGAAACTAGGCGAGCAGAAATAAGTCTCCGGGAAGAAAATAATATAAAAGAACTCGAAAACAAAGACCTTATCGTGGATTTCAAGGAACTTTTACAAAGTGTTAGTGAGAGGGTTGAGTTAAAAAACTGGCAAATAAAAGTTGTAGAAGAAAGGATTTGTTTTTATTTATTAAATATTGACAATCAGTTTAGTGATGAGTGTATAAAAGTTATTTCAAACATTAACATTACGAAGGAATTACTTGTATCTGTTTATGTGAAGGACATCCAACTGTCACCTCATGATTTAAAATGTATTTTACCATTTGACTGTAAGTTATCGCGTTGGTCACAACTAGAAAATCTGCTGTCCAGGTATTCTTTTTTTTTGAAAGTCCTATTGACAATAATTTTAAAATAACCAAAATATGTAGTGAAATTGACAGAGTCATAGAAAATACAGATGTAGATAAAATGAAGGGAGTTCTGGCTTTTGTGAAAAATCAGTTACTGTTACTAACAGCAAGTAGGGCAAAATATTCTCTACCAACAATTATTTTTGCTCTTACCATATATAATCAGTCAACATCATGTTATAATATTATTCAGCAGTACTTAAATTTGCCCACTAAAAGATATTTACAAATGATAACATCATCCTTTCATGTATCTCCTGATGATCAATTAGAAAATAATTATTTATCATATCTTGCTTCAAATCTGAATGATCGAGAAAAAATAGTCAATTTACTTGTAGATGAAATATATGTAAATCCTGGAGTTCATTATCACTCAAAACAAATTACTGGTTTTGCTGCCAACAATGATAAACAATTAGCGAAAACTATTCTAACGTTAATGATTTCATCAGCATTTGCACATTTTAAAGAAGTGGTGCGTTTAGTACCTGTATGTAATATTGCTGGTAATGAACTCAAAGACATAGTTCTTGAATCAATTCAGTATATTCAGGACTGTGGATTTAAAGTATTGTGTGTAATTACCGACAACAATCGTTTAAATCAAAACATGTTTGGTCAGTTATCTCCAAATTTTTCCATATCTAATCCTAAGTTTAATAATGAGAATATTTATTTATTATATGATTTTGTACATATTTTTAAAAATATTAGGAATAATTGGCTTAATAAGAAAGACCCAGAAAAAACCTTTATTTTTCCAGATTTTAATAATCATTCAGTTCTTCGAAAGGCATTTTTTAAGGACTTACAAACATTGTACCAAATTGAGATAAACTTTTTAACCAAAAGAGCATATAAACTAAATCATAAATCTATTTATCCAAATAATTTTGAAAGACAAAAAGTGTCTTTGGTAGAAAATATTTTTCATGAAAGTACAATAGCTGCTTTACAGTCATGTAGTATTTATACAGACACAGCCTCATTTTTAGAAATTATTAGAAGTTGGTGGAACATAATTAATGTAAAAACTAAATTTAAAGGACAGGCAAAAAGGAATGATTTGGCTACCCCAATTTTTTCAGATAATGATTTCAAAGTAGTTTTTTTAAAAAAATTTGTGATGTGGCTAGATTCTTGGCATCAAATTCCTGAAGGCTCTTCACTTACAAATGATACATACCTTGCTCTTAAAAACAGCACATCAATTTTGATCAAAGTAATAGAGTATTCATTTAATCATTTAAATATAGAATTTATATTACCTGGCAAATTCCAAACGGATAATTTAGAAGAAAGGTTTGGTCGTTATAGGTACCTATCTGGCTGTAATTATAACATTTCAGTTACTCAAGTGATTGATTCAGAAAAAAAAATTCGAATACAGAATATTCTGAAATCGTCTGTTACTAGTGATTTAACACAATTAAAATTTCAGCCACCTGATGATCTAAATTGTGCAACACTTAATCAGTTCATAGAATGTTCAGAATTTACTTCTATTTTTAATAGTGATTATCTGCGTACATACAATTGTGAGGAATCAAGTCAAATATATATTAGCGGATATGCAGTTCATACTGTACAAAAAACTCTTAAATGCCTTACCTGTAGAGATCTGATTGTACAAAGTATAGGTGATAAGGTAAATGATGAATATTTTGATTATCTGCAACGAGGTGGTTTATCTGTTGCAACAAATGAAGTTCATTATATTTATTATCACTCGTGTGCTCTTTTTGAATACATAATTAAACATCCAGAAACTATGTCACTGTTTTTGTCTCATAAAAATCAAAAATATTTATTGGCTTCTTTAGCCCTCACGAGTTTGGAAAGTGACAATTTTTATATTGATTTTTCTAAAATTTGTGTTTGTGGAACAGCTGTTAGAGAATTATATTTTAAAATTTCTGTGATTTTCTCCAATACTTTGTTAAATAACTTCACAAAAAACAAGAATAATGAAATTATGACAAAGAAACTAACTAAAAGTTTATCTAAAAAGCGCAAGCTTTCAACTTTAAAAAAATAAATACCTGGAATTTCAATAACATTTTTTTAAGCCACTCTTAATAAATATAATATTCGCTCAAGGGATACTAGAATTCAATAAACTGCAAGTTGTTTACAAAAATATTAAAAGAATATTTTCTTTTTTTTTAACGTAAATTATGTAAATAATGTAAGCTGAATGCACTTGTATTACTTTTAAATTCTATTAATATTACACCTCATTGTATTCAATGTTTTGCAGTTTTAATAGATGTGATATATATATATATATATATATATATATATATATATATATATATATATATATATATATATATATATATATATATATATATATGTACCTTATCAAACTATTTTGTTCGATTTTTTTACTTAATTTTAACTTTATAGCTATAGCGAATATTATGATGTTCCTCTTTTATTTATTATTTTGATGGGCTCTTTATAGTCGGACTACTTCTAACAGCTGATGCGGCGTTGCCATTTTTAGTTCACGGCTTGTAAGCTTTAGGTGGCTGTGGTAAAAGTATTTCCGATCCCTGATTTATGAGAGTCTTTACTCGTGTCGGGAAATTGTCTTGTGGTCTTTGGCTGGTATAGAGGTCTTTATAAAATTCTCTAGTTATTTTCAGAATGTTTTGTTTATCTGTTGTTGCCTTTCCGTCTTTATCTCTCAGCCTGTATATTTCTTTTTTACTTTGCGTAAGTTTTCTTTTCATTATCTTTAAACCTTTGTTCTCTTCTACTGTTTGAGTAATTACATTAGTATTATATCTTCTTACATCTTTTCTAATTTCCGCTGAAATTCTTTTATTTAGTTTTTTATATTCTTCTCTGTTTCCCTTTTCGTTCTCGCTTAGGTTTCGTCGTATTTCCATGAGAGCCCTTGTATCTTTGCTAATCTTTTCACTTTTGGTGTCATTTTTCTTGCAAAATTTGAGTTGTGCGTTTCTGACTGAGTCTGTTATTAATTTATTGTGATCGTCGATACTTAGAGGTTTGGGATTATTACTCTGTAAAGTTTCGGCTATATTTCTTATGTATGCTTCTGGATGATTTGGTGAATTCCAAACTATGCGTTTACAACTGTTTATCATCTTTGCTCTTTCTTTTTGTAGATTGATCGTTACTCTAGCTCTTACTGGTCTGTGGTCGCTTCCTACTGATAGTTTATTGAGTACAGTGACATCTTGAATAATTTGCTTTTTGTCTGTTATTATATAATCATATTCGCTCTTAGTTCTTCCGTCTGGACTAGCCCACGTCCATTTTCTATTCTGTTTCTTCTTAAAAAAGGTGTTCATTGCATACAGTTTGTGTTGCAGTAGAAAGTTGGTAAGCATTTCGCCTCTTTCGTTTCTTACTCCGATTCCAAAATCTCCGATTGCCACTTCTTGTTCGTCTTTTTTCCTTCCGAGTTTCCCGTTAAAATCTCCCATTATCAGATTGTAATGAGCCGGTTCCTGCTTTTTTGCTCTTTCGATTTCCTCATAGAAGGCTTCGACAATTTCATCTTCGTAATCGCTGGTGGGGGCGTATACCTGGATTATTTTCAGAGTGTATCTCTTATTTAGTCTTAGATTTATATACATAACTCTTGGGGAAATGCAGTCAATGCTCTGTATATTTTTCTGTAATTTTTTGTGTACTAATAAACCTATTCCTCCAGTTGTCAATTCCGTTTCCCCTTTATAGTGGAATATGTTTCCTGATTTTAGTTTGACCTGATCTTCACCTCTTCTTTTGACTTCGCTAATTCCTATAATATCCCATTTCACATGTTTGAGTTCTTCCTCCAGTTCTGTCATCTTTTCATCCTTAGATAAAGTTCTTACATTATACGTAATTATGTGCAACGTTCGTCGTTCTTGTAGCCTCTTACATCCCGGGGATTCTTCGCACCCTCTACCCGCTGTCCGTGAGTCCTACCGCTACCTTGGTCGGGAACTAGCGAGCTGCCGGGACTGAGGGCCGTTTTCTTGAATGTTTGTTCATGCTGAGGGGGTTTTGGCATTTAAACACCACGCTTGCCAGGCGGGTTGGTGAGTTGGTTTGGGAAATTGGTAGGATAGTAGGTATTGGGTAGGAATGGGGTTAGGGCATGATTTCTCTCCACAGGAGTTGAGAGAGAATCAAGGCTCGCGTAAGGCAGGATCGCATCCCTGAAGTAAGTCTATCCACCACTGGGATTGTGGAAGAGTACCTACCCGCTACCTACAAGTAGCGGGTAGGTACTTTAATATCTACTCCGAATTTATTTACAAAGAAGCCTTAGATGCAGGCATTAAAATCAACGGGATTAATGTTAACAAATCTCAGATACGCATACAACACGGTACTGATTGCATTCAATGAAAAAGTTTGGCAACAATTTATAAACGGAGTGGCCAAAACATGTGTTGAATATAGGCTAAAACCTAACAACAAAAAAATAATTTATATCTTTGAATGTGGGTATATTTAAAAAAATTTTAAATTTGTATGTGGGTATATTTTTTAAATATACCCACATACAAATTCTTTTTTGTGATACGTGGTATACAGCCAGCTACAGGAATATTTTTTTCCTTGTGGATTTTAAAGCTTAACACTTCTAATACAAAACTTATGGTTGTCAGCAAGACAAAGTTACAACCAATGAAGATCAGAGCGTATGGAATAGAGTTCCACAATATCAACTATTTGGACGAGAATTTTAACATTAACTGGAATATAAGCAAACAAAAAAGGAAACGCATTGAAAAAGCCATAGCCGCCTTCTATAAACTAAAGAAAATTCTCATTAGCCTTTTAGGTTAATGAGATATTACAAACCTTAAAATCAGATTAATACGCTGCTACATATTCTTCACATGCCTGTATGGCATGGAAGAGCTGGACTCTTACAGCAAAATTATAAATACAACTTGAGGCCTTTGAGATGTGGAGATTTACTGACGAATATGAATAAATTGGGTTGATCGAATAACAAATGAAATAGTTGTAAACCGAATGAAAAAGGGCACATAAATAACAAAAACAATAAAAATTCTTAAGTTACAATATTTCGGCTATATACTGAGACTTCCAGAGAGGTATAATCTTCTACATCTCATAATACAACGCAAGATCGCCGAAAGAAGAGGCCAAAGCCGGAGGACATCCTGGCTTCACAATCTCTCGAGTGTGGCATCAAGAGACATCCGCTAATCTGTTTTGAGTTGCCGTAAACAAAGTTATTATTGCCAGTAGGATCGCCAACTTTTGATAATCGGACAGGGTACTAAAAAACGAAGAAAAGCAGGAGTAAACGAACAGACTCGCATGACATTAAATTATGAGTAATTTAAGGCTGTATAAGATGACTACTTCTTTGTAGCCAATCATAGACTTATAATACCTAGATTGAGCGCTGCGATATACACTCATTCCCCCAGTGCGACAGACGATAATGATGCAAAGTAGTCCCTGCATCTCTTTCTAGGGGGCGAGGTTTATTGCCCACATGACCTTTCCACTACCAAACCCAACTAAGGCAGCAACTTAAATATAATTTGCATGTTTAATGTACAAATTTGAGTTGTAGGGACCTGAATAATAGGGTTCGAATCTTGCACTGATTTTTTTTCTATTAAAAAAAAATTAAAGTCAAATTTTATTTTATAATATGAACAAATTGAAAAATTTAATGAGAGTGAATAATAAATTAATGAATTATTCACTCACATTAAACTTTTTTGCTTGAAACGTTTGGCATGCCTTTCGTCAGGTAGTTGTAGCCCCTTCTGTGGAAGTTTTAGTTGTTGCTCTGAGTCCTCAGGGCTTCTGACATTATAGCCACAAACTCGTCGAATTGCTCTTGTAGCATCTTTTCCCAAGTTAACATGTTCGTAAACAACGATCCCAAAATAAAGTAGTAATTAACATTTACATCGATTCTGGTTATTTCTCATGGACCTGCAAATTGCTACTGTTAAAGGACCATTGAAAATTTAGCCCAGAGTGTCCAACAACAACAATACATTTTTTAAATTGACAAACCAGATCTGGCTAGACGAGTAGATAATGAAGTTTTTTGAGTAGATACAGTTACATATTGCCGTGTATACATTTAATATTTTCTTATTTGTAGTTATTTGCACCAACAAATTATCAGGAAAAATAATCATTTTGGGTAGTGCGTATTTAGCATAAATGCCAATACTACGATAAAAATTTTCAATTTTTTTAATAAATCGATAAATTTTCATGCCTGACCGGTTTCGAACCGGCGACTTACTTAGCTTTCCCTCACTTTTTCCACTACAGCGCTACAGAGGCGGTACACAATCAATTGTTAGAGTCTAGTGAGTGTACTTACTCATACACCAGTCGAGAATCCTGTGCACTAGGCTAACGAATGTTAACCCTGTTTCTATAGTAATTTAGTGAACTATGTTAATGAGAGTCGTGGAAAGTAACATCAAAATAAAATCTGTACAATTGCGTCAAGAAGCATTAAAGTTTGTTAATAAGCATTGTAACAGCTGTTTCTCAAGCTTTTATATTTTTGACGATAAAAGTCTGTTCTAGAAGTAAAAATTGTATTTATTTTCGTCAACATGAGCCAGTAGTATTTTGCTCAATGTCAAGTCAATAAAGGGAAGACAATTTGGGATTTTTGGTAAATGGTTTCTACATAATCTCATTTATTTACAGAATAGAAATATATCACAATTTATTAACGCAATAAAACACAAAAAATCTTGGTTGTTAAATTTTTTTATATATTTATGTATGAATTATACTAACGGTAAGGTTATACGGAACTGAATACTCAAAAAATGTCTACACGTTTGAGCACACGGATCTAACCTAACTAAACAAACTACATATTAGAAAATATCACAAATATCGAACAATGGGTTTCATAATGCATATAACTCATGCAAGTTCTTAAGGTATTAAGATGACAAAGAATTAGTAAAATAAACTGTAAAAGTTTCGAGCCAATATTACAAAGATTTTATTCAATAAATGAATAAGTAACATTGTACCATGCAACAGCTAATTATATGAGATGATGGAACTCCTAAGGAGTGGAGGGTTTAGAACAGCACATACTAATTTATAATAAAGTGCTATATAAAAAATACTGCCTTGGTTACTATTGGGGGAATCAAATCTCTCCAAACACGTAATCAAGAAATATTCCATGTGATGTAGAAGAAATAGAGAGATAGTGTCTAACAAGACGCAAAGAAAAATACGAATGAATTCTATTAATACATATCTTAATTTAGATTAGAGTAAGAAAACAAGAAGCAGCAAAAGAATAAATTGCCATATTGACACATTTAAAGGATACATAATCAGATAACACTGTTACAGAGAAAAGGATCATCTCAATATCGATAAGAATGGAAACAGAAGTTTTAACCATTATTCGGGCATACAACTCAGAATACTGCAAACTACAACATATAAGAGAACAATTATATGAAGAACTACAAGCTATAAAGCAGGTTAAAGGAAAAATGACAATACTAGGGCATTTTAGCGTTCAAATGGACCACAACGTAATATCCAGAATCAAACAGAAATATAATGAAAATGTTGAAAAAAAAAGAGGACGGAGATTTATTGATGAATTTCTGTATTGTTAAAAATGACAATCCTTAAGAATTTTAATGTTTAAATAGACAACAGCGTAATATCCGGAATCAAGCGGAAATATAACGCGAATGTTGGAAGAAATTTAAAACGGAGATTTGTTGATAAATTTCTATATCAGTAATAAATAATAAAGACCAACTCAAGTAAGCATTCAGGAACATCCGAGGCCAAAGATTGACAATACGTGATCGAACAAACAGAAGAGTAACCCATCAAAATACTTGCTGTAACATGTCTCAAGTCAGCGGATATAGGAAGTCAGTCTCCTATTATGTAGAATGAGGATAGCCATAACATACAATAAACTTAAGACCGAAACAACCATAAACACGAAAATCAAAGTAGAACTAATTTCGAAATCCACACAATATCTCTAAGAAAAAGTTTCTAAGAAAATATTTCTAAAAACAAAAGTATAAGCAAATTTTGTATGTCTAGTCTATTATGTAGTATGTATAATTGTCTAGAATGTCTAGTAGAGTATTTCTGACAGCTGTTCGATTATTTTAGCTATTAGAAACCATTTACCCAAAAATTTGTATGATTGGGATAAAAGACAATTACAAAAAAGAAAATCCACACTATAGGTATTCTTTTTTATTGAAATTCAACACGGCCCATTACAATATTTACACATAATGTAGATAATATTGAATGAAACGAGCAAGTGATGATGGTTATGTCACAAATGTTGCACTTGCTGTTAATCGCAGAAATTATATTTAACAATCTCACTATTTCTATACACACTAAGCGTCAGTATGGCTGTCAAAGCGATAATGTTATTTTGACACACTATAAACACTTGAGACTGTTAAATAGTTTCATATTCTGCCTTATGACGCAATACTCATGCAAAATTGATCAAAAATTTTCGTTATGACCAACAAATTGTTATAATCTATCGAAAATGAATAGTAAAATATGTAAAAGTGAATCATATCGACTATGGTAAACTTTTTGATTAATTCTGCATAAAATATAGCCCCAATAAAATAAAGTAAAAATATCTGGGCAAAAAACTATGTCTGTACATTAAATACAGTTGTTTTAAAAAGTATGTAACTGCTATATAAATAAATTAATTCCAGAAAACCATTTTGTCAAAAATATTCACAGGAGATGTAAATCACAAAATTAATCTAGACTATATTACAAAAAGGTAAAAAATTTCATGATTTACTACAAATCTCGATGACTAAAAACTAAAGGAAAAATAAAATTATTTTTAGAATATAATACGAGTCTAATACGATGAGCCAATATTTACGTAATTAGGAATAACTATTTTTACCGTTTTTCTTTGTTTTAATCATCGAGGTTTTAAAAACTAAAGCTAGGGCCACTGGACACTCTTCCAATTTTCTCGATCATATAAGTACTATTAACTACTTTTTATCATATAATATACATCCCTAAGTTTAATCTAGACTAAAATCTAGTATATATATATGGACGTATTAACTCCTCTACTAGAAAATATCACCATCAGTAAAACCCAGCGTATCGATTTAATTATATATTACCAAAAAATTTAATACTCCATGTGATTAGGTCAATGTTCAAAAAATCTCATATTGGTTTATGTTCCATAAACCATCATAAAATCAATGTTTTATTTAATTTATTTTATATGTTGCTGATTTCCACAGTCGATCTGCTTTTCTTGCCTTTTGACTATGTTTCAGATTTAAAGATTTGATAATTTGCTATGCTTCATTAAAGCTTCCTGTTCAATTCTAGATTAAGATTTATTTTCTCTTTGTAGGTGTCTGAACATCCTATGATCCAATAATATATGTTAAGATTGAAAAAAATAAACCCTTCAGACACTTCTATAAATTAAATATGAGATGCAGTGACAGGTCCCGAAGTCCAGGCGGCTCCTAAGGCCGGACATAATTTGACTGGCTGAAAAAACACGCCAATTTATTGTGACTTAAATTTGGTTATGAGTAACATTTTGAGGTCTATAAACTGCATAATTATTGATTTTTGGGGTTTATAAACTGCATATTTATTAATTTGTTCCTAATACATCATAACTCAAGCTATATTGTGATTCGTATAATATAACCAAGGATTTATTTTCTATTCTCCAAGCTCGAACAACCAACAAGTTCTCTAATGCTGGACAGATTTCTGATTAGGTTTATTTCATTGCAGCAGTTAAGTCAAGTGTTTCTTTTGTTAGATTACCATACGTAAAACCACGCTAAGCTGTAAGAATACTGGAAAACAAAAATCATCCATAAGGTGATGTCAAATAATTGTTTTACGAAAATCATCGAAAGTGGACAGTCAGCAATAAAAGTACCCTGTTCGACTAGACTCGAAAATAAAAACGAGGAGAAAATATTAGATGCTTAAAACAAATTAAACAGAAGAATCACCGCTCGCTAAAGTCAGATTTTAGCAAGCTTTTAACGAATACGAATAAGCTATAGTTAGGGGCATGATGGATGTCATACATGTCTTCGGTTAGAAATAATCAAAATAATTTCTAAAACTGGTTTGTGATCTCGCTGATCAATCAAAACTGGGCCATAACTTAAAGGCTAAAAAATCGGCGTGTAGATATTTGAACTATGATTTTATCTAACGCCATCCTGAACTTAGCTTAAGAAGGACTGAATCAACGAGCCTTAGAAATCTGATTAATATATCATCATTGAAAGGGTTACTGCGATACAGAAGCAAATGATACTCAAAAATACCTAATCGTCTAATTGTTCTGCATGGATAAATGAACGCTAATTTCGTCTTACAGTGACTTAAACCATTTATATAAAGTCCCCAAAGTTTTCTAAAGAGAAACCCGGTCTGATTCTATAAACCACCATTGCAGTCATAACCATATTGCTGTTATCAGATACACGAAAGAAAACTAAGTGCACACGATAAGCACTGCATCTGACACGACTCCCAAACTAAAATCCTTTAACAGTTTTTTGTCTGAGATCATTCCAAGATGCATATTTTAAGGGTTCACTATTACGGACGAGGTTTAACAGCTCCGGTGTAAAAAATAGTTGTATTGATAACAGATTATATTATACATTGACATATAGCACGGTTTCAATGTATTGGGATTGTAACTTTATAAAAATGTTCGACCTTCAAATGAAACCAATGTGTTCATTCAGTTTGATGCTGAGGCATACACGAATATGGATAACCTCAGTCTCTACCTGAAGATATAAATAAAGATATCTTCCCGTATACAACATCTTTAAAGCTTGCATTCATGGAGCATGAGCTGCAGTTGACGAAGACTTACACACTTACAGTTGTGACTTTTGCAGATCTGAATATTACATTTTTTTATGAAACATTCCCTACGATCAAAGTTCATTAAATTTAATATTTTTTAACAGTTTATTTGCTCTAATTTTGTTTAATGAATATTAAGTCGATTTTCCGATATTAGGGAACCTTTTTTAATAAATTGTTTTTATTAACTACTATATTTTAAGTAGTTCTTAAAATTAAAAAACAAACGGGACAATTAGATATTTTATTTTTATTTTTAAAACTCGCACTGAATGTGAGATGGCTGTTTCACAAAGAATGTTGGTTTTAGACAGGTATCCAGAACTCGGTAGGCTCCCTACGATTTTAATTTTAAAGACATGCCGATTTTCAAACGTATAAAAATCTTACAGTAAGTTTTTATTGTAGCAGTATCGTAGCTTTCTTCGTAAACTGTGTTCGCTTTAGAATTTATGGTACGGATTTTATTTCTTTCAGGGCTTTCCCTATTTCTTGTTTACAGTAATACCATTCATTTTATCCCCTTTTTAAATGATTACGGTCACCACATTGACAGCTGTAAAAACAACTAAGTCTAATGTCATATCTGAACCTGAACAAAAGAATCAAATAAACCTACTAAAACATTAACGGTAAGTTTTGCTTTATAAATCCACAATATTGTATTGATAATTATCCTCTTATACATACGAACCGACTTTAAATTAACTCTATTGTTTTAAAAAAGAATCTGAAATTTGCAAATGCTTTCAATGCGGCACGATAACTGTTGATGGTGTATCCTGGTATCGTAACCAACTGGTTGGTCGTTTACTTATCGAAATATCTAACTCAATTATTGTATCTGGCATTACACGAAATTCTGAAAACTTATAAACATCAGTGATGAAGACAGTTTGCGAACTCCTAAAGCACCTTTAGAAATTATTCATTATCATTGAAACATTTCTCAACAACAATTTAACACTTCCTGTAATAGACTTTTTTGTAGTATTCAGGATATAACTTTGAATGTCATTGACATACTATATTATTTAAAAATTTAGAATACTTTTAAATCTATATTATACAACCGAGGTATAACAACAAATACTGGAGTATAAATTATAAAAAACACTCATGTTTGCTTCTCCCAATATATAAATATCAAAAAGTTGTTTTTTCTAAAAAATCACTACAAGAAATATCAAGTCGAAAACTATCGAAGAAAAATTGAAACAGTGTCCAAATATACTATGAGGAATCGTTTATTTTTTCTTTTTAAATTACCGTCCATTTGCACAAATTACAACTCGTCCACACATTTAAACAAGCGAATTCAAATTTACCTTTTATCCACAACTTTTCCTCATATTAAAACCGTATAGAACTATTCAAACTGTTATAACCTAAAAATTGTTAATCTATCAATTCTGGTGGTTGTAGAGGGTATTATTTTTTTCTTGGTTTACTATACTACAAAGAATAAACAATGTACTTTTCATTTCCATTATTGCGACCTATATGTACATGTCGCTAACGAAATTTCCTATTTAATTTAATCATGTAAGAACATGATAAGTCGTTATTTTTTTTTTAGTTCAGTTCTAGATGTCGTAACAATCTCATCTAGTTCTTCATATTAATTCAACAATCTCTAACAGTCTAGTTTAAATTTATTTCTATTTCTAACTAATTAAGATATTAGGCTCTATATTTCTTGAAAATATTTATGATATGCAAAAATGTGAATAGTAACTAAAAAGAGCAGAATAAAATCAAATAATTGTATCTTTTTTCATGTAGTACATCACTAGTTTTGTTCTTTTTGCGATTTTTCCAAATATTTTACTTGTTATGAACTTTTAGCTCCTATATTATATGTATTCCCCATACAAATATGCATCTATAGAAATCTTTCTATATACTTGCATATTAAATTTCCACGTGTTCAGAAACAATAAGAATATCTAGATGGTTGAAGTGGAAAATTAACACGATGACATGGAACTGAAACTTATTCGATTATTATTCGTATTTCATGTATACTGAATATTATGGGGACAACTGCGGTATCACGAGCAATACTTAAAGCTATTTTCTTTAGACTAAAGGATTATTCAAAAATTCAGGGAGTTAATATCCTTTTTTTTCCTCTTTTTCCCATTTCCTAACTATATATATATATATATATATATATATATATATATATATATATATATATATATATATATATATATATATATGGAATTCAGAAGAGACTGTATCAAGTTAAATTTTTATTTCCTGATCATACATCATTGCCGCACAAGTAACAGTCTGAATAGCTATCTTTATAACCGAAAACTTAGATTTGTATACGGTTATCTGAACATGTGCTTTGTTTTGGATATATGAAGGCGGTCCGATAAGTACTTAGCCTAAATGCCCGATGGCGCCACTATCGCAAGAGAAATTTAGTATCGTGTAGTAAATTAGCGCAGACAGATAGCTAGAGTCAAAATTTCAAGAAAGATACCTAGTTTTGTTTTCACCACTTGTGTAAGTGGGCGTGTCTGCGGATTTTAGAAAAATGGAAAAAGAGCAAGTCGGTTAGCGAAATCAAAGAGCGCTAGATGCTGTGTATTGTGACTCTTCTTTTAGACGACTGTCAAAAATTGGTTTAATGAATTTAAACGTGGCCGCATGTCGTTTTTTGATGAGAGCCGCTCAGGTGCCTCGAAATGGGCTTGCATTGAGGATAATATGACAAAAATCACAACAAAGTTGTCGGCGCGATGGATGCCGCGTTTGCTCACTACAGAAAACAAGCGCAACTATAAGATTACTTCAGAGTTGTGTTTGACACTATTTAAGCGGAATCCGAATGAGTTTCTTCGACGTTTCGTGACATACATCTTCTGGTACCCACTGGTTTTCGGAACATATATCTACTGGTGCTCACCAGAGACCAAGTAACAATCGAAATAGTGGACGAAGACTGTCCTATTGGCTGGAAAGATGATGGCTACCGTTTTTTGTGATTCACAAGATGTGATCTACAAAGACTACTTGGAGAAGAGCAAAATAGTCACAGGGTTGTACAATGCCAAATTATCGGACGAATTCGACATAAAATTGCAGAAAACGGCCCCATTTGGCTCTTCTACGATGACAATGATCCGGCTCACAGCTACGAAGTTGTCACGGTCAAATTGATCGAATAAGACTACGAACTGCTCCAGATTTGGTCCCATGCGACTTTTTGTTTTTCAACGTAAAAAAGGCAGAAATTTGTGTCGAGGTAGGAGGTCGTCGTCTCCACAAAGGCTGACTTTGCAGACCTCGAGAAAACGTATTTTTCAGTAAGGTTGAAGAAGTTGGAACACAACTTTGCTCCATTGTATTGAAATGCATCGAACTGATAGGAGAAAATATTGAGAAATAAATCGCCGCTTTTCCAAAATGTTTGTTTTTCTTTTGTAGGTTAATTATTTTTCGTACTTAGCCTACATAGTACTTATCGGACCACCGTCGTATTATGAATAGTATAATAAAACAATTATAATTAGATCTTATATTTTTTATACCAGTTTGAATAATTCTGTAGTGAAAACGTTATAAGCTGTCCATATCAATCACTAATCGAGAGAAATTCTCGTTACTTGACACGCGTTCGTTGCTGAACAATAAAGTCAGTCTTGTTGCGTTTGTTATTTAATTTGTTGCAATAAACCATGCACTTTTCGAGTCCTACTTTAATAATTTCTCCTAAAGATCACAACACACTGTAGAGGCCACACGACTTGCCTTTTCGCTATTCGAAGAACTCACTAAATTTTGTTTGCAAAAATATCAAGACAACTTGAAATTTTTAACAAGCCATGATATATTAAAATTCAGTTATCCTTGTAAATGTCAGAAAGGCACTAAATGATATATTTTAAAATTATAACTTCTTTCTTATGACAAGTTTGAATTTGATTAATATATTGTACTAAATACAAGACTATGGTAGGAATATGTATTGCCTTGATATTTTTGTTCTTGTCTTAGCTTCTCATTGACACTAGAAGGAACACTAGCTATGGTTAGACTTGCATTTTAGTGTGTAAGAACGGGTGACAGTTGATCTTTTATTTTCTATTTTGGGTTATACTTCGTAACGTTACCACCTGTACATTTAAAAATGGTTAATTAAATAACTAAACGTAACTTACAAATACGATCTCTGAAATTATCTAAAAAGGCCAAACTGAATGAGAAAGAAACAGATAACATTCAGTGAATTAATTTGTGTACAAAATGATGGAAAATAAGTGAAATGTAGCCAAACTAAATAGAAAGTTTTGATGTCTATTCTAATATGATCACCGGTTTTTGGAATAACCGGCTTGAACGTGTATTTACCCAATCCAAAAAATAAAACCTTTACAAACTAAAGTTATCTAATATATTTATACTTTGATACAAATAAATTAATTTAAAAAATGCTATAATCCGGGAACTAAACCTTAGAGAAAAGGCACTTCAGATCTAGTAAATGATATTGATTAAATAATTTGAATATTACAATATTTTTCAGTTTATCTTTCATAATTTAAATACCCAAGTCTACTTTTGTACATCTCAATATCAAAGAATATAAAATGTAATTTAAAAAGTAAATAAAAACTGGTATATATAGAAATATTAACTCCATCCTAACCATAAAATATATATTTTGCAGAACTGTTTAAGATAAAAGGATGTTCTAGGTTCACAGTCATTCCAACAATCATACACTATTTTTTTTTTTAACTTTTTAGGCATTCTTCACTCATAGATAACTAATACCTAGGGGTATTTTGTCAAAAACCTATTTTATTTATTTATTGGAATAAAATTGGAAAGGTTATCAGCAATTGTAGAATTGAAGAGAAAAATCGTCTGTACATAATATTTTACAGGAACTGATTGCACCGTACCTCTAAAAATCCATTGAATTTTGATTTCTACCCAAATAAGACTGATTACTATAAACAAATTATTTTAATCATGAAAGATACCCATCAAAATATGTATTTATATTGATAAACAACGTAGTAGAGAAAACGATTGTTTATCTGTTTGTAGTTTGTCATTGTAGAATTTGCTTAAAGCACCCGTTTACGCACTAAGGCCTGTCCTCGTCTTGGTGAGGCAGTATCTCGCGAACCGCACGACTGTGGTTCATTTTTTTAAATGGGGCACACACGCAAAAAGCCAAAGAACACAGCCCACATTAGTACCATCCAATGCACAGTGTATATGAAGTTCTCACCGTCTGTGATTTTTCTAGCAACGAACTTCAGCGTTTCGTCAAGTAATACTACTGGAATTGAGAACTTCATCACCGTCATCCATTCTTCAACAGTCAATGGGCATACTTGGAATACAACCTAGAACAAATTGTTGAGATTATAATGAGTTACGGTAAAGGAAAATGTAGCGCTTTTAACCGAAACGTTTAAAGAGCCCGTGTTCGAGTTGATATGTCATGGAATATTTATAATGTAAAACATGCATATAGACCAGGCGGTATTTAAAATGGCCATATCTGGGTGGAAAGTATATAAACGTACTTTTTTTAATAAATCGTTTCCATGTATCACTATAAATCATAATTTCACTATGCGTGAGTTCTCAAAAGTGAGCTTAAATGTGGTAAAAGTTAAATGTGGTTGAAAATTTTAAAAATTTTTATTAGGTATTAATGAAACAATACTAAAAAAGCACAAAAATAGTTTCAAAAAGGCTGTTTTTTTTATTTTATTTATTAACTTTTTAACCCTTTCAGTCACACTAAAAAAAATACTACAAATAAAAATTTGAAGTAGCCAGCCTTTTTTATAATTTTTTTTAAGATTAAAAAAAATATATGAATTTGGCTATAGCTGTTTTGGTTTTTGATTGATTGCATGTACTTTTACAAGGACAAAGTTACTTTAGGTAGTCACAGTAAAACTGCAAGAAGGAAGTTAAAAACTGAGATATATTGAATGATCACAAAAAGAAAAGGAAATACACAATTGATATTATTTTTCATGATATACGTAAAAGAAGTTGTTTCGAAGAATGTACGATCTGTAAATACTATGCAAAAAATCAAGCTTATGAACTTCTCTCGTGTTTTGGTTATACAACTAACAGCCTCAGGTTATGAAGACATTAATATATATATATATATATATATATAATATATATATATATATATATATATATATATATATATATATATATATATATATTGTACTCTACCATCAAAGTTAGATGCAACAATCACTGGTTTATTATCAAAGAATTATGTGATGACCATTCTTCGTATTTTTTGACACCTCTTTAAATTTTTAAAAATAGTGTAATGTGAAATATTCCCAGATGATGATGACAAAGTAAATTAGAAATAAATCAAAATTAGAATAAACTAAAATCGAAAAATTTTACTCGCACAATTTTTATCATAAAGTGCATTTGTCCTTCCTGTAGCACATCAATGTTTACAAAAATATACAAAGTTTACAATTGCATATACATATTTCAGCTTTTAATTATACGTGTAAATCAATCACAAATTTACACTTGTATTAGGGTTGGACAGTCCGCGCGAAACTGACGTAATCAACTTTAGGCTATTGGTACTGCGCTCACTTCTAGATAGCACCATCATCATTCATAAATGAGTAATTACACCGCTCTCCTACAGAGAACATATTATTTCAAAAGGTTAAACGCCATTATTCGGCAATATGATGCATATAAATGATGAATTATTAAGTTTATGTCCTCCTAGGAGAAAGCTGTGACTGAAGGGGTTAATGTGTTCAATCATCATAAGAAATATCAATAAAATCGATAAAATTTGATGAACTTATAGAAGAGCATTCAGATTTTCAAATCAATTTTAAAAAATTAAAATTAATTAACTATGATAGCCTAGGGCTAGGCGTTAATAATTATTGAATTTTTGAGCCAATAAACAATTACAATAACTTTTTAAATTGGAAGTACTTCAAAAGACTTTCCTGAATATTAAAAATTTCGAGTACGATTTCGAATATGATTTTTATCGCTGTTTTATCAAGTTCTAACTGCTTAATTATATGTTTTGGACAGTCTTAATAAAAATCAAATAAAATTTAAAAGTAAGTAGTCTTATATACACATAAGTTTAAAATGTACTGCTTTATCTATTTGAAATCGGATATATCTAGAATGACCCGGATAAATCAAGAAGTTATCAATATCTGCCTTTTATCCAGCCAATTTGGATGACATGCAAGTATCATAATTTAAGTTGTACCTTTGCAGCAGGTTGCAATAAGTAATGAGTAAAAGATAGGGTAATTCTTTGAAAAATTAAAATGGGGTCTATAATTGCTTCTCTTATCTTTTATATATATAATTATTGTTTAAACAATTTTAGAAATTTTTATTATTTCAATTATTGCGTGACTTCAATTCCGAGTTTGCCGGAGCAGCCGTGATCTTGATTCACTCCAACTTTCATCAATCATAACTACGGAACTTACAAACTAATTATCATCTTTTTTTAACAAAGCATCCTTTTACTTTCAGTACATACTTTGAAGAAAAAAAAAATGGTTAACAATTTTTATTAACGAATGACCCTGGCTGCACTAATTAACAAATTTTAATTTGTCAAAATGGATTTGAAAGTTTGAATGCCCTTATATATTTCATATAATTTTCAACTATCTGAAAACTTTTATTTGGACTTATAATTTTGAGTATTATTAAGTTTTTTTCAAAAAAGTTAGATTGCAAAATTATTGCATGTGATCATTAAACATACTAAAAAGATTTCTTTCGCGAAGTATGAAGGGTCTATGTATGATATAAGTATAATAAAATCAATCACAAAAAGCTTTTCTATTTATTTTTGCGATTTTTAGCATTTTTCATTAATAATATAATAACAATGTTTACAACCACATTTTCCTTATGTAAAATTTAATTGCAAAACTTTTTTCCGCTTTAAAATTGTTATAAAACCAATAGTTGCCTAAATATATGAGGAAAAACGAGGAAAATCGTGAATTTCTTGATTGTTTTTAATATATTGTTTAATAAAAAGTTTGGGAACCCCCACATACTGAAATTATTTTGCTAGTTTTTAGTGATACTAGTGAAAATTACGTTTACATACTTCCCACCTAATCCCACTTCCCACTTCGCCTAATCTAATCGGTGTACCTAGCATTTCGCTAAGTACCACGCCGGTATTAATGTGTATATGCATATTTCAACGTATGAAAATGCCCTGTTTTTAAAAAACTCAAAATGTTAAAAATAATGGATCATAACCGAATTTGACTTCCTATTTTCTACACACAAAATTTACAGACTTTAGTATTGCCAGATTGTAGTCACATTTAAAAAAAAGCCATACTAAGAATTTTATGTAAAATAAAGGCGTAAATCATACATCTTTAAATTCTTAAACAAATTCTCACATAAGCCATTCTATCAAACGATCCGAATTAAATAAACTTATTAGTTAATGTTTTGAGTAAGTATAAAAATAAACTCAATAAGGAATCATAGTCAGTTGATAACATTTTATGTGCAAATAACATCGTAAGTATACTGCTCGTAGTATAAATATCTCTCTGAAATAATGTGTTTGGATTTTATGTAATATATACAGGGTTGGAACGTAATGATTAATTAAAAAATACTTCTAATAAGAAATAAAGATAGTTCGTTCAATTATTAACGGTTTAAAACTATCTACTCGTTTTGCCACAAGATTCCTTAACAATTCTATAATGATGTCTCATGTTATCAGTATGACTGGCATTATCGATTACAAAAGTTGATTTTTATATGTCGAAGTTCTTTTAAAATCGTATCATGAAGGTATACACAACAAAACAATCATTTGAAGCTAAGTCGGCAGTACCATAGCCACTGAATGAGTTTATTCGTTATATTATCTCCTGAAGAATAGTTTATTTGTCATATTATCGATTATTATAAGGTAGTGAATGCCGTAATATTAAAATTATTTAATTTTTGTGTACACAAATAATATTATTATGCAGTAAATTTATGACTTCAGTATCAAATTTGCAAATTAAGTAAATACCACGGTAAATATTCGTTTCTTCGCGTTCTTACCCTCAGTGCAAGACTGCAGTAAGTCAAAATTATATGAAAATTAAGTAATCATGGAATTCAATTGCAAACATGCATATCTATCCCCTGTATATCTTTAGTAACTTTCAAATGCTTAACCGGCTAAATATTACAACAACAGTTTAACTATTTTGCGTTTTTGTACATAAGTTCCGTGCAAAACTGTTGTAATTCTGATGTAACAGAGTTACAACAGTTTTGCACGGAACATTCCAATGGTTTCGATAACAAGCAATGAAAGGCACGAAGAAAGTAAGATATTTGTTATTTTAATATCTATATCTGTGGTGTTTAGTTTTAATATACAGCGTGTATACGTAATCCATTAAGGGCCGAGACAATAAACAAAGATTTACGAGACCAATCTATTCATGTAAGTTTTATGTCCTTTGTGTGAGATTATTTTTTCCATAAAATGTGTGCGATGTCGTTTGACCATTTATTTATTATATTATATTAAAAACACATAGAATAAGACTAATTATTTACAGCCAAAAAGTATTTTTTCTAACGAAAGGAAAAAACAGTTATCTTAAAACTTGTGCATTAACAATACTGACAGGTTAAAAATATCTCTTCTCAGAAAACTTGTTTTATAAAAACTAAATCCCAAATTGTATTAAATCTTCATGTAACCTTCCGTGGCGATTGTCTTATGATATTATCTCCCCGTAATTCCCAACTTTTACTAAGGTAGTGAATTTCAATCCTTTTGTTAATCACTGTACTCAAACTAGCCTGATTTGAATATTTTTGTTGTAGTCCTTTTGTTTTGAATTTAAATAAAAATATTGAAAGCTTTACAAATAATTTTTCTACAATGTTATGACATTGTCATTACAAAGCGAAGGAATTGTGGCTATCAGAAACATGTGCAGAGATAGAAAGATTAAATTGCCGCTAGCGATAAGCCGTATTATTAGGTACCTATTTATTCTAGATAGCTATCTGATTTCTTGGAATCTATTAAATGTAAAGTTTAATACCATACTGATGACCGATTGCTGTTGGGGATTAAATTCAAATGGCCAAAAATAAAGATTTGGTATACTTATGCCATTCAGGTATGATACCAGAAGCCCACCATAGTTTTTATAAAAATATTTTGGCCCAAGATGATATACTAGAAGAGGACAACTATAAATTTTCTCCGTGCAAAAGTGTTGTAACTTTGAAATTCCTAATTTTTTTAGCATTAATATTATTTTATTTAAATTTCTATTTTTGGTTAATGTATTATAGGCTGAACAGCATGCAAAAAAATAATTAAATGTTAATTGTTCTTAAAACTTGTATCTTATTTCACCGATATTCGCACGAAAATAAACAAAATCGTCTTTATCTCGAAACTTACTTATTTTGACTTACTGCAGTCTTGCACTGAGGGTGCGATATTAGTCTACTTATATTTCTAGATACAAAATTCTAAAAAGTGTCAATAATGAACATATAAATGTATTTTACTTACAGATAAAACTTCAACGTAAATGATAACGAAGTGAAGGGTGAATGAAAGAGCCATTGAACCAATCAACCACCAGTTGGACCATGGGGGCATGGCAATCAAGGACTGATTTTCTGACAAGCTGTGGAAAATTATCGATTAAGAATCAATGTTTATTTCACAAAATGTAAGTAAATGTACCTTAAAACAGTCAAGTTGGTCAATGTAAATTTACTAAGTTTATATTAAATTACTGAGTTCTTACCTGTTCATAGCATTTAACATTTCAATTGTTACCAATACAGACAAAGCCATGGTCATAGGATGAGGATCGTTGAATACTTTGCAGTTGACTCCCTTGAATTCGGGTCCTCCACCAATGCATTGCAAGTGATGTGTCTAAAGAATATTATATTATTAAAATTTGTTGACTCAATTTTTCAACATTATAAATCTAACTTAATCTAACATGAAAATAAATAACTTCTTAAAACACATTAAACATATTTCGCCATTTAACAATATATTTTTGAAATGAAAATATTAAAACTTTAATACTAACCAATTGATAGTAGCTCATTTGAGGTCCTTCAGGGCTGTACATAAACCACCAAGCAGCAGCGCCTACAGTTGCAGCACCTACATATCCTCCAATAGCCAAATATCTGAAGAACAACCAGCCGGAAATCAAAGATTCATCAGCTTTACGTGGGGGTTTGCTCATGATGTCTAAGTCAGGTGGGTTAAAACCGAGAGCAGTAGCTGGAAGACCGTCAGTTACCAAGTTGACCCACAGTAGTTGTACTGGAATAAGGGCTTCAGGAAGACCTAAATAAAAAAAAAATGTATATCATGTAGAATAATGTTTATATCAATTTAATAGACTATAATATGTAAAGTCTTTATACGGTATAAATAAAAAAAAATACTAACCAAGAGCAGCTGTTAAGAAAATGGATACGACTTCACCAATGTTTGAGGAAATAAGGTAACGGATGAATTGTTTCATGTTGTTGTAAATTGCACGACCTTCTTCAACAGCGGCTACAATGGATGAGAAGTTATCATCAGCCAACACCATTTCAGATGCAGATTTAGCGACAGCGGTTCCTGAACCCATGGCAATACCAATTTCGGCCTTCTTCAAAGCGGGGGCGTCGTTTACACCATCACCTGTCTAGTAACATAATTTTGTATTTCTATTACTCTGTGCTGTATTAAAAAAAAATAATTTTTTTTATTTACACTTACCATAGCAGAAATTTCATTCATGCTTTGCAAATATTCAACAATTTTGGATTTGTGAGCGGGTTCGACTCTGGAGAATAATCTAGCTCTGGCGCATGCAGCTTTTTGTTCTGAAGTAGGCAAATCGTCGAATTCACGACCAGAATATGACTTTCCAGTAGTATCTTCATCTTCAGTGAATACACCAATACGTCTGCAAATGGCTTCAGCAGTAGCTTTGTTGTCACCAGTGATAACAATAACTCTGATACCAGCAGCACGGCACTGAACAATGGAGTCAAATACTTCTTTACGTGGGGGATCCAACATACCAACAACACCAACAAAGGTAAGGTTGACTTCATATGTGTAGAATTTAGTTGAATCGCCAAGATCCATTTCGTCTGGTTTCATGGGGTTATCTGCAGTTGCTAGGGCAAGACAACGCAACGTGTCACGTCCACAACCATATTGAGCGGTAAGATCAGTGATTCTCTTTTTAAGAGTGCTGGTGAGTGGTACTTTTTGAGATCCAACACGAGCGTGTGTACACCTTTCCAAAACACCTTCTGGAGCTCCTTTAACAAAGAGTTTAGGTCCATTACCAATACGAGATGGTTTGAGAGGTGTGCAATAGGAAGACATAGATTTACGATCACGTGAGAATTCCAAGGTGAATTCCTTTTTCCATTTAGTTTCAATATCTTGTCTAACACAGATGGCAACTTGTCTACGATCTCCAGTTTTACTGACAGAGAAGGGATTCATTTTTTCTGCTAATACAATGAGCGCAGTTTCAGTAGCTTCTCCAACTTTTTCGAAAGCTTGTTTGAATTCATTGAAATCAATAGCAGAGTCATTGCACATAATACAGATGGTACCAATTTCATGTAATGCGTCAAATTCTGAACATTTAACTTTTTGTCCTTTAAGGAATACTTCACCAATAGGTTCATAAGTAGAGCCAGTAATTTCAAATTCATGGAAAGAACTGTCGCTTCCTTCAACTTTATCAAAAATAAACATACGTGAGACTGACATTTGGTTGGTGGTTAAGGTACCAGTTTTATCGGAGCAGATGACAGATGTACAACCAAGAGTTTCTACAGATGGAAGGGATCTTACAATAGCGTTTTTCTTAGCCATACGACGAGTACCAAGAGCAAGACATGTAGTAATGACAGCAGGCAAACCTTCAGGAATAGCAGCGACAGCCAAAGCAACAGCGATTTTGAAGTAGTAGACAGCACCTTTAATCCATGAACCACCATGAGCTGGGTCATTGAAATGTCCAATGTTAATAGCCCATACAGCAACACAGATAACTGAAATTACTTTGGAGAGTTGTTCACCGAATTCGTCCAATTTTTGTTGAAGGGGAGTTTTAATTTCTTCAGTTTCTGACATTTCAGTCCTAATTTTACCAATAGCAGTATTCAGACCAGTTCCAATAACAATACCACGTGCTTTACCAGCAGCAACATTGGTACCTGAGAAAAGAATGTTTTTCTTGTCTTGGTTGACGGCTCTTGGATCGGGAATGGGGTCGGTGTGTTTGATCACAGAAACGGATTCACCAGTCAAGATAGACTGGTCGATACGGAGTGTTGTTGAGTAAATTTTAACTAAACGAATATCAGCGGGAATTTTGTCACCCACTGACACTTCTACTATATCTCCAGGTATGATTTCTTTCGCCCGGATTTTCTGAATACCGGATTTGTCTTGTCGGACAACTTTACCCATTTCTGGTTCATATTCTTTAAGAGCTTCAATGGCGGATTCAGCATTTCTTTCCTGAAAAAAAAAACGAACTTGTAAGTAAAGAATTAACAAAATATTTTATGTTGATAAATATGTAACATTTTGTTAGTACATTTAAAATTTAAATAGACAACAATCAAAATATAATATCGACAAAATTTTGGGTGCTTTTTTCAGATAGATCAATGGTCACATTGCACGAATATATGAACTTTACAATGGAGCTTATAGTCATAAAATTATCTGCATGCGACCATGAATCTATGAAGTTTATGAAGAAGTGACTGTGTTTACAAAAAGCATGTGAAATACATTTAAGTATCATAATAAGATGAATAGATAATAAATATCAATACTGTTTTATTCAAGATTGTTTTTGCATGAAACTAGTCGTACTGCAACCATCGCATTGTACATCATATTGTACATCTTCCATTCCTTCATGATAATCATTCCAGAAGATTCTGGAACCCTGCACCAGCTGGACCAGCTTATACAGGCCTAGTTGATGGGTACCATTGGAACTACTTAGTATCTCCAAAAAGAATTTCCTGTCTGCAATCTAATGCTTCGCAGTCATGCAAGATATGGTTGACTCTTTTAGGTTCTCTGCAGCGTAAGTCTCATGAAACAGTCTCACTGTATGCAGATGTCCCTTGACTAGCGCATCTTCAGTAAGGAAGCCTGTTATGTCTATGAGTTGATAACTGATCGTTTCATTCAGTAATTCAGCCTAATACATGTACGTCCAATATACATTTTGCCCTGTGTTTGATTGGGTATATTTTCCCAATGAAAGTTATGTTGTCTTCGGACCAAGCTTTTTTTCGGTCGCGGACGATGCTTTTTTGCACTCCCATGGCCGGCTCTGGACCAAAATATTCTGTAATATGTATTCTGTATTCCGCGGTGATCTTAAACAAATACCGATGTGACATTGTGATCTTCCGCCAGTCTGTCGAACTCCTCTTGGCATTACCACACTAGCCTAGAGTCCACAATCCTACCAAATTCACCCTCCTGGTAAATTTCATGATTTTGGGGACATCTGGGGGCTTATGTGAAGTCCGAAATTTGAAGTCCATTCTGTAACTACAGTTAGAGCCATTCTATTTCTGAATGGCTCGTTTCGTAGGAGGTGTTGTGAATGCTCCACCTGTGAACATCTTCAACATATATTTAACCGTTTAATCGAGTCGTTGTCATCTTACTCGTAATAAAACTAACTGGTGTACCAAAAAAGGTTCTCATCTGAGAACAACACTCTTCTCTAATTCTCATCAATCCAGGTAAGATATTTTTTGCTTAATTTTAATGTTTCTTGGTTTTCGTACATTGGAAAAAAAGAACAATAAGTTCAGAGTATTTTAAATCTTACTCTTAAGTTTCTGGTTTTGTTTTCATAGGGTTTAATTTACTTTCTCTTCTTGCAGCTGACACCTTAGCAACCACTGTTTTATAGCTTGTTATGCTGTTATGTTGCTCATATTTTTTACTTGGCTCGTTATGTAAAACCTCGTGTCGATCACGGCTTGTAGTTGTCAAACGTTATGAGGAGAAATAGCTTCTCACATTATACTGTTTTGTTTTTGTAATATAGGTGTCACTCTAAAAACAAAAATGCATTGTATGATTCTTAGAAATTCTAAGATAATTTCTGTCATCAAGTGGTTTTACTAACAATTCTTAAATTAAATGTTTATGTGACAATTCTTGCCTTTTTCCTACACTCTTCTTCAAACCGGTGGTATAGACTCGTATGTCGATCACCCCCTTTGACAAGTATTTTCGAAATGAAAATAAGAAGCAAATAAAGCCTTAGTTCAACTTACTTCAACAAAAACACAATAGTTCTTAAAAACAAAAATAAAATACGTGTGTAACTTCTCACTGATTGTTAGGACTTTTCACTACTTGACATATTGAAAAAAATATCATGAAAAATATGTCAAATTAATTCGCACAATACTGCATTCCATATTAAAAATCAAATTTTCTTTTTTGAGTAATTATACACTTAAACTACACCTATACACTAATTATACATACCTGCCATACACCTACTACTGCGTTTGCAATAAGAATTAAAAGAATTACAAAAGGTTCTACGAACGCGGTGAATGCGCCATCGTGTTCTTCAAATAAAGCTAATACCTGAAACAAACCGTAAAATATAAGTTAAAATACATTTTTCTTTATATTTGAGAAATAAACAAGAATATAATAAAGGTCTTTTGTTCAAATAGACAGCTTAGTAAATTGTTCGATAGGAGAACAGTCAAGTGTATATCTTAGCAGTTTCTCAGACTTAAAAATAAAAGACGTTAAAATAATTTGCGGATAAATTTGAACACATTGGAAGTTAAAATAAACAGCGAAGTTTTATGATCCATAAAATATGCACAAAGCTTATACATATCTGTGCCACTTCACAGCCGTCGAAACTACGTGGCAAATTGGTTAGTAAATTTTATACTAAAGCCTTTTTTAATTCCAACTCGAGGTTGGATTTAAGCAAATGCCCTACTTTTAGCTGAGAAGTCATTTTATGAGACCAACTATGTGTTTTGTCGTTCCTGATGAATACTTAATTACTATTTATAATTATTTTGGATATATTACTCGTAAGAGACTTTTGATATATGGTGGGACAAGTGGAGGAAGATACTCTTCTTCAATTGTCACAAAGATATGTTTGAGAAATCTTTCAAGTTTAAACGCAACCTTCAAAGCACAGAAATTTGAGTGAAAGTATTGAATGCTTTTTAATTCTTCGATATGTATGTTGTTACACCAACTAGCTTTAACATACCTAAATTATTCCTTATTCGACAATGCCATTTTTTATAAATTGATACAACCATTATACACGCAGTTGCTGAAGATTTAAGTGGCTTGTAAATTTTTGGTTGTTTTATGTGCTTTGATATTGTTTTCTAATTCCTATGTTCAGAATGCATAGGAATATAAAACTATTATCTTATATCCTTAGAATAGGTAAGATTGTAAACTATTATCAATATAAATTATAGAATTCATCTAATACTACTTTCCTTTATAGATTCATCGCCCTTTGATTTTGCTTTTTTTTATTTTTCTTATTCTTACAGAACACCATCTTGCTATGTATCCAATTATGTTTTGTAGCTTTCTTATATCATTGCAATGTTTCTTTTCTATATTCTATTTCTACCAATTTCTGTTCATTCGACATTTTCACATTCAATTACTGCTTTTAGTTTACGCAATTTATATTTCTGATGGTGTCTGAGTCTAGAAAAACTTTTAATTGCCGACGCTCATGTCTATATATTTTATTCTTACGGAATAAAATACTTTGTATATAGGCCAACCAAAATAATCAGCTTTAATTTATTGTCAGTTTTAAAGTAACCATCTATAATATCAATAAATGCGAAAAGTTGTAATACTAATTTTTTTTGTAGCACAAATTTTTGTTTAAAAAAATGTTTTAAAAAATAGTAGTAATCAACAGTATAAATTTAAAATGACAGTACATCAGAATGAATCCTGTCATTCCATTCATCACTTTAATAATTATTCTATTTCTTGTGTTTTGATTTATTGATTGCTTTTTATAGTGTGGAGAATTATAATCTAGCCAAATAAATATAACATAAATAATATCTAAAACAGTAGACAATGAGTTTTTAATATTTAATCAATTGTTTTCTTTCACCTTATCGAAAAAAGTGTATAGATTTAGATATTCTTTGTGTGATTTCTACACTGCGTGTCACGAAAAAGAGGCCACCGAAAATGTTTGCCATTTTTTAATTTTTACGAATCATACCACAAAGTGATTGTCATTAGATGTTTGTGTAATGTTTAAGAATATGTTCTAAAGCAGTGTGTAATAATTTTTTTAAACAAATGTCAAAAAATAACTTCTTCCATCTCTATTGTGAATTACACTCCTCATTCGATTTGGCATTGAATTGATCAAATTCTGGATGTCGTTTTGAGTAAAAGCTTCCCATTCTACCATTAGCGTCAACCGAAGCTGCTCAGGATTTATTGAACCAGGTATTCTGTTTCTTACCCTTCGTTTGAGTTGGTCCCAAACATGTTCAGTCGGGTTCAAATCAGGACTTTGAGTTTTCGCCGACAAACCCAGCAAAAGGCATTACATGCTCGTCTAGAATGTCGGTAATGTATCGGTGTGCATTCAACGCTCCTCTATCAATAAATACGAGATCAGTACGGACCTCGAATGAAATACCTGCCCAAAACATTACCGAACCTCCTCCAAAAGCAACACTTACTTGTCGAACACAAGCAGCATATCATTCCCTACGTCTTCTGTATGTTTTGATGCGACCATCTGAGCCATAAAGAACCATTTTGGACTCATCACTAAACAAAACATTTTTCCAATCTTCTATCGACCAATCCTCGTGGTCTCTAGCAAACTATAGTCGGCTGGACAGCGAGCCCTTAGACCAAATTTCTTCAACCTTCGCCTCACGGTAGAAGTGCTTAAAGTCCACCCATGGTGGACTCCTGGTCGTCGTTCGTGAGATCCAGTCTCTACGAATCGTTGGTAAATATTTTGGACCATACAACGACTGACTCCATGCTGTCTAGCAACTTCTCTTTGACTCATTCCATTACCAATCAAAGTAACAATTTGAACAGATCTAGCAAATTTCTCAGCCATAGTTTTTAATTTAAAAATTGCACAAGTTTACTCTTCGAACAACTGTACACTAGTGAAAGGTTTTTGAAAAACAGAATAGTCATATTCCAAGAAAAATAGGTACAAACAACACGTACATTATCCGAAGTCGTAAAACTGATTTCCATTCTACAAACTTATTACCCTTAATTTTCCTGTCGACGCCGTTTGTCGGTGCCTAAAAGACGCTAAAAGTGTTTTTGCATTGTGGGAATTTAGTTATTGAAAAATTCTTACAAAATTCTAGGTGGCCTCTTTTTCGTGACGCGCAGTGTATATAATACTAGACCATCATCCAGCCTCAAAAGTCCACTGCTGAACATAGGCTTCTTCCTCGTGTTTCCAACCCCCATACTGGATGAGAACGGCACTCTCATCCAGTTTTCATTTTGTCTTCTTAAATCGTCAGATTACCATGTGTGTAGGAGGTCGAACGATGCTTCTCTTGTCTTCCCTTGGTCTCAATTCCAATAACCTCTTTGTCCATCACCTATCCTTCATTCTAGCTATGTGTGATGCCCATCTTCATCTTAGTCTGGATCCTTCAGTCTTCTCTGACTTCAGTTTTATAGCCGAGGCTTTTGTTACTGTAAGTGGTTCTGCTCCGTATGTCAACACTAGAAGGACGCATTGATCAAATACTTTTGTCTTCAGATAAGTGGGCAACTTACTTTTAAAAGTTTCTCTCAGATTTCCATATGCTGCCCACCCAAGAGCTATCTTCTCTTCAGTTCATGGGTCTGATGATCCCTGCCAATTATAATTTCATATCCTAGGTATTTATATTTATCTAAATAGACTATCAATAGCATTCAGCAATAGATCTTAGTCAACAAAATAGCCTTAATTGGGCCAAAATATTTATTGCTTCTGAAAGCCAAGTTGTACTGAAGATAACTGACTAGACAAAAAGATTAGAGTAATCATAAATAATTATCTATAATAGGGCACGATGATCTTAGAAGAAATGAATAGAACACGTAATTAGGCAAAAGGAAGGTGCAACAGTCAGAAAAGATTTTGATCGAAGAGGGCCAATAGGACAATGAGTCAGAGAAAGACCTAGACTTAGGTATTAAGACAACATGATTTAAAATATATTGAAGTTAGAGCATGGAGGAGAGTTGCCAGAGGCAAGGGCGAATGGTGGAGTATTCTTTCGAATGCTTCGCTCATATTGATTTTAGAAGAACTACATAAACTTATCAAAATGGACTCTATTAGAGAAAATCTATTGTCAGAAATGGTTTAAGAAGGATACGTAATAAGTGTATTGACTAGGTTGTTGATAACTATTTTTGACGACTACCTTTTCGTAACCTTATTGTAGTTCCAAATAATATAATATATAATAGAATAGAATAGAATATAATCATATATTATATGATTATCTATATTATGTCTATATTTTGCTGGATCGTAATTTCGGAATTCGACCAACAAGAAATTATAATAACTATAACTATCCTAACGGTACCAGAAGTAAAAGAGCAAAACAAAAAAGGGACATCGTCTGAGAAATTGATATTGAAAAATAAGGATTCAAGGACTAAACTATCCAAACAAACCAACAAATTAACTATTCAATGGAAACAGGTTCCTCATTTAAAAATAAGCTGTTAAATAATGAGGTAAATATATTTTCCAGCGAATGCCACTCTTCCGACATTAACCAGAATGCTTTTGCATGAAAATATGTTTGGTACACTTTGCGGTAGTTTACTTTTTGTGTTATTTTAAAATGTTCTGGCACTGGAAATCGGCTTCCTTTGTAACTATATTTAAAATCCGAGCCGAAAGTCAAGATGGGATGTCAAAGTTATCAATATATAAGAATGTGGGTGATTTATAACGTAATTTCAGAATGAATTTTACAAATATCCATGGCGATTATGTAGTTTAATTGGTTTTTTTAGTTCATTAAGTTGATATAAAGATGAACTGGTTGAGAGTAATCGATCATATTCTATTAATTTTAACGAGACAGTGAACGAATGGTGCGAAAAGTTATTTAATTTATTTGAAAGGAAAATCATGTAATGAGAATATAAAAACGGCGGCTTTTTCTTGTTAGCTTACTAGTTTTACACACAAGTGAGGTTTTTAATAGGAATCTTCATAAATTGCACTCATAGCTTTTATATACAAGTACAACCTACTGCTTTTCCTCACACGATTTTATTTTTCATGTATAACGAGATTGGGATCTATCTTTATGGTATACGTAAATAAAGTCAATTTATGCCAACTTTATTTACTGCAGTGAGATGAACTCTCAATCAGTTCTGCGTTAAAAGTATACAACTCTCACGACTAATGAATCATATCCCCAACTTGTACTAATAAGGACTCTTTAAATTGTGCCAGTGGCTATACAGGGGGAGAGGATGAAGTTGTGAACTAACTAGGAGTTCTTTGGTACTATACGCAGGATTGTTTGTATTATCAATGTTCAAAATCGGTATCGATTTTGAGCATTGCTCAATTGTTTTCAAAATGCTCACGGATGGACATTAACTACTTCTACAGTGAGAAGAACAACAGGATCTTTGTTAAAAGCAATACAACGACAACGCCGATTTGAGTTTGCCAGAGACGATAGAAGTTTGGAAAAATGTTTGGTTTAGTAAAAAGAACAGCATACTTGTTGTTAGAACTCTTAGAGAAGGCACTGTAATGTTTGCAATGTCTTTTGCTGGATTTGTGGGCAAAAACTTTATTTTCATGCAAGACAATGCGCGGCCACACGTAGCCAGGATGGTAACGCAATACCTGGAAACCATCGGTGTGCCAAAAATGAATTGGCAGGCTCAAAGATCAGCTTTGAATCCGATTGAGCATGTTTGGGAACAACTCAAACAAAGAGTAAGAAACAGAATAACTGCTCCAATAAATCGTGAGCAGCTTCGATTGGCGTGTTTCCTCAAGAATTTAATCAATTCAATGTCAAGTCGAAGAAGGAGTTTAATTCAAAATAGAGGTGGTAATACAGAATATTAAAAATCACGGCTTTATTGTAATTTTTATCAAGAAAACAGAAAAATTTTACAATGTTAATTTTTAAATTTTTCTATTAAAATCATCACTTTGACAGAAGTCTTTTCTCGCTTTTTTCAATTTTTGCCAATTAATTAAGTAACTGTACCTTAATGCAACATGTCGCTAATAACCACTAACAGTTGATGCGACTGATTAATTAATAAAAAAGATCTAATATTGTGTTCTACTGAAACATCTTTTATAATAATCCATTTAAATATATTTATATTCTTGTGCATTTTTTTATAATTTCACTACAGTTTCTGTTTCTCAGACCTTCTGTAATAGACTCATTGGACTTTTTAGGGGGTCATTTGACCCAACATGAATCACATATAAATCAATAATAATAAATTTTAATTATAAATTTTTATTTAAAAAATTTCTTTATAAAAGGTATAATAATAAAAACCATATCGGGCTACATCACAGAACGTTTTCGGAATTAATATTCCATCATCAGTGCTATACTAAAAGCATAACCACTTTCAAGAGTAAATTATAGCGGAGTATAAAAGATTCAAGGGGGTGTGCGGACATCAGTTCGCAGTTGAAATCCAGCATTGGATGAGCGCTAGGCTTGAGTTCACGCTAGCCACACCTCAGAAGGTTTAACACAGTCGGTATATTAATAAGTTTACTCAGTTCGTGTCAATATTGTATCACCGACAAGTCATCCATTTTTTCGCACATAAATTCAAAACTAAATTTTATAAATCAGCTGTCGTAAGCAAGTTATCGGCGTCCGAAATACGTTTTAATTGTTTAAATAGACTTGTTAAAACGTTCTTTTCGAAACTTTAATTTGTCCCAGTTTTCTGGGTGGTCCTTCAAAGAAGTATACAAAGTGGACCTATTTCCCTAAGGACAAAACTTGTTCCCCAAGGGAAAAACCAGCGATCTATGACTGGTGCGCGAAACAAAGGCATCAAGACAAGGTGTAAGGACAAACACACCTGCATCTTCGCTCACTATGTAATAAAAACTAGAAATTAGGCCGCCAATTCTTATCGGTTCTCAAAGCATGAGGGTTCAAATTAAGGGTTGCGCTTTAGATTTCAGTCCTGTACCAGCCGAAATGTACGGCGTTGCAAAAAAAATTAATCTATATACCGATATGAAACTTTGTGTGAATACCGTAAGTAATGTTTCAAATTACCGAAAATGGAGAAACAGCTGTTTCCCCATTAGTTAGTCCATGCTGCTAGTACTAATATTATTGTACGGCATTACGCCGCTGGTCATTATTTTTGTAATGTGTAATTATTGTATTTTTGTATTTTGTATTGTATTTTTATGTTGTATTATGTATCATTGTATTTTTGTAATTTTATGTGATTCATCTGGGTCAAATGACCCATGAAAAATCTTCCATTGGCTTGTGACTATAATATACGTCTATATGGCTTTCCATGTGTCGATTTGCGAACTTGTCTATATTTTCTTTTCTGAGAATCCTACTTATTCGCATACTTTCCGTGTCATTTTAATATCATGAGAAACACTAATGTTTGAGAATTCAGAAAAGTACTTACAAAGGAAATTATAGCGGCTAATAATAAAATCTTGACTAGAAGATCATCAAACTGTTCTAAAACTAATTGCCATATGGATTTTCCTGAAAAAAAAATAAAAATTACTATTTAGAATAAATAGCTATTAATAATCTCAATAAGGTGGTAACAATTTGTAATGTTATAACGAATGAGACATTTGAAGCATTGGTAAATACCAAAAAAAATTAATGTATTAAATCTAACCTAAAGTAAACTCTAAATAAATTTATACTTAAAAAATTATAACTCTATAATTTACAGTAATAATTTTATTTTAATGCTTTATGCCTCAGTAACGTTGAATAAATATTTATTTTCACTACAACATAATTTTCAGTATTGAAATCTACTTCAAATAGAAAGTTTGTTATAGTGATTAAAACATAAGTATGTCTGAAAATAGTTGATATTTTGTTATCTGTGATATTTGTTTTATGACAAGTGATATCGGTGGAACTATTATTTCAGCATTAAGCAGATACAAAAACGGTACCTATAAATACAATATACTGACGAAGTATTGTAATTTTGAAGAAAATCAATTTGTTTCACAACTTCACTTCCTGTCAACCAAAGAAGGCAATCAATGTTTAGAACTACATATTTGATTCGTATCAATTTAGCGAACGTCGACACAGACCTCGAAAATAGACTGGTTCAATTGCATTCCTGCATTTTTCTGGATCAGAGTTTGTTTTATATAATAATTACTTTAAGTTTTAAAACTTCAAAACTAATTGTTAAGCAATATCTTAATTTTATATCTTAATTAATCTTAAAAAGAAAACGTAATTTTTTAGGCATTAATATTAATTGATTTGGTTGCGTTTTTTGGTCACTTTTATACAATCAAATATATGCACAGTCCTCCGTGTCCAGTAGAGATATTTATCAAGAAATAAATACTGTAATTAAACTAATAAATTATTAATTAGGTTAATTAAATTAATAGTACACTAATTGCGAAATTAAAGTGTTGTAATGTAGTTAATATAATTTACTAATTTTGTTGGGAATAAGCCACAATTTTGCTTCAAAATTAAGTTTAAAAAAATTAATTTAATAGAATTTAAATATATTTAATTTTAGAGTAAAATTGTGGCTCATTCCCAACAAAAATTGTAAATTGCATTAACATGCCACAAGAAAATAGCTTCAGAACAATATTAAGTAGTTACTATTTATGTAGCATACTGGTTTGAAGGTTTGCCTTTTTTATTTTAATTTTATAAATTTCATTACAATAAATATTACATTGATTTGGTCCTTAATAAAATGCTTACAATCAGGAAATAAAAATCCAGTAGCCCCTTAATTGGTGTGGTTTGAACGTGTCGTTGAAACATTCTTTATATCAAATGTATTTTTAAAATGCAGCAGAGCGATTCTTTTAGTTCAAACAGTTTATACAAAGTACAAGGTTGTACAGAAACGCGAGTCAAGTGCAGGTAAAGTGTAGTTATTCTCGTAATCCCATAGCCCTTTTAATGAACCTCGTTTGAAGTCGTGGAATTATGAATTCTGTTGAAAAGTTGGTTTGACTATTTTCTTTTACGCGCTAAGGAAATCTTACAAACTAAGAAACTAACGTGGTAATAGAAGTTCCATCCTCTATTAATGTTAGTACAAAACCAAGGATTTTCCAATTAGTACTAAGTGTGTTTTATTTATTTATTTATTTTTATATAGTGTTCAGTTAATGGAATATATTTATAATCCTAAAAAGGCCAAAAAAGTGTTTGAGATAATAATCTCCATATATCTTCTTCTTCTGCCTCTTTATAAACAGTTCTGCTTGTTCATTGGCGGAGTAATACCTCTATGGAAGGCTTTCACTCCATATTTTGCACGGTCGTCCGATATTTCTTTTGCCGATTGTTGACTGATCTCTTGCTATTTTGACTATACGGGTCTCCTCCTTTCTGCTTATGTAGTTATTCTATTCTTTTTTTTTCTATTTTGTGTCCATTCATATTATACACTGTACGTTATATTTTCTTCTGTCTTCACTTCTCTTTCGATCTCTCAGCGTATTTCCTGTAATCCTTCTCAGTGCTCTCATGATCAGTGTCGGGTCTTGTTTCTGAGTCATATGTCATTATTGGTCTTACACCGGCTTTATAAATTCTTGACTTTATCTCAGTGTTAATGTGTCTGTTTTGCCGTATAGTGTTTCTAAGGCATCCTGCCAGTCTATTTGCTTTTTGTATTGTCCAGGTCTCTATGGCTGGACAGTGTAATTGCCAGGTATTTTATTTCCATTCCTTGTTTAATACTGATGCCATCAATTTCTATTTTATATCTGGTTGGTTCTTTGCTATCTACTATTGTTTTAGCCACTGCAGTTTTGTTGGGTGGATCGAGTAGCTCGACAGAACTGTTGCCGGTCCCAAGCCCGGACAAAGGAGGAGGGGTCTACAGGTTAGCACCCTACTGATAGACTTTAAAACCATACAGCTCATAGAAACGGGATTATGCCTCGGGAACAGAAATGATGAATTCTTCTTCTTCTTGTAGTGCCTATCCGTTTTGGATGTTGGCGACCATCATGGCAATCTGCACTTTGCACACTGCTGCTCTAAAAAGATTTGTGGTTGTTGTGTTGAAGCACGTTCGTAGATTTTTCAGCCAGGAAATCCTTCGCCTTCTTGGCCCCCGTTTTCCTTCTACTTTTCCCTGCAAGATTAGTTGCAGCAGTCCATATCTTTCGCTGTTCCTCATGATGTGACCGAGGTATTCGATTTCGGCTGTTTTTTGTGGTTAACAGCTCTTTTTCTTTTTTCATTCTCAACAGAACACCCTCATTAGTAACGTGGTCGGTATACGATATCTTCAGGATGCGACGATAAAGCCACATTTCAAAAGCCTCAATTTTCTTGCAGGTGGCGTCTGTGAGAGTCCATGATTTAACTCCGTACATCGAGTATAGGAAAGATGTAACATCGTAGTAACCTTATTTTTATGGGCATTGATAAATCATGACATTTGAATAACTTAGCCATTTTTTAAAATGCAGATCTTGCTTTCTCTATTCTACATTTGATTTCTATGGATGCTTTCCATGGGTGATTTCTATTGATTTCTATGAATTACTTGTTTCAAAAATATAAATAGTACGCCAATATCAGCTTGAATGTATGAAGGATTCTTTTATATTTTTACTTTTGTTGCACTTACAATATTCTATCTGCAAAAAACTTATTAGAACGTGGTAAAACATTGGGATTGGTTTTAGATACCTAATAATTAAATATTAAATGATCTAATAATTGTAAATAATGTATTTTTTAAATATTGTAATATACCATGGTATTTTATTCCGCATTCATATTGTGACTGACCATTAAGTCGTAAACTTGAACATTGAATATACAATATTTACAAAAACCTTAAAACTAGTTCGATATATTATCACGTTTTTTTTGTAGGCGGTGGTCTCCACTAAAGCAAGTCAATTAAATATACACGTCTCAAAGGGGTCGCTGGCCTCATACTCCTTTTCACACCGGATCTGAAAGATTTTTGTGGATACCCGATATTTATGTTCAGTCCAAAAGATTTAGTATCCTACGAAAACCTATGTACCGTTTCAGAGATAGATTTGTGACCTGGTCAGATTTCAAAAATTCTTCTCCATTGATTAATAGGCGTTAGGAAATAACTGCCCCGCAACTGCAGAGAATATATTGTCATATTGCTCTGTCCACTGCGAATTTTAATCAAGTGAGCGATGTTTACTGTGAATACCTTTAGAGTTCATTCTGGGATCTGAGAATTACTCTTTCCGTGCATTCCTCTGAATATCTAAGAGTATATTGTAGTTAACATTCTGCAGTAGTCTATACTAGTTGTTTTTCTGATTTTCGGATATCTACCATACAGGTTTTTAATATTCTGCAGAATGATTCAAATTCTATAAAGGGACTAATAGCTTCTTCTTTATCAAGACTAACATCAATGTACTCAGTCGCTTAAGGGACTTTTTGTAGTTCCAAGCTGTTACGGACTCCTAAGTTGTAGACCTCAATCCACCTCACAGTCTTCAGTACAGCTTGATTGTCTGGGACGAAAATAATAACAATAAATATAATGCACATTTATTAATTTAGTAATAATATGAGATTATAAAAGATCTAAATAATAATATGATTGTGTTTCTTATCTGGTCTTTTACTGTGGGCGTCTGGTAAAAAAATATTTTTAAAAATATACAAATTATAACCTCACATAAAACGTTTTTGTTCATAAATACGGAATCACCGTTACAGATATTCCATCCCACACTATAAAAACGGGTAAAAATAAAAATCCCGACACACTATAACAATCCATAACCATCAATTAAACCAAGCTGAAGTGTTTGTTACACAATAAAATCATGGGAATTTTTACGATAAACATTTAAAAACCTGTAAAACTTTAAATACAGTGCTTATTTATAGAATAGATTTGGCAGATGCACGCTAAATTTTTTTGCAAATATTTTTTGAGTAATATAAGAATTTTTTGATATTTGGCCAAACTGTAGGAAATATATTCCAAGATTTTCTTACATAACATCCAAACAGGTAGAATAATAAGTTTGGGAAATCAGTAAGTATGCTTTTAACTACTATAATATATAAAGGACACTGATAGTAATGACTGACTGAAAAAGCAAAAAAAAAGAGTGGCAATTAAAAAAAATGTGCACAAAACACAAGTGAGATAGATGCATTGTTGGAAAAATAAAGAAACAACAAATTAAGACTGCCATTGGCAAAGAAAGTGAATAGATAAAACAGGTCTAGGGACAGGAATAGTCTTGTGACCAAAACCAAAAACCTGGATTTACATTCAAACCTGTTCGAACCTATTCGAAAAACTGAAATAATTTAGAAATAAAGACATTAAAGGACGAAAAGGAAACCAGAGGAATTCAAGATATGGTGAAAATACGAACACAACGTGGCAAGCAGGGAAAAGGGAAAAAGAAAAAAAATACATAAACTTAACACGATACGTCCAGCAAAGAGATGATATGGAAACTGAACATTGCTATGGCAAAAGCTGAAATGGCAATAAATAAGACGATGTCCTACTAAAATAGGAAGAAATGGAATAGATGGAAGATATAAAACCAAATAATAAAAATCAGCAACAAAACAAATTTACAAAATTAAGAACAGAATTATACAAAGATGGCAAAGTACGAAAAGCGCCTAAACATGTTTATGGAAACCAGTTAAGTGGCCCAAGAGGGTGGGGCAACAGGCATATATCCCACTAATGAATATTTCTAACAAATTACAGATAAATACAATAGGCGTTTTGAACAGCTTGAACAGTGGTTCACAAAATAAACCACTTACTAATCTATTTTTATCGAGACAATAAAACACTGAAAACTTTTGTTTTCAAAACTTACACAAAATTTCTTATAATTTATTATCATTATAGCTGTTTCGGCAGAGTGCCTTTCTCAAGCGATTTATTTCTGTTACGACTTGTTGCGATTTTGGAATACTGTTTCAAGTTGGTTATTCAGAATTGTCTGTATCTTTTAATTTGGTAATTTCCATAGATTCTAATAAGGATACCTTAAGGCCTTTATTTTGTATGTGAAGAATTTGAAATTGGTCATTACAAAAATGATTATGATCTAGAAGGTAAAGTGCGTACGTAGAATCTGTTTTTTCTATTATTGAAAGCATTTTTATGCTCTGATATCCGTTTGTTAAAAGTTCTACCAGTTTGACTGATGTAAGTTTTTGCTCAGTCGCCATATTTAAGTCTGTAAAGAAACAACTGTAGTGATAATAAACTATAAGAAATTTTGTGAAAGTTTTGAAAACAGATGTTTTCAGTGTTTTTTGTTAGACAAGGCGAATACGATTATAAAGTAAGCAAGACAAACGCACAGTCCACATTCTCTCTAATTTATCATGACCCACAAATTTTAAAGTCAAAGTGAAAATGAAAGATAAATATAAATCTCCAAAATAAATGCCATGTGTTTTAATTGGATATAATAAAAATGTGAATTGTGTGGATAGATTAGATAAACTCAAATCAACTAATGAGATTGACCGAAACAACAAAAAGTGGAGGGTAAAAAAATTTTTAGATTTTGTAGATTGTGTGTTGTAGTAATAGCTAAATTTTGTATAAGAACAAAAAATTACCATTAGGGCGCTTGAAGGATTTTAGGCGAAGGGTAGCAGATGGTTTACTTGGTGAAGAATCTGTGCAGAAGACAAGTCGTATTGTACCTCTAGAAGTTATCTCTTAAAATTGTTATTTTAATTTGTTAAATGTTTTACATTTTTGTACAGGAAACGTAAAAAGATCTTACAGCTTCGCGCTAGTCTACAGTACCGCCTACTGAACCCTTTTTTAACACTTTCCCTGTCCTTCGCTACTATGGCAGTTATTCTTACATAAATAAAAAATAATATAACATGTTTTATTGTTTTTTGATATCGTCATAATATGATTTATTTAAACTGAACTGAAAACATAGTTAGACATATCAAGGCAAACCGAATAAGATGGGCAGGTCACGTGGTACGATCAGATGATGACAGAGTGTTAAAGACAGTGTTTCTTGAAAGACCAGATGGTAGAAGATCAGTAGGCCGACCGAGAAAAAGATTAAGGGTGATATTGAAGCCGATTTATCTAGAATTGGGGTACAACAATGGGAAATAGAAGCGCAAGATCGTAGAGGATGGAAGCCAGTGAAGAAGAAGAAGATATGCTTTATTCTTTATTGCTGTAAGGACACCTATTTTCAATTTTTTATTTAAAGAAACTTTTCTTATTGTTCGATCATTCAAAACAATACGATAATATTTATTATTACATAGTTAAACTCAAGGCTAGTATCCCCATGTTCATAACTGTTGCCTACTATTAATTTTCCTGAGAAGTTTGGTAAAGTGGAAAAAAATAAATTGAATAAATTTTGTGTAATGGAATTATGTAATCTTTTATGAAATAAATAATTCACGGCCGGTTATGCTTTCAGCTCTGATTACTGTACCAATATTCTAATAATGAAATAGTTAGATAGACTCAATCATTTCATGGAAACAATATATTTACAACTATAAATGTACAATATCTGCTTCAACCACTTGAATGTATATATTTACCCTTGGCCTAATTTCGTCTAAAAGACCTTATCGCTGTCAACTCTAACAAGAGTTCTAAGAGACGAAGGTTCGATTGAATGATCATGTCGGAAAATCGGGGAAAATCTGATATAACAAACGATCATTCGACGAGTTCACTCTAAAACAAACAACAAAGAATGAAAATGAACTTGTGACGCCCACCACGAAATAATTATTGTTCTAGATCGAGCGATTAAAAGTGACGGAGCGGAAGAATTAGAACGGAAAAACAAAGGGAGGTGTTGGCAGGTAAAAATTCAGTAAAAAAAAACTTGAAAATTATCGGATGGAAGTTACCACCAATGCTCATTGCAATTAAACAATACAAATTGGCAATTACATGAAATGGTTTTTAATGAATATGATAAAATAATAAAAAATTACCAATTAATGTTATTAAAAAAATATAAATTTATTATTTTAAACTAAATGGAAAAAGTGGCTACTTTTTCCAGAAATTACAATAAGTTTTGAAAATTAAAATATAAGAATTTCAAGAAGTAAAAAAAAATTGTTGATATAAAGGATTAAATAAAATTTTTTTGTCAAAGTGTCATTGTGAACACTTTTCATCGTGAAACAGTAGATCATTAACCTTTAACTTAACAGTTATTGGATTTTATGGCTACAACTGACAAAAGATTTCCAATATCGGTAAAACTCAAAAACAAGTGGCGAGTTTACAAGCTACAAGCCGGTTTTTTTACAAGCAGCTGATAAACTAGTCCAACTGGATGCGCTCCGGTCTTCTTCTACCTTTCGCGTAGTTTTCAGGTCGTCTTCCAACCACCTCGTTCTGGGTCTTTCTCTTTTTAATCTTTCTATCGGCTTCCATTATATTTTCTTTTTTTTTAATTCTATTACTAATTTATAACAATTATTCTTCATTGAAACAAGAAAAATTTTCAAATTTTTACTTAAAATTCTTACAAATCCAATCAAGAGATAGAATTTTTCTAATAAACTTAGGTATCATACTTAAAAACATTACAATCTAGTTTCTTCTTTATATTTAAATAATTTGAGTTGTTGTTTTTGTGGATAACTTGTCAATTTAACCTACTTTGTTCTAGTAAATTTTTCAACATATTATTCATTATGACGCTATGCAAATCAAGATTTATAAAATTTATTTTTGACAATATTCGATAAAGTTTTTATTTCATTATGAATTTAACTTCATCGATTTTGTGATAATTTCAATAATTCTCTATGTATAACATATGTCAATTGTCACCTTCTTTGAGGAATCATTTAATTAACTTTAATTAACCGTAAAGACTTGCATTTGATTAACCTCATTCTATCTGCTGCTTTAACTCCAACAAATGGTCGGGTTCTGACACCCGTACAATAACCAAATTTTTTAATGTTTTTCGTGGGGTCCAGTGTAGTCTTTTTTGTTTTTTCCAAGAAATATTTTAACATAGATAGCTTAAGGAAAATTCTGGATTTTTCTACCAAGATGAGATTTCGTCTTAGTAGTAATAGATACTTTTAAAAACCTGATGTAAGAGAAACATTTTAAACTTTAAATTAGTTATTACTATAGTGTTCTATTGTAGCATAGCTCTGAAGATGGCTTTGTAAGCCAAAAGCGCTCAGCTAGGAAACAAATGTTTACACACTTCAAAAATACTTTTCTTTTTCTTGTAAAAAGGTCTGAAAAAAGTTACACTACCGGCAACTTCACACGCCACTCGCCGAATTTTGAGAAAGTTAGCTTGTAACGTAGCCATGTGTACTCACCGTATAGGAGCTTGTTCACAAGTGGCTAGTGGCATTGGTCTAGATCAGCGTTTCCCAAAGTTTTTTGGTCGAGAAGCACTGTTCAGAACAGAAAATCTGTAGGGAGCTCTTACCATATTGGGGCGGGGGGTATTACCCATTTCATTTTCTATTCACTTTATTCAGTTTTTTTTTCAATCGCAGACATAAGAAAAAATTAAATATAACGAAAAACAAAAATAAAATGAACACACAGATCCTATTTCTAAAATATTAAAAAACGTAATGTCTTCATTTTAATGTGAAGTATATGGCTGCCTTGATTTGCACAGGTTAGTAATATCCGGTTAAATTTGGGATAACTGTATATTTATTTGGGATAACTGTATATATCTATATTTTGTTTTAGTGGCCACATAGGCAGAGAATACTGCTTTACATAAGTATGTTGTTGCAAAAGGGAGAAGAATAATTTTCCCTCTATCTAAATGACAAAATTTTAAATTCATCTTTGAGTTGACACTAAAAATTTACTTTCAAAATGTTTTTTTATCGCAGAATCCGATGTCAAATCTATCAGGCATTCATACTGCTGAGATGTTAAGAAAGCTGGTTTTTCTATTGCAAGGTATGGAACAGCAACCCAGAAGTTTTCTTTAATTTTGTCGTGGAATTGCTCAGTAAAATAATTATGTCTTTTTCACAGGCCAGCCACACGACGTGTACTCGAGCTTTAAGAATGTTGACTTTATTAGATACCTTTATTTAATGTTGTTATACCTCTATAATTGGAAGATATTTTCTTCCTATTGCCTACCTTTATTTATATGTAAATAAATTTAATTCATTTAAAAATATTTATTAATGAGATATAATCAATTTTCGAAAATATTTTTAATGCAATATACGTCACTAAGTTGTTCCTAAAAAAATTTAAAAATAATCTAATTCTGTAATATGCTATATAGTAAAGTAGCAACAAAATTGGTAAATTTTTTTGGAAACATCAAGTGGTAAGATAATTAGTTGGCTCATTATCATTACTTAGATCGCAAGTACTGATGACGTATTTACCGTGTACTCATATTAAAACATAAACAATTTTGATATGTATCCACGTTTACCTAACAAATATTTAAATACAATATTATTAATGACGTAACACGGAAATAACGTTAATCTTTAGTTGTGGTTTATAATATATTACAGTCAATTCGATACCGTCGTATTATATAGATTAGCTCTTTCTTTTTGTCATTATTACGACGTGTAATGTAATGGGAAAACCACATCATCTCTTTACAGGTGTTAGGTTAGCGTGTAAAGTAAATATGACGGACACGTGAACCAATTAAACAGTATCAAATCAGTTAAATGTATTATACGTAAAATAAATTTATTGTTTAAGTTTTTTTGTTACTTGTTTTAACTTTCCAAATTTATTTTATTTCTATAAAATGACTGCAATTAGAAATTTCCAGATAAAGTTTTACATTGATAAAAATTTAAAAATATATCTATGCCCATTTTCAAAATTTGTATTTTTTATTTCAACTACTAATTCCTACTAATTAATTTCTATGTATAACTGTATAAAAACACTTCTATATTAATACGAATCTATTTTACTTGAAAATTTATACTGCTGCGATGACTTTTTTTATACATTATATTTAAAATTAGCAGTCACATATTTTTGACGAGTCAAATATTAGTCTTTATTTAAACTGTTTCATTGCTTTGTAAAACATACGTTTTGCAAAGAAATACATTTGTATAAAAGCTTTAAAAATTTAGTAGAAATACTACACTTAGTGTATGCACCTCTGTACATTGATATAAGAACACGAGTCTTGAGATGCTATGTATTTTCTACCCTTTTATATGGAGTCGAAGCCTGTACCTTGACGGAGGCAACACTCAAATGATTAGAAACCTTCGAAATGTGTTGCTACCGCCACATGCTCAGAATTTCCTATATCCATCATGTTACAAACAACACCGTGATCCAACGTATGAATATAAAGATCTGGAAATTATGTGTATCGTGAAAATCAGAAAGATCGCATACTTAAGGCATGTGATGTGCAATGAGAAGTATCAATTAATTCAACTAATTTTAAAAGGCAAGATAGAAGGCAAAAGATCTCAAGGGCGCAGAAGGACATCATGGTTAAAGAACATCAGACAGTGGGCAGGAATGACTACCATACATCTATTTAAAGCAGCTGTCAACAAAGTTGTATTGACCAACATGATTGCCAACACGAGGATAGACACCAAAAGAAGAAGAAGAAGAAGACTACACTTAGTGGCACTAAAGGCACTATTGCAATGGTTAATAAACTATTTAAATTAAATATTGGCACGTTTTGGTAGGGGATTTGATTACTTGAGGAAATAACCTAAGAATATTATTATTTCGAGAGAATTGTATGTAAACTGTAACAAAAAATTTTTTATCTGCAAATATACATTATAAATGGGTGGTTCTTTGCAATTTGGAAATTTTCTATACAAAACTGTCCTAAGCAAAATTTTATTAAATGTTGAGAATGTATGTTAAGGGCAATAGTAAATTAAATAATAAAATATCTTTAAAACACCCACACATTCCAAAATATGGACAAGTTTATGCACATCAGTGACAAAGGACTGTTGTAGCCATCCATAAGGTAAATACACATACATACGTGGATGGTCTCAGAAGTGTCCGCCAACATAAAAATTTTGATTTATTTTTCAACATAATCTCCTTTCAGCTCTATACACTCTTCCAGCGATAACTTCGATACTTTTTTTATAATAAGAACTGTTTAGCTCCTCAAAATAGCAATTAACCGCCTACATCACTTCTTCATGGTTGGAGAATATTTGATCATTGAGCAATTTTTCAAGTTTTCGAACAGAAAATAATCCCAGCTGCCGTTTTTGCATGATTTCTTAGCTCAAACGTTGCAATAAGTTCGCATAATGCTCGCCAAATAGTTTTTCCTGTTTAAAATTAGACAATGAAAATTACGTCACGCGCAAAAACTAACGCGATGACCTTGCCTGCAGATGAAACGGCCTTCGCCTTCTTTTGAGCCGGTTCGCCCTTTTGGTTCCATTGTTTTGAGTATTCTTTGTCTCGGGTGCGAAGTGATGGACCCATGTTTCCTCCAAAAAACGAAAAGGCACACAAATTCTGCTTTGTTGCTGTGAAACTTTGCTAAATACTCAATTGAATCATCTTGACAACGTGTTCAATATTAACCACCATCAACTTAACTTAAACATACTTTATAGATTGTGTACTTCCTAATACAGTGATATTTTTCAAACAACTACCGCCATTTCTAGGTCAGGCAGAGTGCTTCTGGGACCAACCAGAAATTAATCTGAATTATTCAAATATATTCATATTCTTATTTGCTTGAAGTTATATTAATTATTGGAATCATGGACGCATGCCTCTAAAACTAGGGTTATGAAATGAATATAGAAGACATAAAGTATTTACGGAGATTAATAGCAATATATACAGAAGACTAAGACCAAAAATCACAATAAAAGTATCAATACTTACAATATTGTAAGTATCATTTCATTCTTTCTAAATTATCAAAAATCAAAACGTACAATAGAATGTATCAAGAAAAACACAAATTTGCAGACAAACTGGTAAATGTTTAATGTGCCAAATCCCCAAAGCTATACCGGCCATTATGGCAGATCATCAGCCATTCTATAAATTGATACAGGTGGCGATATAACTTCTTATGACTGATAATGGAAGGGAAAGTGGAAGGAAGAAGAGGTCCAGGAAGAAGAAAATGCTCCTGGTTGAAGAATGTAAGAGACTGGACAGGCATGGACACACATTCGATACTAAGAACAGCTCAAGATAGAGAGCAATTTGCTGTAGTTATAGCCAACCTTCAGTAATGGAGAAGGCACCTTAAGAAGGCGATATAAGTATAAGCTAATTATAGATTAAAGCGTCGTTGAGACTGGAAAAACTACACAAGTAGCTAAAGAATACATAATGAAGCATGTTCTTCTTTTCCTTTTTCTTGATCAAAATTGACTCCGGTAGCTGGTATTTATCAAGTTAATATATATAAAATAAATGAAAATATTGTATAATATCGTGGCAACTAAATCTTCGGACAATTCAAGCTATTACTATTTTAATACAGGGGTACATCCACGCGTCTTTACAGTTGCGGTAATCCTGTCTGACGTTTTTCGTACTAAGGATTTACACAAGTCAGGATCGAAACTATCCTATTATTCACCTAATTTACTCTTCAAATCGACGGCGGTTCTCTGGGGATCATTACGGAATCTCTGTTTCATCTTATGCCACAATATCCCAATTTAACATTAAGACCTGGACTATCCATAGGCCATGGGAGGATTTTAATGTTATTGTCTCCAAACCATTTTTTGGTTGTTTTAGCTTTATATTAATCTAAAATTCAAGAACGGATAGAGATCGTGAGCACTTGGTACAAGACTATTTTTCAAAATTTCTTGATACTGTGCTGCCTTAATTGTGCCTTCTACCACCTCATATCTTCCTAGACCCGCTGGTTACATGCACTTTTTAGGCGATCTTTATGGAATGCTTCATTTTTATTTCTGATAACCCGTTTTCAAAAGTTTCACGCGCAAACATCAAATTTCGATTCGTTACTGAATATAACTATTTGCTTATCTGTTAGCAGAGGATTTTATTTCGCCTAAAACATACGAGTACTTAACCTTATAAAAACTGATTCCTGATTTGTGTATTCATTTCCTGCAACTCTCCATTGATAAATTTTTTTCTGTTTCTACGTTCCATTGTGCTGTGATAGCTCGTAAAGTGTTCTTCTTCTTCTTCGTGCGACTAGGATTACTCCTGTTTGTCTGCCTCTTATTCTGTTTCAGTCGTTGTTGACTGTACATTATCTTTCCACCTTTTTGGCGGCATTCCAACGGGTCTTCTGCTATACGGTTTGAGTTTTTACAGACGTCGCTAATCTATCTGGTCCCATTCGGTTTACACGTTCGTTCCGACGGCCTAATTTGCAAATTTTCACTAATATTCCTCGATCCCTATCAGACACAATTCCCGATCTACTCGAACTTTTGCCTTTAGGTTGGAGACTTCCACTCTCACGATAATGCTTAAATATGTCCGCAATTGTAGATTTGTCAGATCTAATTCTTCAGCAATTTCTCGTATTTTTTTAACCTGAAAATATTTTTTAATTATCAATAGACGAAATTTAGTGTGTCGCACTTCCTCTGGCCATTTTTGAATAAATATTTTATCAGAGGTTTTCGCTAAAGGTTCATTACAACTAACTGTTATTACGACTTATGATGAGTTAATGTCAAAATTATTTATTTTATAAACGGTAACTAGATAACTCCGAACACTTAATTGCCACGATATTATGCAATATTTTCGTTTATTTTACCGCCAATACTGCATTTCAAAGTTTATGGAAACTAAGCCATTTCAATGTTTTTCTGAATGATAGAGTTTAATGTATTATTGATCTCATTCTTTAATTCAATAAGCAAAGTTGTGAAGATGAACGTTTTCGATAAATTTGCGTTTCTCTAAACATTTAGGTGTTACGGCTCGTATATCAAAATCAAATTAAAAAATTTGGATATTATTATAAATTATAGGGGTCCTTATTTTTCGTTAGTATCAGTGACTATTCTAAAATACCTAAGTACTTTCTTTATATGAGCCATCAAGAAATTATTCCTTTATGTGTAAAAACTAGTACTTATAATTATTAACTGTGTGTTTTTGTTAAAAATATGGGAGATATTTATACATAAAGATATATGTGTGAGAAACTAAATCATTGTATATCGCAAGGTCTTATATGTCTAATGCACACTTCAAATCAAAATTTTCAAGGCTATCTTTATCTCATTCCTCTAATGTCGTTAATTAAATTCCTAATCTGCTAGTTTAATTATAGCTAAATTGTGTTGACAATAGCAATTGTAGCCCTTGTTTCTATATCAAATTTTTAGAGATGCAAATGTATAAAAGTTATATGAAAACAACATTGTAAAATTACCAATGCAATTAAATTATTATTATTATTTGTACTTAAATAATAATTCTAGGAACCGGTTTTCGTTTGTGTCTCTAGCAACTTATATTCAAAAATCTATCGAATTTTCTGAAAACGATTCATCTTTATAAAAAACCTTTCACGGTTTTTCAATTTTATACATGATTTTAGGTATGTATTTCTTTCCTTGTTTTTTTTTTCTTTGTTGATTCAACAATGTTGATTTTGGGCTAAGATTACTAATATTCATAAAATTGTAAGCTATTATATTTTAGTTTCTGCTATAGCGTCATATGTGTACCTTATATACAGGGTAATTATTTGGGAGTTCCAATCAGACGATTTAGAGAACCTGAAAATAAAATATCTGAAAATTTAGTATGAGGCAAAGGAAAATTTCCAGTTCCTGGAAATGTCAGAACCTGGTGAGATGGAGCTGCCAATTTGAGTAATTCAGTGCTTGTCAATCCACAGGTGCCGTGATTGGAAGTTCGTAGAGAATCCCTTGATCAAGTGGGCTTTCGAACATTTCTTGGATTGAGCTCTCAGTAGTAGCATAGAGAGCAGGCCCGCAACTATGGTCGTTAAGAATCGTAAAACAGTTTTCAAGGTGAGCTTTGAAGCAGTGAGCTTTTTATTCGTCGGAGTTGAGACTTTGTTTATTTATTTTCATGTGAGATGGATTGGATGTTTTAAGATTCGTTAGAGTTTTGAATTTTCTTCAGAACGCACCGCCGTCTCAGACGTCCAATTTAGAAGTAAACGTCCACCATTGGTTGGCTTTAATGGTGTTCACTTTCAGCTTGATCTAATCCTTAACGCTGTTGATTTCTATTTTGTTTTGTATAGAAGTTGGGTAATTATATGAGGTGGGATTGAAGATCCCAGATTGAAGAGTAGTTTAATTCAGTATGAAGTACTTAAAGGCTTTGAAGGCATCAAAGGATGTTAAGAACTGAATCGTTAAAGGCTTTATTTATTAATTTTTTATTATTAAATTAATACCTAACTGAGGAGTATTAAGTGTTAGGAACTGTTTAAAAAGGTTCAGTCATCGTTTTTTGTAGTCTCTTATTTTTGTAGTAGAATCCGATGTAATCTAATCTCCAATGATACATTCGCCGTCGAACAGATCAAGAATGTGGTAAGTAAACATGGTATGGTCGAGTGAGAATACGCCAATGCAGTTCACGAACATCGGTTCATGATTGGGTAATATGTGTAGGAGTATTTCTAGGAGGAGATCGCAGATGAGATTGCCAGCACGGTTGGTAGCTGTATCGCTATGAATGTACGTGCCTTGCGTTAAGTCTCTGAGGATAATGATTTTATTAAGGTTAGGGACATTTTCAAGCACCGTTTGGGAGAGAGGTTAGAGAGGATGTTTTGAATAAGAAACTACTGTCAGTGTAGTGTTGTTGTCTAGGTGTAGATCCAATATATATTAAAAGGATAAACTAATTGTAGGATTTCCGTTACGGGGACGGTGGATTATGGAGTATCCCTACAAAGTATTGGCGAATGGAAGCGTATATTGATACATACGGTGGGTTTCTGGTTCGGTGTTAAAGGTTTTTAAAAAGAGACATTAGGGGAATATTTGTTCAGTCTTAGAACGTAATACAGTATAATCTCCCTAATTCTGAACTTCAATAAACCAAGATGTCCACATGTAATCTGGCACCCCCTGCCCTGCCCGACATTTTTAAGAAGTAAAATAGTGAAGAAAACGTGTTCAAATTGGCAACAGAATATTGAGTTGTAGTTGTAGTGCTAATCACGATCTTAAAAAAAAAATAAAAGATTGGTGTTGTTGGTGAATGTCCAAAGATGGAAACCGCTTCTAAGAAGTCTCAACTTCCGGTATAACCAAAAGTGGTAGGAGATTTTAAATATTCTATATTCATTAAGCATGTCTAAAAACTCTTCATTCTAAATTTTCAAATATTAATTATGTCAAGTTTCTTTAAAACGTCTAATTGGAACTCCAATCACCCTGTATAATTAGAGAACCATTTATAAAAATTTACCTGTATACAAATAATGCATGTATATTATAATAATAAATTATAAATAGAATAAAACTTTGCCTAACACGTCTATTTAGATTTATTTGTTCTAATCCACTCCGTCCCATTGAAATGCTAGATTTTGGTTGAAGGATAAATTTTATTAATTACTAACAAATCGCAGGAGTTGACTTTAATATTTTTTGTCAATATTTAGTGTAATATTTAAGTTACTTCGTAAAAACGCGATATCAGGTAATGTACAATTCAAAAATAGACTTATTACAAAACAAAATGATAACAAATTTCTGCCAGACCTCGACCCAAACAGAAACTATTTAATTCAAAATACACATGTGGTTCCTATTATATTTAAATATTGACTAGCGTTATCTTTTCGTACACATCGTTTATTGTATATTTTTATAATTACATGTGCAATAATAATTTTTTTCATCGTATTTAGTACTCAGCAAACATTTATAATAGACGGACTCACACGTTGTCGACTACTGTTGTTATACAAAATGATTTTATTTTATTACTATATTATATTTTATGCATTAGCTCACCTAAACTACGATTTTATTTTGTATTCTTGTGCTACGTGCTTCAACTTTCGCTACCAATTTTTTTATAAAAATAAATAAAGCAGTAACAAGTGATCTTTGAAATCTAAAACGTGGAGAATTAATAAACAAAACTTAAAACACAAAAAAAAAGACAAAAGGTCAAGATCAAATTATAGTGGTATTTAAAAACAGCATATTGCACCATAATATTTATGAAAGAAAATCGATATTAATCTCTCTCTACACCTTGAATGTTTCCTTTCAAATTAGTTATTACACCTTGATTAATAAGCTCTGTAGGTACGGTTTATTTCTCCCATACCAGAGAGAGCAGAATGGACCAAATTAACATAAATATATTTAAAAAACTGGAGACTCAAGAAGGACCTAATTACTAACTAAAGAAGCGGCATCAGTCTCCACAATATTGCGACAGCAATCAACATTAAAGAACGATTTGCGCGCTCTTACAGAAAACAGATAAATTTGAGGTATCTCAACAACGCTTATAAGGAGCTCAAAGAAGGAAGCTCAGAAATATAAGGCAGTAGTAGGTTGACACTTGAAAGGTTCTGATACCACGGAAACCTCCAATTACTCCTTGAGTGAAAACTTATACGACACAGACTGCTAAACTGTATGCAACTTTCTCCCAAAAATATTATAGTGAAGTTACAAAACTTCTCTAATAGGGATCAACACAGCAGTCATTCCCAAGAACTGCCCGATTGCGAGAATGAAATGGTGCCGTTCTTCTTCTTAGAGTGCCGTCTCTCTACGAAGGTTGGCAATCATAATGGCTATTTTTATTTTAGAACTTGCTGCTCTAAACAAATCAATCGATCTCCTGTTGCAGATGCTTTAATAAAACTATATGAAGCTCTTTGTGCTTCTCGATATGAAGGAAGTCGAATCATGTGCTCTATCAGGAGGTTTATGCAGTTGAATGGAAAAAATCTACGCAAGCTGGGGAATCAATAAACCAAAGCCTACGACTACTACTTCGACACAGTAGATCGAAGAAAAATCCTGTCAATAACGCTGAACGTCCCAAAAGGTTAGGTTAAGCGACTCAGTTTTAGAGGATAGCAGCTAATTATGATGAGGTTTGTTGAGAAAATAGGGTTTAGTACAAAGGTCTCACATCCACGTGTTAATTAAGAAGAAAAAATAGAATATACGCTCCAAAAGAAGTAAATTCTGAAGGAAAGGAAAAAAGGAGAAGAATGAAAGTCTACGAAAGAATGCAAAGTGTGAGAACATAAAAGATGAAAAAGCCAGTACATCAGGGAACAAAGAGAGGACGAATAATGAAAAAAACTTAAATTGATCAAAAAGCGAAAAGGGGAAACACGAATGAGAAGAAACTAAAATGAAAATCTAGAAAGAAAAGATTATAGTGTATAAAGTGGCATCTAATAGTGTAGAGGATATCTATGGTATAACCTGAAAATCTGAGAAAAAATTAGTAGAAACAACTTAGATGTGGGTGCCAGGTCACAGGGGAGTTGCAGGAAATGAGGAAGGTGGCAGCCTCGCAAAAGAAAGGGCTAATACCTCATTTCAGAGTCCATAACCCTTCTGGGCCTTTCCAGATCCGAAACTCCGGATCTGGAAACTCAATCAACTAAGATTACATTGGTGTAACATACCAGGACAAATCCAAGCAAAAAGGCTCATAAAAGTGTACCCTATTGCAAGAAACCGCATTTTCGAAATAAGTAAAAAAGATAGTGACAACTGTTGTTTCTGTGAAAACGAAAAAAAAAAGCGTTAGAATATATACTATGTAACTGCGTAACACTGTTTTGCAAACGACTAAAATTACTACAAGAGGTCAGTCTAGCACCCTCTGACACAGTAAACAAGTCACCTAGGAAGCTAATCAACTTCATCAGAAATATTGTCATCCTTGAGTTTAACTAGATTAATGTATTAAAGTAAGAGAATATTTTCTACATACTTTTTTTAATATAACTGAAAATCGACGGATCAAAGACACCATAATTAAAATAATTCAAATCCCAAGGAAAACAAATTTATACAGAAGTGTGCAGCCAATTAAAAAAACTGATCTAGTTTGTGCAAGATTGGACAAAGTTAAAAATAATTAAATTTAAATTAAATAAAGAATATAGTATAAAAGTTTAAAGTTTAAGATGATACAAATACACACAAGAACAAAAAAAGAAAAATCATTCGCATAATTATAATAAAAAAAATTTGGCAGTAGCAACTAGTAAAAAGACAATATCAATGGAGAAAGACCAAAAATCAATTGATATAAAATAGTTGCAGATGTAGGACATCTCCTGTGTGTTAAAAAAAGTAATAATTTAAAAAACGTTTCCGAAATAGTTTAAAAAAAAAATATCAACACAATGTAGAAACTATTTTCAGACTTACTTTCGTTCATTGTAGGCGATTAAATAACTCGACGTTGACCTAATAATTAGAGACACTTACCTTCTTCCGCAGGAAGTTCTGTAACAAAGAAAAAAATATGAGCAATAATTGGAGATGAGTATAAAAATCTACGTAATAACAAAAAATAAAATAAAATCTAACAGCTATAAATTTTTCGTCCTTACATATGTATTACAAATACATATGTGAGCACGTAAAAGTATTACAAATACATGTATTACCAACTAGCTTCAGTTGAAATTAGATTGTTAATGTTATTATATGAATTTTGTAGGATTTTGATCATTATTTTGGGTATTGATTTCCTTATTCTGATACCCATGTTTTTTATCTCTCTCCAATATCTAGTTTCCTTTTTATATATTACTTATTTTTTATATACTTTTTTCTTACCGTCTTATATGAAGTTGACCGCTTTCTTTTATGAATGTTAATGTCTAGAAAGCTTTATATTTGGCTTTCATAAAAAAGAAAAATTAATCTTTTTCAATCTCATCTTCAATGAAATGATCATCAATATAGTATGTCCATTGGATATTGCTCAATTTCACAATATTTTTTCTTGACCTTAGTCTAATCACAAACTTATCACCATGAAATTAAGCTGGTTATCATTATGTATCATATTATAGCTAACATCAATAATAAAGAGAGCAATACGATTACATGTTTTGTTGATGTTTTTGCGTATTTTTCGTAGTCCTTTTACAGACGTCTCAGCCTCAGCATCGGCACTTCAAACTCTTTCTATCCATCTTTAATAATTGTTTTTAAATTTAAATTTTAAAAACTTCCACTTGCTTCGTTTAATCCACTTTCAACAATCTAATGCCTTACACTGACCTAAATGTTGAATTTATTAAGGTTTGTGTATCCAACGGACCAATTATACAAAATGTATTAAATTTTCCTCTATTTTAATGACGTATCGAACGTGTAGTTGAGGGAAAGTCGTACATATTGTTTCTTTAAGTTTCATGGTGTCATGTTCGTATCATAAATTAGAAGAAGCGTATGTCCAATTGGGCGGGTAAGTTTTAACGAGCTCTAACATTCGTACTATAAATTAATTACAAAACATTTGGGTAAACTGAAGTTTAAATTTGTAAAAATATCCATATTTTTTACCAGATGGTAAGAGAAGACCGCCAAAATAATTTCATAATCTAGTTTTGAAATTTCATTGATTTTATGAACTTGTTAAATAAAACAAATCTGCTTCCTGAATATTTAGGGTAAACGGATATAAAAACTTTTGCTACAGATATTTATTAGATCGGTTTAAAGGTAGGCGCGCACTTGTCCGGACTGGTCCGCGACGGAACGCACCATTACGATCTTTTCCGCATTTTTCGGAAATGGAACACATCGAAACGCGCCGAAAACTCGGAATGGGGTATTTTCGCGAATAGTACTTTCGAAGAAATATGTTATTATTGCTATGAAGCAATTTTCTTGTGGCATTAATACAGTTTACTATTTTTACTGGGAGTAAGCCACAATTTTACTTTAAAATTTTTGTAAAAATAAGTTTAAAAGTTCAAATGTTGTATTTTGTTTTGTGAGATCAGTATTTATAATTATACTGAGTTCTTGATATTTTTTATTACTCATTTGAAACTATTAATAAAAATTTGTCTCGATCAACTAAAGTAGCAAATTCACCTTCAGTGTTTAGCTTTTTACAATTTTTATATTTATTACGCTTCCCTTTTGGAAGTTTATTTTGTTATTCCTCTTCCTCGCACAATAAATTAACGATAATAATTTTTAGATTCATCGTCCATGAAATATGCAAATCGACTGACTGAGCTGACATGATTTTACTGATAAATGCGCGGTACGGCTGTAGCGGTGCGTTCCATTGCCGATCGATTCGGTGCGCGCTTACCGTTGTTGTGATAATATATTGAATCAATATCAACAATATAAACAATTCATTTCATACTTTAGAACTATTTTTGTTATGTTAACCACCCCGATATCTTGGAAGATTTCAAAAGCTTCATTACTTCAGAGGGAAACCTGTATATTAAACTTTGACGTGAAGTTACTTCATCAATTAAGAATAAATAAATAATCTAGTTTTGAAATTTAATGATTTTATGAAATTTTTGTAACCGATGCATCCTGAAAATTTAGGCTAGATTAATAAACCATGCGGTCCATATGTATGTTATATTTATATATGATTTTTTCCTGATGTTTATCATCCAAATGAGATATATCGATCGATTTACTAACTAGCAACAAGACGGAGCTCCACCGCATTTTGCACGTATAGTTTGAAATTATTTAAACGAGGTTTTTCCCAATGGTTGGATTGGAAGACGTGGAACGATTGAATGGTCGGCTAGATCCCCCGATTTGACTCCTCTCTATTACTTCTTATGGGGTTATTTAAAATCTAAAGTATATTTTAATAGATCAAACAGTATTACTGATTTAAAAGTTAGCATAACGGAAGAAATTAACAAAATAACCCCTGAGGTTGTACAAAAGGTTGTACGAGAATACCAAAATAGTCTTGGTTATTGTCAAACAGTGAATGGTGGTAATTTTGAACTTTTAATTTAATTGTAAAGTACATTGAAAAATACATTCCAAATATTGTGTGACGTTATTATCTTCATTCAACCTAAAGTTTTGTGATATGAGACATTATCAAAATTTTACATCTTAAAAATCAATTTTCTCGGTTATTAATTATTCCACCAAACTTAAAAAAACTTTATATTGCTGAACAGATGACTAAAATCTCTTTCTAACAATGTGCCATACGACCCCCTTTGATATTTAAAATTTTCGAGAGGTGCTTATAATTCAAAGGAGGTGCTGGAGCGGTATAATATTTTCATACTGTAAATTGTTAATTTAAGAATAAAAATCAACCTGTTTCAGGTTTTTTTTTCACATTACAGTATAACGTTACAGTACAGTATAACGTTAAAAATGAATTTATTCCATACATATGGACCGCATGGTATACTAACTTTCGCCACAACTTTCATAGGTTTATAAAATAGATTTAATTATATATTATACATTATCGAATGGATAAAAGTACAAATACACTATTCGATGATATTATCGAATATTTTTATTATTGTCATAATCCCATACTTCAGAGCATCATTTCATATTAATACGAATATACGTCAATGGCATTTGGGGATAAATAGTGGATGTTTAAAATTTAAAACCTATTTTAAATCTAATACTCATTAAATTTATAGTTTTTTATTGTGCTTAGATATATAGATGTAGTGTAAACTTCATATATTCGAACAAAGTATTATTTGAATATTTCAAAGCCTTATTATCACACCGGAAAAGCTTTACAGCACACTTGGTGTTTCTTTGAATAGTCATAACTTTGGACTACCACATTTTTAGCTCACAAAGCCCGATGGCCCTTTGAACCTATTTAATATCCGTTCGCTGTGTTCATTCTTCCTCATACACATTATATCCAACTCCCTAATTTTAAATACATAGACAGATACATACTGCTGTCCTCGTTACTTAGATTTGAAACAATCGTTACCATTTTAATGCATGTTTTTATTTTGAGTGATCTTGGCAATTCTAAAATAACAGTTCAGATAGAAACAATATTAATTATCACAATACGAAAATAACAATAGATGTGAAGAAGATATAAACTAGTTTCATTACGTGAAATAATGAATAGTTTTTAAATACCCTTAAAAATATGTATATCAAAAATCACGTTGCTTTATGCTAATAATGTACCATAAATTTACATAAAAGCTATTATCTACCATAAAATATGATCTCAATTTAATATACTGACCAGTTTTCTGCTTTGACATGAAAACCAATATGCACTCTCTAAATGTGCCGCAATATATTGGTATACGTTTTTAGGAATTGCGCATCACATTTTGATTAAAATACACAGTTTTGGCGGAAGTTCAGTATTCTAACTTTATGTTTCACAAATTCCAAAAAAATTTAAATCTTAAAATGTATAGAAATTTAATTGATAGTGGAATATTATTATAAAACTAATATTTTATAAATTTCAAAACTTGAAAAGAGTGTTGAAATGATTCAAAATATGACATCATGTGATACGAGTTACCAGATATAACCCACAATTAATAAGAGTATATAAAACTAAAAAAGACCAAGACCAATTTTAAACCAAGTCTCCAATATCTTTTGTTTTTGATAATGTTTCGTGGAGCTTTCGAAGTCTTTGGTGGCACGTGCCTTCTTGCATTCGTTGGTTATTGTACAATCAGGTATCTTATTTTCGTGTTTAAACTAAAATATAAAAAAAAATTTATCTAATCTTCGTCTTTAAAAATATCGATCTCAGTTTAATGCTTTCAAAGTACTGTATTACAGATTTCTTTATAAAAACTGTAAAAACAGTCGTGACATAACACAGTCTGCGAAAAGCGACTATGAGAATATATTTTAACCCTTTAATTACTCAATTCTATGTTTGTCTTATAACATTCTTTGTTTTTTTTTTAAGTTTAGTATGTGTATGTTTTTGTTCTTCCATTTATAGTTATGAGATTTGTTAATACCATATTATCTTATGGTATACTGCCGTCCGTTAGCTAAAACATCGCTAAGCCACCATAGGCCAATTTTGAGTTATAGATGCCACACTATATAAAAAAAAATTCTCTATCGATCTGTCCTGGATTCGTATTTCTAAGGTTTGTAGTTTCAAAGATAGCATAAGCAAAAACATCGTTATCTACAACAAAATTTTAACTTCACACATCTTAAACTACGTTAATCCACATTACTCGACTAAAACATCAGGAACCGCCTTCAATGATAGTATTTTGTTTAAATTTTTATTTAAGCTACCTAGCTAAAACCACGTTGCCCAAAGTTATACAGCTATAAGATCGTTAACATACTTTAACTTTTTTTTAAGTCAAGGTTTATTTCACTACATCGCGAAACAATACGTAACTAAAAACTCGTTATACACAAATACTACACTAAAATATCGATAAAATTTCTTAACGATAATAAAGCTAAGGATCATTTTAAAATATTGCTGTACGATGTAAAACTTAAACATCACTAACCGCCCTCGGCGTGTTTTGCGACAAATAATCTCGTAGAAGTTCCATAACTAAAACACCTTTAAGTAACAATACTATGCTAAAACATCACTAGGCGACCTCCCTCTCACCTGCTATACTGCGGCGCTGTCATATCCATATCATGGTATAATAAACGGTATCCATATCGTCACTCGTCAGTTAGTATATTTTGTATGTTTCCATGATAGTGTGTTTGTGTGTATGACAGTTTGTGTTGTTTAAGAAATATTTACTTGTTTTCTAATCCTATTCCAATAATATTATTTCTAGTAAATGGAATTTTTCGTTTTTTTGCAGTTCTAAAATTTCCCGGCGATCTCAACTCATATTAGATATGGTAACGTCAAAAATACCAAGTTCGGATTACTTTAAGATGCAAACTGGCGAACCGGAAACATAATTTGTAAACAATTTGTATGGTCGACCATATTCCATGACTTCGGCAGTTTTTAACAAATTTTGTGAGACACAAAATAGTTTAACATCTTACCATTCCCGAAATTTGATAAATGGTATTACTATGCTAAACAAAGCCTTTCCCAGCATATCATTAGAAAAAACTATGTTTTGTTATGAAGAAATGCCAGCAGATGGTTTTCCTTCTGATAATGTACCTGATTATATCCAACATAATTCTTTTCACCCTGATAATAATAAAAAACCATTATTATGCCCTAATATATTAGATTTTAATTCAGACGACTCAGTTCTTGACGAAGAGTATATTCCGGATTCAAGCGAAGATTCAGACGATTTAAATTTGCCAGAAAACGTTCCTTCGCACCGAAAATTGCCAAAGAAAAGTCAATTATAAATGTTTCCTACAAATTTAACTAAGCCTTCTACTTCTACAGCTACACTCACCAATTCTTCACCATCTCATACATTCCGTAATTCACTGTCGATAAATAAACATAAAAAAAGACGTGTTACGACCGATTTTCGAGAACTAAGATGCATTGAAAATGGGAAAAAAGAGCCAAGAAGACACACTGTAGATTGGACTAATAAAAACAAAAATACTAACACTATGGATACGAAAAGCACTGGTACGGGGAGAAGTGAACTTGATGTCCAACCACAGAAACGAAAGAAGTATGACCTAGGTGAACGGATTAAAGAGAAGAGAGCTAAAAAGCAATTAGAATATGCCGTAAAACCAGCTTGTACTGAAAAATGTTTAAAAAAATGTAACACGTTTTTTACTGAGCAAGATAGAGCACAGTTGAATTCTGATTTTTGGAATTTGTCTTTTGAACAGCGAAGAGTTTTTGTTATGTCTCAAGTGGCTACAGCAGTTCCGAAAAGAAAATACACAAGTGAACCTAAAAGAAAGCCGAAAAGATGTTTTGCGTTTAAGAAGAAAAGAGATGGGTCTGTTATTGAGGTGTGCAAAATATTTTTTTTGACTACCTTGGGTTACAAAAAAAAATAACGACGCGATATTGAGGTCACTTGATGCTACAAATCCCATTCATTCAGACATGCGTGGAAAACACCAGAAAACGCCTCGTATAGATCGCCAGTTAATTAATAACCACATACAATCATTCAATCCTGCAGAGCCGCACTACAGACGGGAGCACGCGCCATTGAGACGATATTTACCGAGCGATATTAATATAACTTTTATGTACAAAGATTTCTGTTCAAAATATCCAGAAGAAAATATGTCCTATGAGGTTTATCGCAAACAACTCAAAACTTTGAATATTTCATTTACTCGACTTGGTAATGAGGAGTGCGAAATGTGTGAGTCTTTTAATTTACATAAACAGCAAACATCACATGATTGTAATACTGTAGTAGATTGCAATCCTTGTGTCGAATTTCAAAAACATCGCCTTCAGTATACACAAGCCAGGGAGTTGTATACTAAGCATAAAAATCTGGCCCAAAGTGACAATGTAATTTATACATCTTCAGATTTAGAAAAGATCATAATGCTACCAAGATTAGAAACCTTTAAAAGTATAATCTTTTGCCCATGTTTAATTGCTTACAATCAAACTTTTGCTCCCCTGGGAACAATAACATCTAATCAAAAACCGTTAACCGTTTTGTGGCATGATGGCATAGCTGGACGGAAACAAGAAGATATAATGAGTGCCTTCTATATATGTTTAATGCAAAATCGCGATATCCAGAACATTAACATATGGTTAGATAATTGCACAGCGCAAAATAAGAATTGGATACTTTATTCTTTATTAGTTCATATGGTAAACAGTAACTTAATATCTACAGAAGAAATTTCCTTATTTTATTTTGAACCTGGTCATACGTTTATGAGCGCAGATCAAGTTCACCATCAGGTGAACTTGCAATGAAGAAGAAGGGTAAGCTGTATGACTTTACCGATTTCGAAGACGCAGTTGCTTCGATAAATAACTCCAAAGTGATAGTCAAATCTATGTCACCACAAAACTTTGTTAATGTTCCAAATTTGATAAGTGAGAGGCGGATACAAAAATGTAACCCAAGAGGTTACTTAAAAAATATGAAACATGTTTGTTTTAAACGAAATTGTTTTGGGTTACTATATAAAAATAATTTTAATGAAGATTTTATATATCTGCAATTTATGACTGACAGATATTTAAAAAATCCAAGTTGTATGACTCTCACATTTCGCACTTCTCCAAAAGGCGTTGAACTTAACCGAAAAACTACGTTAATTGACAAATTAACGCCTATAGTACCGCCACATAAATTGACATTTTGGAAAACATTACCAACAAAAACTAATGAAGAGGAGGGGAATGAAACTAGATTTAGTAGAAAGAAAGACCACTTAATAATTACCTTAATAATACTGATCAAGTGCCATTTACTTTTACAGACTGATTGTGATAGGTAAAAAAATTTTGACGATGTTTAGATATAAGATAAATGTTAACGTTAATAACTTTTAAATAATATTATTGATAATATTAAAAGATAAACAACTTCTATGATTAGAAGACGGGCGGACAGGACGGATAACAATGTTTTAAAATACAACATTTAAAAATAAATCTAATTCCTGATTCATGAAACAAGTATTAGTACTATTATTAGTGCTTTCGGATTCACGCGAAATATGTCTCATCAAAATCTTATTCATCATATCCACTCAATTTATCCTACGCGCCCGTCCCTTATTTGTTATTTTTCTTAGACCAGTCTAAGAAATTAAGTACATAATAATTACATTCTTCTCGTCTAAAAAAGTGATATTCATTAGATAAGTTTTGTTTTTTTGTTCGATTTTTTATTTGGCCTATGAGTGCTACTTTGGTTTTTATACCTTTTTCTTTTCTTCAATAATAACAAATGTTTCTTTTGTCCAAAGTTTGCCGTTTTATTTTGTTAGTTAACGACATTTTACTGTATTGCTTCAAATCTAAGACATTATTACTTAGCTAAAATATCGCTATTAAGGAAAGGTTATCAAATATGTGATGTTTTAGTTAAGCATATAATATAAAAAATGGCTACTGGAGTAAACTATTTTAGCCAATAAACAATTAAACACCTTTAGTGATGTTTTAGACAAGGTTGTGTTTTAAAAATTAAATCAAAACCTTAACTATAACGTCATTAAATACCTTAGTGATTTTATAGTTTCGGAATTATTAATAATTTAGTTATGTAAAAATTGTATCAAACATTTACTCCAAAATACTAAACTACAACGTCATTAAAGTACGGTTAGTGATGTTTTAGTAAATGTTTTCCTATGTAATAAATAATAAATGACACACAGCTAAAACCACTTCTATTGTTTTTTATACCATAAAATAAGTAAATTTTGTTTAAAACTCAATTCAATTGGAAGAGAATTAAAACACGTTTCTTTTAAAGTAACATACATACTTCTAGGATAATTAGTTTTAAAGCAGCAATGTCTTGAAAATTTTCCCCCTTTTTTTGCTCATATCTCAAAATCGGGCGCTGTGGCTTAGCGATATTTTAGCTAACGGACGGCAGTATAGTTCGTTTTATTTCCTATGTAAACGGCAAACTCTCCAAATGGGAACCCTTTCTATCGAAAAGTGTTACTTGATAGATTGCAATTCCCGTCATTAATTATTCATCGAGGAAGATGAAAGATGCAATAATATTTTTACGATCAATGACAATTAGTTTTCTGGAGATTTCCGGTTTTGACATTGCAGCAAAATATATATTATTTTTATAATGTAAAATCAAAATAACGGTCACTCAAGGTTAAGCTGTGTGTCTAAAAAAAACCCTTGATTGACGGATCAGCTAGTATGTATCTTTCAAATTTGCTTACTTGCCAATTCCATATCTGGCCTATTAAAAGAGAGAAAAAGAAAGTTCACTAGCAAAATTTGAGGATATGCCTAAGTTGATCATTTAATTGAGTGACTATTATTATTATTAGATTATTAGAAGTAAAATAATCGTAGATAAAATATGATTTCTTCTCTGAAGCCTCTTAATTTATTGATCGCGGGAGATGCATTTCACTTCAATTTTTTCATTTTTACCCATTTGTTTCGATTTATAACCCGAGTACAGTTGTGTGGTGAATTTACAAACTATTATTTTTATGCGTTTAAATGTAGAAATATTTTATTTCGAGTAGGAGCTTATGTTCTCGGTTAGTAATCTATTTACATCGGCATATTGCCGGATAATTTAATACTTTCAAGTATGTTTTCATCAATATAAAGCCAACCACTGTTTGGTTTTAGGGATAGTTAAGCAAGTACTCCATAGTTCACTGAAGATGAACTGATTGGTAGAAAAACGTTCTAAACTGTTAGATTATTATTCTATCGTCGATTTTTTTCTGATACTTCCATCTGTGGTCTAACAGTCTTCATTAGATGTTCCAGTTTTGATATTCTCCCTGTTCTTCAGAAGAATTCCATTTTCACTGTCGTAATTTGTTCTTTATTTAATTTGTTAAGTTGTCAACATGAGCCGTACGTTATTATAGGCTCTACAACGGCTTGTATATTGATAATTTGGTTTACCGTCTAATTTTTGTCAGTAAAGTATTGAATTTAGTGTTTGGATTGTCAGTTTCTCTCTCGATACTGTGCTCTGTATATCTCTTCAGACGTATGTTATATCAGACGTATGTATATCAGACGTTCCTTCACAGGATAAAACGCTTCCTAGATATGTATATTCCTGACATGTTCTGAATTCATGGCTATTTCTATGTTAGGTAATTCTCCAACGCATAGATTTTTTTTGTTAAAAATTTATTTCCAAATCACACTTAAAATATTCGTCCAGTAGTATCTTCATCATAAATGAGATATCTTCCTCATCGTTGGCTATAACGACTGGATGATTTGCAAATAGTAAGGTATATACAGTATCTTGTTCCATATCTATACCCATTCTGTATATTGTATGTATATATATATGTATATTTTAAATAGAGTTGGGGACAAGCAGCAACACTATCTCAATCCTTTATTCACTCTGAAAATTCTGATGTCCTTGTGTCAGAATTTTCCGCTGCTGTTATTTTTTACCGATATTATAAATAATTTTTACATATACTTCATTTAAGGTGATGTTTCTTAAAACTTCAACTAGTTTTATGAGGGACACATTATCATAAGCTTTATTTAAGTAAAAAAACAAGATGGGTATTTAGATTCCTTTTTAGTCTCGTTTTTTATTACACCTTATTTCTTCATTTCTGTATTATTGAAGCTTGGCATGACGATCTGACATTATAATCGAATTATTTATGTTAAAAAATAAATATTAAAACTATATAAATTGTGTAAAAAAAATTAAGATTATAGCAATCGATTCATGCCAATCAGTACGAATGGCCCATGCATCAATTAGAATCATTGGACCTTGTACAGCCAATTTCTCACATGTCAAACTACAAAAAACACAAACACGAAAGAAATATCACTAAGGCCGGTTTATTTTTAAAATTGATCATGAAACTGAAAATAGTGTCCGTCGAAAATAAACGCATAGCACAAAATTTGAAAAAAAAAATTGGCAATTTAAGACGTATATTTCTGGACAGTGTTGTGTGGGATATTTGATTTTTTACTGGGGAACATTATACAAGCTTTTAATTTATTGTGAAGTTTTATCGGGATTAAACGAACCAGATATCCGTTCAATCTGGCCACGGGTGTAATGTTTGTTTTATTAACTGAAAATCTAGAAAAAGGCTGTTGGTATAAGCAATTAAAATATTTTTTAAATAATTAGGTACTTTTAACTAGGAGTGAATAACACGATTATTTTCTCATTACGCTAATTGCACTATAATTTAATAAAAGATGAAAATTTAAGCTTTTAACCTATCAGGTCAACAATGTATTCTATAGATATCCATTAAAAATATCCATATTGATAACCAAACTATTTTAGTTGATCAAAGCGATAGCGTCCAGTAATACATTAGATCGATCAAAGAACACTATGACCCAAAAAAATAAATAAAGGATGAAAATTTGGGAATAGGTAGATAAAAGTATATATTATTAAATAAAATTGTTTGCAAAAATAAATAAGTTTTCATATATTGGGCTATAATGAAAAATAAAAATAAAATTTCTTTAGAAAACTATTATCGGCATGACTTAATCTTAAAAATGTATCGAAACATTTTTTATACCTTAAATAAACTTCTGGACAAAATTAACGCACTACTTTAATTAATCTAAATATTTACAATATGAACACAAAATAAAACTAAGTTACATTGAAACAATACTACCTACAAATAAGTCCAACATAATTTTATCATGACCTTAATTTGCCTTATTGTTTCTTTAAAAATTTGTTTTTGCCGGAAATGCGTAAATAAGCTAGCATAACTCCTAATTACAAAAATAAAAAAATCAATAAAGTAACACAATAAAATGCATCTGAGTTAACACTATTACCGTGTAGGCACTCCTCTACTTCTTATGACTGCAGCATTTATGCGTCGAGACATGCTTGATACAAAATGTTCAACAAAAGCTTGCGGAATATTCTCCCATTCTTCAACAACGGCCTCAATGAGTTGGTTGTGACTGGCAATAGGGGGTCTAAGACTTCGAATCTTTTTTTAAACCTCTATAGGAATCATGTCCGGACTGTTAGGTGGCCACTCTAATAATGGAATATCAACAATGGAACTCGTTTCCAATCATCGATGGTCCAATTTTGATGCAATCTTGCAAAATTCAAACTCTGAATCCTGTGTTCTCTGGTAAGCAAGGGTTTTTCGGCTGGTTTCCTGTTGCTCAATTCTGCTTCATGTAAACGTCTTCTAACTGTTCTAAATGAACTAGCAAATGTTCGAACATCTGCTAGTTCATTTTTTAGCAAAATGGTGGTGACTCGCCTATCTTTGAGTGCACGTTTTCTCATTTCACTTTTTAATATTTTGTATTATGTCTTTTAGAATATAATTGTGTACAATGAGCGTTAAAAGTGAAGCAGCTGACAACTATTGTTGTTTTATTTGTCAAGATTTAGCATGTGACAGTAAAGGTTGTATTTGTTAAAAGTTTGTTACTATGCAAGAATTTATGGAATTAATAAGTGAGTCAATTTCTACACTAATAATTATGTGACATAACCATTATGAATGCATTTATCATGCATTCTAATAATATCGACTGAAGGAATAATTGTAACTTTTTGTATCAACATTGGCAGTCATAGCTGTGTTTAGGCTTGGGTGTTTTTTTATCATTTTGCACATCATCAAATTTCTCTATTTCTCTATTAATTATAATTCAATGTTTTGTATGTTCTTACCAATATTATTAATTATTAATTCTCACATAAAATGTGAGGTTTTTTTTTATATTACTAACAATTCAATAATTAAATATTACTTGCTTTATATGCGCGCACCCAGGTAGGAGTTAAAAAAGAGCTATCTCAGAAACCACTGAAGCTATAAAAAAAAAATTTTCGACAAATTTTTAAGATATAGTCAAGCTGATAATAATTTCCTAAAAATGTTTTTCATTATTTTACGAAAAACAGCCCAATACATGAAAATTCAACCATTTTGCAAAAAGGAGGTACCTACTTTAGGATTGTAAACTTTTTTTTATAATAAACACTTTCAACAATCTATTCGCAAATTTTTATTATTGATTTATTTTTTTTTAGGTTTTGGCAAATTTAAAGACTTATTAGATCCTTGGCTGAAAATCTTCGATAACTATAATTGGTTTCAAATGAGTGTAGAGTAATAAATCATGAAGTGTCATAAAATTTGCCTGAATTTCGGTGTCGTCATGGGCGTAGGCAAATGGACGGATGTCAACTTCGTCGTCAAAAATTGATGTACCTCAAAATATCATATTTTGGATATTTTGTGATAACCAATTTTATTTAATTTTTCGATTAACTTATTCTTCAAACTCGTATTCCATTATATGGTCATTAAAGCTAATTACATTTTTATTTATAAAAACAAATTCACTTCCTTACTGAACGAATAAAAGCATTAGAAGAAACTGATAAGGGTATGACGCACCTCCTAATATTACTAAGAACTAAAATAAATCAACATGAAGACTAATAACGCGTAATGAGGTTTTACTTACACTTTCTTTTCTTTTATTTTATTATTATCATTCGACATTCGACATTCGAGTTAGTAATTCTTACTACACCAATTAAACGTACAGTAATATTGTGATATAGAAATAGTGAAAAAGTTATAAAATGGCGACATTTACTCCAAAGAAAAGAGGTGTAAAAAATTCTCCGCTATCTGTTAGTGAAAAAGTTATAATTTTAAATGTATATGATTGCATAAAACACGATCACCCTAGTTTGTCTGTGCAAGAAAGTGTTGAGCGATGTGCCCGAATGACTGGAATTGGACAGTCCACGATTTTTAAATTATTGCGAGAAAGAAAGATATCAGGCCAGTTAAGTCCATGCAAGAGAAAATCAGGAAGACCAATAAAAATCTTAGGTGAAGACACCAAACGTGACATTCGAAGAAAAGTTCATTCGTTTTATTTTAAAAAGGAAATACCCACCCTTGACAAAATACTAATGGAGATAAGCCAAGATAACGATATTCCTTTGATATCCAGAAAACTTTTATGGAAAACTTTAAAAAGTATGAATTTTTCCTGGGAAAAGCACAATCGAAAGGCACTATTACTGGAAAGTGATGAAATCATTTGCTGGAGACGAAAATATTTGAGAACTATAAAACAGTACCGCAGAGAGCACAAGAAAATTTTTTATCTTGATGAGACGTGGATAAACGAAGGTTATATAGTCCAAAAAATGTGGCAAGATAAAAATGTAACAAGTGCTCGCCAAGCTTTCATAGAAGGCCTTTCGACGGGTATTAAAGTGCCTTCGGGAAAAGGGAAGAGGCTTATAATTGCTCACATTGGAAGCGAAGAAGGATTTTTAAAAGAAGGTTTGTTAAGCTTTGAGTCGTGTCGGACGGGAGATTATCATGAGGACATGAATTCGGATGTCTTCGAAGACTACTTCGGGGAAATGTTAAAATTTCTTCCAGCTGATTCGGTCGTGGTTATGGATAATGCAAGCTACCATTCAAGGCGCATAGAGAAGGTACCAACTTCAGCTTGGAGAAAGCAAGAAATTATTAACTGGCTGTCAAATAAAGGTATTCAGTTTCAGACGAATTCAATAAAGAAGGAACTACTAGCCGTAGTAAAACAACATAAATCTCGCTTCATAAAATATGCCGTAGAAGATGTAGCAGAAAAGTATAAAGTAACTGTGCTACGCCTACCGCCATATCATTGCGAATTAAATCCCATAGAACTTATATGGGCACAAGTTAAAGGATATGTTGCAAGGCACAATACCACATTTAAAATTAAAGATGTCAAGGTATTGTTTGATCAAGCCATTATGGAAATCACATCAGAAAACTGGCAAAAAGCAATCCAGCATGTTTTAAAAGAGGAAGATAAAATGTGGGAACTGGACAACTTGGTCGATCAGATGGTTGACCCTATAATTATAACACCAGGGGATGATGACAGTTCTTCGGATGAAGACTATAGTGATGTAGAATTGTAATAACGTATCCAGTAAAGTTTTTGTAGTTTTTGTGAATAAATTGATTTAAACTCCCCACAAGTGTTTCAATATGTAAAGTTTATTCGTGTGTGTTTGTGAGTATTTCCCGATTTCGGTTCGTATATATTTTATTGTTACATTTTATATTTTTTTAATAACACTGTTCTGCTGTATTACATTTTTATTTCCTTTAATATGATTCTTAAGAATCCCTTAAAACAGGGTGATACCTACCTGCTCTTTATGAAACGACAGAATTTTGCAATGCGGACGGAATTTATTGACGGATTATTGACGGATTACCCTGTAGCGCTTTTGAATACTTTAGGAGATTTTATTACTCTACACTCATTAGAAATAGATTATAGAACGCAAATATCCTGTATAAAAGATTGTTGCTCCATTTAAACCTACAGTACCTACTGAAATGTGAGGATGTGTTAGTAACTTACACACAGCTACAATACAACAATGCCAACCTAAAAAAATTATATCAATTAAGCGCCACGGGGACTAAAGACCCTGTGTCAGAGAGACCATTTTGAACAATACCATACAGACAGATTGTAAAATCACACCAATATCATCCGAGAACCTGAGAGAAGTTGGATAAAGAAATTATTGTCAATTGATTTATATAACTTTGGTTAAGATCATGAGCCAATTAACCAGTAAATAAGAAAAAAATAGATAAAATAGAAGGGGAGCTGTGGCTGCTTTATTTTTCCCACTTTCATTTAAATCATACCTCCTATACACATATTTCCTATTTTGTCCTTGATCTTACAGAATTTTCTACAGACCCTGTGATAAGCATCCATCAAGCAATAACCATCCCTTTATGTACTCCAATACCAACCAGAATTACGGACTTTAGGCACTGATCCATTGTATTTTCAAAAATACATTTAAAATTAATATAATATTGTCGGATTGTTAAAATATTGACCTAGAAAACTGTTTTTACGAGTTGTAGTTTGTTTTTTTACTTCTAAGAAATTCTATTAACAAGTATTTCGTGTATAAACAAAATCTATAATTTCGTTTATTGTGTTCATTAATCCTGGCTAAATAAAATGAAAGTAGCTGATAAATAGTTATATTTGTTGTTTGGATTTGGAGCTTTGAACATTTTTTACCAATACGGTTTGTCCTTCAGATATCATCTTGATAGCTCCCCTACTATTCTACGTTATTTAACATACATAATATATTAACTAAAACAATAGTATGGTGAATATAATTACATATTTCGTTTCTAGTATAACGTGACGTGAAATTTTATGTTGAATATTTAAAATAAATGGTTCTATTGACGACACAGTGGACACACGTAAATTGCACTAAAAACGTAAGAAATTAAATAGCACATTACCAACTACCAAAATGAATAAATTTAAACTTGAATGGACAATTAAAATATTAACTCGATACAGCTAGTGATTAATATAAATATTTCCGTTATAAAAAAATGATCTAAATTTTCTAGACATGGGATAATACAAACTCAGAACAGAAATAGTATAATACTTGCGTAATCCAATTATGAACAAGTTCATTATTATACACAAACTCAAGTATACAGTTCATTTGTTTATTGTACTGCATCAATTGTAGTACAAACATTAAAAATATCGTAAAAAAAGACGCCTGATTCTTCTAGCTCGCAGTAAATTTCGTTAATTTATCATTTCAAAGTTATCAGGCCGTTTTGCAGAATCGATCTTTGGCTTTATAGAATAGAACGATAAAAAATGCAGATGTGAGGTTCAAATTGTTTCTTATGGCCATAAAAGGAAATTTGACCTAGATTTACTTATGCCTAGATTTATAAAAAAGGGTCGATGTACATTGTTTTTTCTAACGATAATGCCGCGTCGGATTGACGCCTCAGATATTATGTAAATAATATTTTATAGAATATATCGGGAAGGGCCTGATAAGATAATAAAACTTAAAAAGACATTTAACGAAAAGTCGAATTTTTGTGGTAAATAAATTGCAAAGATATATAGTACAGAGGCGATCTTTTTACTATTAATAAAGAAATATCTTAATGTATTGTAACGTAACTCCCCCCAACCTGAGTGGTGATAACAAAATGGGGATAATAAAAAAATACGCTGAATCATATTACGACTAGGGATTTAACTTGATTATGGGTCGAATAAGATCTCATGTAACAGTTCTAATCTTGATCTGGGGGGGGAGGTAATGACATGAGTAAGTAACAAATTGACACAAGTATTAGAAGGTAATAGTATTGAGTGATATAGGGGATGTAGCTGTTTCTAGACGTCCACTGACGCAGAAATTCTGTATTTAAAACGGGGTTCAGGGTTATTAAGGATTTACTTGTAATCCGTTTGGTTTTTAATTCAAGGATTTTTGGAGAATTTTAGAGATTGCAAAGATATATACCAGGCGTAACAATTGTTATTAGATAATTAGATACACCATTTAATGCTGATGATTAGGATAATTGTTGATTAGGATTTCGATATCAATTATTTAAAATATTCTTTGTTTTTACATTTAGTACCTTTCTGGTAATATGAAAACAGTGTAAGCTTCTATTTATGATATTTATTATGATGCATAATAATTTTTCACTTTGGTCTAACTACAATCAATGCTTTCTCTATAACACATGAATGGGATCTGATCTAAACTTATCGAATTATTCAAAAATATAAATAAATACTATAAATAAATAAATTGTTCTATATCCCCTTCGATTTACAAGTTTTGACGTAAGAATCGAGGAAGCAATTTAAAGTTTAAAACAGATCCACTTAACATTTAAAACCCATCCAAATTCCATCGTAATCAAAAACCAAATGGATTTTACAGGCGATTCCTACCTCCACCTACAATAAAATCAGCGCGTGCTTGGATCTGAATCATTTTGCTAGTTCTGACTTTCAGACTATTTCTGCATTTCGTAAAGATTAAATGGTTTTATAGTACGGTTAAATTACATTTATCCAAAAAATTATTTTTTTTATTTAAATACTTCTTTAAACTTAAAATAAAAAGCGTTTTATTGTATTTTATAAAAAGTATCAGTATATCTCCTTCTTGATCTTGTTCTTTCTTAGTTTTCAGAAACCCGTTGATTAACATCAAAAGTTAATTTGACCAAATTTCTTCAATAAAACAGCACAAAATGCTACAGATTTACAAATTTGGATGTGTTGTCGACGAATTAAAATGTACTAATAACAGCAGCAAAGAAACGATTCTACGGGTCTAACTGATGAGAAATTTCGGACATTTTCTGTAAAGAACCAAAAATGGTTTCATCTGAATCTGTTCCAATAACTGTAAACTAAAGTCAGTCTAAAGACCTACATTTTCTGTAATACTCTTAGTGATAGTCTAGTAAACTGTGAAATAAATTATTTTCTTACAGAAGATAAATGTTTCTTTAATGGTGGAAATGTTGTGGTTGTATCAATCAGACTAGATTGCTGTTTCTTCTTAAGAACTACAAGATTTCACCTTTATTCTTTCTTAATCAAACTTTACTGTGTTCCACTGATTTAAACCAGAATCACGATTCTTATCTTTATTTTAAGTAATTAAAATGTTCTCCACAATATTTAAAAAATGAAATATTATGAACTGTCTCAAATATAATGCAGTTACATGTAGATGCATTCCTAAGGATTTTCATATAAAGAACTTAATGCCACGATTTTTCTCGTTTCACATGTACCTTTCTACATATTTTAATAAATAATGACCGCTTTTTCTCCGTAAGCCAACGCCATTTAAATTCAGACAAGTGTCAAATACCCCCGGGCTACTAAACAAGTATCTCAACTCGGAAATGTAACACCGTGACGTAGTTGCAAACGTCAATGCCTCTGATATGACGTTGGTTAAATTAAACTTCAGTTCGCAAATAGAAGTCAGCCTTGAAGATGGAATTGTTACGGGTAGCATTGAAAATTTCATTGTTTACATTGTTAATCTGAACAAAACGTTCCATTTAATTAGTAATATAGCAGGTTGAAGAGTAATAAGGTTTATTGGAGCGAAAATTGTAAAAAAATCGGAAACTAGACACATTATTTGGTAATTTTATTACCATACAAGCTTACAAGATTAGTTCTTAAGTCTAATTCGAATTAGTAATTAACAATCATTTTAAAAAAGAGCTTGACGATGGAATCCGTTAAGATAAATGATGTTACATGCTACTATTATATACTATCGGACCCATCAACAAATCGACTACAGATACATTCAGAAATCTATGACATTTTAAGTAATATTGTAAGGTTAGTTTGGTGCAAAGATAATTAGCTGAAAGTTTAGTATCAATACGAGCCACTTATAATAGTATAATGGCATTATTCTAGCCGTTTTCTATGTTTGGCACACGTTATTTTTACCATATCGATCCGAATTTTAATCTCATTGTCAGTCTGATTTGTTATTAATGTAGAAATTTGTTCTAAGCTTTCGTTGTTAATCTACAGGATGTCGAGTTATTTCCATGATTTACGTTTTCTTTATTTTAACATGTAAGCTCAGTTCAAGACTTTCATCCTATAACGTTACTTCAGGGATTTTTCATATGTTTAATAGCATCATTTCTGCCTTTTCAAATTATACTTAAAGACAAGAACACGAAGAATAATTTTAAAGGATAAAATTAAGTTTTACATTGACGATACTAAAGAAAATAAGACTGAAGTAACTAAGTAGGTAAGAAATGAGCAACTCCCGAGCACGGTTTCTGGTAGCATGTAGAATCGAAGGAAGGAATCAAATTTTCCTGGGAGGAACACGACTGCGTGTTCTAGTCACTGAGAAACAATCAGAGAAGGTCGAAAAGGAAGGCACAATAGATCTAAGAGGCTACAGTGAGACTTTTTCCTAAAATAACAAAAATAACATCTGGAAAGAAGCGAAAGGATATAAACTGCATAAAATTGACATAAAAAGTATTCTACTTTTATTTTAGAATTCAATGATTATAGTAGCATTTAAGTAATAATCAAAAAGCATCTTAGTAAAGTAACCAGTAAGGTATAGATACAAGAGTGGCCAAACTGCAATTGGCGAACCACATGCGGCTCTTTGAAGGATTATTTGTGGCATTCGATAGAGAGACAAAAATTCAAAAAACAACAACAAAATACAATGTAGACAGTTCGTAGCTCAAAAACATCCAAGGACAATTGCCAATTACAAAGTGGGCCCTGTTGCCTAAAGAGGACAAACTCTATACTATTATATTGTTTTATATTTTATATATTATCAGTGTCATAGTATAGATATTGCACTAATTATGATTTTTGGTTCCAGGGCCACCTACAAAAAAAAAAAAAAAAAAAACACACAAAAACCGGCCTCGGCCACCAAAAAAGTCAAAAATACTAACAAAAATCGGCACAAGCCAACAAAAAAAACTAACAAAAACCCCAAAACCCGGACACCTAGGACCCAACCCCTTGAGCACCAAGTCGCCGAACTTGGGGCTCAGAGCGGAAACTTGAGGCCCAAGTAAGCAATTTTAGTCCGCGGATAAGCCACTTTAAGATAACAGGAATATGGCGACAATGCGCTGTCCTGAGTTTTGCACTCGGTTAGGAAACCATGTTGGGGTTCTATTACCCAGGACCTCCACATGAAGAACATTTGGCTGATAGTTGTGCCTCTATAGCGCATCAGAGTGCTATAGAGGGGAAAGGGATGGTCTGGAGCATTGGAGCGCAGTGGTGTGACTCCTGTTTTTACTCGAGCTAACACACCTCGTTGAAATGAGTTGTTACACCCGAACGTAATTCTTAGGAGTGAACATTTCTCACAGGCTGGGTTTAATTAAGTTGCTTGCTTGCTTGATAACTGTACCTAAGTTCCTTTTCATGTTAGTGTTATTATATTTTAAAAATTATTACCGTTCAGTATATATCTCAGAATATATTTTAAATGACTGACAACAAATATAAGAGGCTAAGTGCAACTTTGTAACAAATTTCATTCCTTAAGTTAAGAATGTTTGATGAATGAATTGATGAACTGGGAAAGAAATTTTTAAGTTAAGAATGACATCGAAAACTATCCGAAAGAACAGAAACAGTGGTGCGATATAAAAGTTAGTAATCGATCGACTCCAGATCGATTTGTATTACTCTTGCTACGGATGTAATTTGTAATCTGGAATTTTTGGTTAATATTTATTTATTTAAATTTATTTTAAAAATATGATGACAAAAAACAAAAATAAAACGAAAAATTTCCTTGAGTAATTAAAGGACGAAGAACTTCCAAATGACTTTAATTTCTTTTATGTAGTTAGGTGGATATCTAACTACAACGTATTAAATCGATTTGAAGATCTGTTTGATCCGATAACTGCGTTTCTACAAGAAAAAGAAATAACCTATTCAGAAGTGGTTACGAGTGGATACAACTTTACTGATGTCATGTAATATTTACAAACACTGAATTTACAATTAAAAGGGAAAGATAAAAAATAGTTGACCTCTCGCAGTGTAAATTTTGCTTTCAAACTAAACTACAACTTTTTCAAATTGATATTAAAAATAAAATATTTTCTCATTTTCCTTGAATTAATAAAAATCCAATTTTAAACAAGAAAACTCAACAGGTATATAAAAAATCTAGAAGGAATATAAACGAATTTCAAAATATATTTCAAGACTTTTCTGAATCCGTTTGAAATTAACAGAATTCAAGGTAAGTTTTCCATTTCCAATATAATTGTGACCCAATAAAACATCTGGAGAATTAGAAATAATAAATATTTAAGAAGATCAAGCTCTACAAGTAAAATCCAAGTTGACGCCGATTACGGAATTTTGGAAATTAGACCAGAATTGAAGTATCCTGAATTAAAAAATTTCCTGTTTGTCAAATTATTGCCATATTCGGAGCAACGCACTTATTTGAATCACTTTATTCCATTTCAAAATTCGTGAAATCTAAACATAGATTAGATCAGCTAACCAGCATATAAAGAATTACTGAGAAGTACTGTCACCAATTATTCAACAAAGTTTGAAGAATTTCAAAAAAAAGTAAAATAAATATTGCGAAACTGGTCGTCCGTGGTAGAATAAATTGAAAACAATTTTAAGTATTTTTGATACCTTGTATTTTACCTAAATTAAAATAAATTTGTTTAATTTTTAATATTTAGATTTAATACACATAATTTTATTTATGTTTAAAATAAATATAATTTCTCTAAAAAAATTGTTTAATATGAATTTTAATGAAAAATTTCAAATTTTGAAAAATGGCTCGGACTATTAAAGAGCTCGGCCATCACTCTTAGAACATTGGGACATTATTTCATATTATTTAAGCTTAATTTATTTATAAAGTCGTTTATTTTACATTTATCTTGACTATATAAAGTTCGATACTATTTTATACAAGAATTAAACGCTTACTATATGAAAAACTATAAGGAGTAAAAAAGAATGAGACAAAAAATAACTTACTACGGAGCTAAGGCAATATATTTTAGTCACTTTTAAAGAAATTCAAAAATAAATGACGGACAATAATCAAAACAAATGTATTAGGTTAACGTGATTATGTTAACGTGGATATTATTATATGATATAATTTCTGCTCTATTAATTATTGTACATAGATAATTCAGGTCATAACTGCTCACATACTTATATTTCAACCGCAAAACGATTCACAACACGAGTTCGAATTCCATTGCTCACGGTCGGTTCATTCAAATTTTTGGTCCATTTTCAATGCTAATGGACCGAAATCACTATTTTTACGTCAGTTTTTCATTCGAATGTTGCAAGCAACAGTAAAATTTCGTTACGGTGACTAACCAAGATCCCGACCCAAATAAAACTTCAACTTAAAATTAATAGTCTCATAAATAACAAAATAATAAATTTAATGTATTGAAGGTGAGTGAAGTAGCAAAAAACTTTTTAGATGGAGCCAAATTAGCTAGAACTATAAAGCTTATAATCTTAAAAATAAGTAGCGAACGGAGTTGTTACTTGAAATTTCATTTCAACGACGCTGTAGGAGGTTTTTAATTGTTTCTGAGGAAGCGTAGAAATAACAGTCGGAATATCAATTTTGGTTTTACTGCTTTGCTTAATTTTAAGCACCTAGAGAAAATTGTTTCAGTCAAGGGGAAGTTTGGCACAAAAAGATCGGCGTGTTAAAAACGTTAAACTAGGATTAATTTTTGCGGTAGATTATTGATTCAACACATCTAATAAAACAAAAATAAACACTATGGTCCCTCAACCTAAGGACCCAAAACCAACAGCTAACTGGTCGGATATGGTCGGAAAATCTAAAACTGGAACATTTTCCTTTGAGGCGCAAAGCCTGTGCCTCTCCTGTGAAAAGCGTGAAGATAATGATCAAAAATATTACGAACACCAAATATTACGAACAACATTATATTTCGACATGCTGCAGCCTACATCTACGAAAACGTCAAGTCTACCATACGAATCCCAACAAATTATTGTATATATACTGGAGAACTTACGGCAATTCACCAGGCGATGAAAAAATGTGGTTCTATCAATGAAAGAAAATTTGTTATCATCACCGATTAAATAAGCGCTATGATACAACTCACGGCATACTTCTCAAGATCAAAAAAGAGCTATCGTATCTACAGACTCAACAAAAAGAAATTTCCTTCATCAGGGTACCTTCCCATATAGGAATAAGTGGTAATGAGGAAGTGCATTCTCTGACAAGCAATGCAACAACCGACCAAAGTATTGCTATCATGAATCAAATGCCTTGGACTGATCACAAAGTAAATATCAAAGCCCACATGTACAGAGCGTGGCAAACTACTTGGGATCATACTGCCAACAAACTCAAGGAATGTCTAAGTCAAGTAGGAACCAAACTGATCTTACCAAGTAATAGAAAAGACCAAGTCATCATCAACCGATTCCGAATACGGCATACTTTCCTTACCCACAAGCCAGGAGCCTTCAATCAGGAGACTGCTCCGATGTGTACCAAGTGCAACACTCAGTTGTCAGTGAAACATATAATTGTCGAGTGTCCAGTGTACCAGAAAGAAAGAATCGAGTGTGCCCTTAGTGACAATTTAAAAAGTGTAATAACGTCAAACTTACAATCTTTATTAAGTTATCTTAAAATGACTAAACTATATACCAAATTGGTAAAAAAATATATATTTTTCTTCTATCTAACAATATGTATGTTTGTGTATGTCCCCCCGCTAATAATTCTTAGTGGTTGATGTGGGTATATTTGTTTAAATAAAAAAGCATTGTTCTGAAGCTATTTTCTTGTGGCATTTTAAATTAATTGCTATTTAACTGGAAATAAGCCACAATTAAAGATAAAAATACGTTTATTGACGTTTCAATTTCCACTTCGGAAATCGTTCTCAAAATACAAATAGTAAATTAAACAAATTTTGTTTTTTGTTACATATTGAAAAATTCTTCTAATAATTTAGTTTTATCTGACTCATTTATATTGACAATTCAGACATACATTATGCATTTTAAAGTAGACGACTTTAAAATGATATTGCCAATATTGTTGAGTTGCGCTCCTGGGACGACTTTACTTATAAGATAGTTCATTGGATTATATGAAATCAACTTTAACTTGAGAATATCCGTCAGAAAAAAAATCATAGCATATAATTCGTTTTTAAAAAGATAAACACATGACATGATGACAGTAAAATTCTCCTGTTAGTGATTCCATAGTAAATTATGAGGGAAAAACTAGGAAAAAAACCTCATAATACTATCCCGACATGGTAAGTATTTGTTCGTGCAATTAGTTTACCTTCAATAAACACCAAAATTCTGATTTTATATGTTTCGTTATTAAAAAAAAAAAGCATTATTATACTTGTATGTCTAATTGGAAGATAATAAGTGGAAACACAAGAAACATAAATTAATTACTATTTAACTGGGAATAAGCCACAATTAAAGATAAAAATACGTTTATTGACGTTTCAATTTCCACTTCGGAAATCGTTCTCAAAATCAATTTCCGAAGTGGAAATTGAAACGTCAATAAACGTATTTTTATCTTTAATTGTGGGTTATTCCCAGTTAAATAGTAATTAATTTACAATGCCACAAGAAAATAGCTTCAGAACAACACAAGAAACATGTTAACAAAATCGTTGGGATATTGGTATTAAGCGGATCGAACACTCATACTAGATAATTTTTAGATTAATTTTAAAGCATATATAACAGCAATCTAATTTTCCCAAGAATGTTTCATAACAGACATTCATACATGGCAGTTTGACGAAAAAAATAGAAGCTTTTAAAATGTTATTGGGACAAACATGTTTTTCTGGTCTTAGTATGTGATTACCTGTGATGTCCTGAGCCGCTTCGTTACTTTTGCTTGTTCAGAGACGAATATTACTCCTACGAAGCATGCTAAAGTATCACTCTTAATGAACATACGGGTATGACTATGAAATATACAGCTAGGGCAGTTTATGTGGGAAAATCAAGTGATTCAAGAATTTGTCTCCAAAAAAATAGCCAACTAAATCCAAGAAACACAAGCACAGACCTCAACTATACCGAAAGTTGGCCCCGGAAGGCAAGCGAAAAAAAAGCGAATCGAAGAAAAAACAATTTTTAATGATAAAAAACGCTGTATAGTCAAAATATACAGATCATTGACTGTTGCCGACTGGAAACCGGTAATTTTCAGTGATGAATCACATTTATTTGTGCAGAAATAGAGATAAATCAAGTTTTGTTAGACGATGGGAAAGTGAAGGGTCCTTTACGACGAGGTCGTATGTGGACGACGACTGGACCGACAAATGATAGTGGAAGAATAATTCCTATTAAAGGTATGATGAATTCTGCCAAATACATTGAAATATTACACAGGATTGTTCTATTCATTGAAACATTTGACGGAACATTTCAAGAGCCTTAGACCCTTATCATAATTCGAAATAAGTCCATACTTGTATGCGGGAAAATAAAGTAAAAGTAGTTTATTTAAAAAAAAAATATTAAAATATAAATTTAAACCTATAACTTTTAACGGGTTTTTACCAAGATATTTAGTAGCCCAAAACATGTACACCTAGACACTGATGATGGAATATGGATTCCGAAAACGTTTTGTTGTTGTGATATAGCTCGATTGGATTTTTTAATTATATACCTTTTTAATTATATAAAGAATTTTAGTATTTTTTTTTGTGATACATGGTATACAGCCAGCTACAGGAACTTGGTTTCCTTGTGGATTCTGAAAGAAAAATAGTTGATTGGGCTGGTAAGTCACCAGACCTAAATCCCATTGAGAACTTATAGCATAATCTCAAGAAACGTTTAGCCACGATAAATTGCACTACAAAAGAAAAAAATGATATCACGTGATATATAAGTGTGGTTCCCCGATGATGAAGTCAAGAACATGTGCCCCTAAACTAGAAGTCGATAGAGGTAATTTCTGCTAAAGGGCAAACTTCGTACTAATATAAAGAGTTTTCATTCTACTTCTGATATTTATTTAACGATTCAAAATTAAGGTTTTAGATAATTTTTATTTGTCCTAATTAATACAAACAGTATAGTATAAATATAAAGTATCATTGTATCGAATACTAATATAATAAATTAAATATATTAATTGGATCACCGGCTAACAAGATATTTACGATAACGAGAAATCAACCAGATTTTAGCTTCCGATAACATATCTCGCCAGTTGTAGTTTTAATTTGAATCTTTTCATTTTTGCCGTTGCGTAGTTGTAAACGATAGTCAATGTTTATTTTACTATTACATTTAAGTATCACATGGTAACTTATATCATCTGTTTTTATATTTGTATAATTATACACTGCTCGAAGCAATTACAAGAAGCATATGGAAATAAATTTATACAAAGAAGTACAAACTAAACAACAGTAAATATAGTTCGAAAGCTATTTTCTTGTGGCATTTTAAAATCATTTACTATTTTTAATAGAAACTGACTACCATTTCAGTTGAAAATATGTATTCCGATATGTACTTCGGAAATCAAAGAGAGAATTGAAACGTTAAATGTTCAACTAAAATTGTTAATAATTCTCATTAAAAATAGTAAATAATAGTAAAGGTCTAATAATAAAACACCGAAAACTTTTGTATTCGACAATTCCACAAAACTTTTTATAATTTATTATCACTTCAGTTGTTTTGGCAGAGTGCCTTATTCAAGTTATCTATTTTTGATATGCATTAATACGTTATAGTCTTCAACTGAATAAATTAAGAAGGGAAGAACTATTTGTCTCAAGTTGGTCATTAGAACTCAGAAGTATATCTGTATTTTTTAATTTGTTACTTGGCATAGAGACAAATGAAACGGTCTGTGCTGGGAGTGATGTTGCGTGTTGCGGGACCGAATAAGAAACGAAGATCTGCGAAGGACGAGTATTGCTGCTGTTGTGGAACGCATTGCGGAACTGAAATCAAAGAATATAGTAAGCGTCTATATTCTTTGCTGAAATGGAACCGCTGGCCATGTAGCGAGAATGCCCGACTCACGATGGACGAGCAAAATTACAAATTTGGGGCCAAGGGCAGACAAACGTAGTAGATGAAGACCATCTACACGTTGGGCTGACGATTTCAGGCGTATCACCAAAAATTTGCAACCGAGAGCACAAAATCGTAAAGAATGGAGGAGCTTAAGACTCGGGGTCGGAGTACCTACCTTCCGATGACGATTCATTAGATGAAAATAATAGCTGGAGCAGTATCTCTGGCGATGAAGAGCAGTAACCAATTACCATGGGAGACTTTAGTACTGAATTAGACCCTTTTAACGTAAAAACTTTTGAATTATTTGAATATCTTTGTCATTTTTTTTACCTTTTCGGACTGTAGAACATAAAATTTGATAACCCCGAAATTACTTTACATTGGGGTACATCCAGTAGTAGAAATACATGAAATGAAAAATACTGAAAAAAGTTTCAAGGCATTTATGTCCGAAAAAATTGTGAAAATTCTCTGTGATTGGACAAGTGAAAGGGCTGGACAGTATTTGATAGAAAAAGGGACTCAACAAATTTACTGGATTGTATGGAAAGACCTTATTCTGGATGAAATGTACGTATGTTTGGCAATGTATATATATATATATATATATATATATATATATATATATATATATATATATATATATATATATATATATATATATGGGCATAGTACGCTTCCCTAGAGTCAGTGACTACTGGAGTCGAGATTTCTTATTTTCTGGGCCAAAAATATTTTGTTACGAAGTCATAAGTCGAAACAGGTTCTTCAAATTTGAAAATGATAAAATGTCAATTTTAAAATGTTTACGATTCAGTTCCCCGAATGCATTTGTGAAAGGATTATCAATGTTTTTTGCTTATGCCAGAGAAAACTGGATGAATCTAATAAACCCGGGAAAAATCATGGCGATCGATGAATGCATACTTTCATATAAAGAACGCCTTCATTTCAAACAGTTTATAAAAACCAAAAGGTCGGTTCGGCTTGAAACTTTTTTGTCCCTGTCCCAGTGATCCACAGTTCTGTGGCTACACTTTTAATTTTTCAATGTATATTGGAAAGGATACTTTTACAATAGACCATATCCCTAATACAGAGCATCTAACTATGCCAGAAAAGATTGCCGTTTACTTGTTTCAAGCTTTTTTGGATGAGGGAAGAGAAATTTATTATCCTTGACGACTGGAACATGTCATTACGGCTAGCGGACCTTCGACGAAATATTAATGTTAGTGGTACGATTCGTGTCAACAGGGGAGTGCCAAAAGAGCTTACTCAAATTCCACTTGAGACATTTAAATCTTGTTTTATTAAAAAGGGCGACATTCTGATTGTACGTTTCAAAGATAAAATTTAGAGCATTTCAATGAATTTCATGGCTATGAATAAATAACTTAAAAACATTGTTGGAGTAAAATTTTTTGTGATAAAATTGTGATTTTTTATTTGTATTTGAAAATTTGTTTATTTCTTGCCTTTATGAAACATTTGAAAAATTATTTTATTTTATTTCTTATTTCTATGCCACTGATCAATAAGCTTTAGTATAAAATGTGTAAAACTAACACAAAAATGTGGAATCGCATCCAAAATCAATTTTATATGTTCTTTTTTGATATTTTGCCGATGTTATTAATCCAATTTTAGAATCCGATCGTATTGCATCGATTAATGCTGGTAAGTTTTTATGTACATTATCATAGCAGAGTAATTTAATTTACGCTGAGCAGTATATTAAAAAATAATGTGTATCAGCTACTTTTACGTCTCAATAATAATCCTTTGTATGAAAACACGTAATCGAAATAAATTACACGTGCATACTCAAATTAAGGTTTCACTATAGGCGGTCTCCATGTCAGAAGTTACGTACAAAAGACAACATTCAACGAGAACAAATTTTTAAGTTAACGGAATATCTTAAAAAACAGTTTTTATTGTTCCAATTATTGACAATTTGATGTTTATTGTACTTTAAATCAAATTTTAAGAGACTGGACTGAACTGAACTGTAAACTCATTATCAAGGATTGTGGTACATAGTTTTCGGGTGTAGGGACCTTGATCTGGAATTCTTTCTTCATGATATCTGCGTTTTTGTAGACGAACGGTAGGACTTCCAGACCAAGGCCTATAAATCTTGCAAACAATGTACCCCTATTTACTGTTTTAATTGTACAAAGATGATAAAAGATAAAGTAACGTAAATATGGTTAAGTTAACATAAGCTTCTGGGATTAGATTGACAATAGAGGACATAACTATCGACATTTTTCCAATTATAATTCTCAAAGCAACTTTTAATTTGTTAGTAATAGTACTTACTACTAATACTACAAAATTGTTTCATTTCAAATTGTCTCAAGTATCGGCAAATATTAATAAACGGGGTTTCATATTTGCCACAACTGATATACAATCTATGCTTGATTTAACCTTATCTTTCTAATTGCTAGGAAAGTCAAAAACATAAGATAAAGCCATTGATATCGAACTACCAACATTCTAGTTCATATTAAATAAATAACAAAAAAACAGTAATGAAATTCTAAAGAGAAGAAAAGTTTGTCATGAGGTAGGGTAATGGAACCAATCTTGGACACTTTAAGAACCATAAATTTTATTTTTGTACTGGTAATTATTAATACTAAAGTATTTTATTAACTTTACATTCCTGCTTATTGCTCAGACTTTCTTTAATCAGTACAGAAGTTCATTTTACCAAAATAAAAACAAAAACATAAAAAAATATATTTATTATTAATTAATGTTTTTTCTCCAGTAATGGACATCGATATTTGCAATGGATCCTAATTTGGACAGTTGCATACCCAGTTATGGACACCGTTTTTATATATGGATAGAGAGGTTCAAAATTATGGAATAAATTCATTTGATCAAGAATACGCCACTTTTGGGAAAAATCCTGAGACAGGTCGATTTTTATTTTTAAATTATGATTTTTCGAGATATTGCCGTAATAGTGCCGTTATCCATGTGGGCGTGATGACTTAATCGATGATTTTTTTTAAATAGAAATAAGGGTAGTGTGGTAGCTCATTTTAAAGGTTATTCAATTGTTTATTCAGTAATATAAACATTAACATCATTATTTGATTCTGGTTCTCACTTGGCTCTGAAATTGAAACTATGTCCCGTATCTTTTTCCAAACATTGTATAGATCCAATGTTGACTCTTGCCCATTCCATGCCTCTTTAGAGTTTTGTGCTTTCATAGCATTCAGTGTTTCAGGACTGATGTTACTTTCTAAAATATTTAAACATATTTTTATATCATTAGACGAATTTTGATTGTTTTCAGGAATATTTTCTTCTTTATTAACCCTCTGTCTACAAATTATCTTTGATTAATCCACGTTATTTGGATTAAAAGGAAAGAGGCCACAAACGCGAAATCCGTTTTTAATAATAGCTGGAGAAATATTCATTCAGAATATTTTCTAGGAGAGTAGCCACGTGATGTCTCATTAACGGCTGGTTTTCGTTTTCTGTCAACCATTTTCTGACATGCGATTTCCATTGACATTTCAATGGGTAAAAACAGAAACATCCAGAGGTTGTAATACATGCGTTGCATTTGGATAAAATGCAACTAAAATGATTTGCTTTTCACGCAAAAAAATACTTAGATGTAATGTCAAATGAGATTTGTGCCCATCCACAAAAAACATAACGGGTCGTTCTATGTTATTTTCTGTCAACCGTGGCTCAAATATATTTGCCATGTATTCAAAAAATACCTCTCCTGTCATCCACCCATTGGCCGATTTGCCCAGTCCCCAAGATTTCGAAAATTTGGTAACAATATCTGCAGGTACCCTCTTATATGGATATACTACCATAGGAGGACAAATTTCTCCAGATGCTGATACCGTAAGTAAAACAGTGAGATGTTCTTTTTCTGACGTTTTTGAAACACTATAGATATTTTTATCTCCTTTAGGAGCCAAAACTTTCCCAGTTTTAGGGCACAATGAAATAGCTGTTTCATCAGCATTAAAAATTCGATGGGCATGTTCTAAAATATCAGAGCAGTCATTATCTTTGAAGTAATTTGAAACTTCTTGAAACCAATTGCGTATATCGATTTCTGTTAATTGGCCACAATAACCGGTAAGTTTCTCTGACGTCTTTAACATTTATGTTGGGATGTCTGTTCAGAAACGATCGAAACCACTTTTTACCCGGGAAACCTTCGGTAAATGGAGTTTTTCTATCTAATTCCTTTATTAACTTGGTGACTGTGTCGACTAAGCATTGTTTCGTTACAGGAAACCCAGCTCTAGCAATATCGATAATCCAATTAACAATGCGATCTTCCTCATCTGCAGTGAGAACTGTTGGAGGGCCCATGTTGCATACCTCAGGACTTATTCCTTTAAGCTTATTGCGCAACGTAACACGAGGTACACCAAATCTTTTACTTGCAGTTGCAACTGGCATACCCATTTTTGCTGCCGATAGAGCTTCTGCCATTTGAGCGGCGGTATATTTTTTATGTCCCTTTCTATCCATCATAAATGACCAGCTGTAAAATAAAAAAACAAAATTATTTCTTGACACCAGTAATGGACATTTTCGTATCCATTATTGGACACTCATTTAATGGCCATGTCCAATACTGGATCCACTCAACATATAGACTTCCTGTTTATAGCAGAAGATAGCATTTTTTATTTCTATGTATTTACCAGTGATTTCAAATAAAAACGTATATGCCCTTAAATGGACACCCTGTCCATTTTAGGAACATACGTTTAATTGTAGATCCAGTGATGGACACCCAAATTAAATCTTTTTAACGATAAAAATTAACTACAAAGAATAAACACACATTAAACTACATACCTTTACTGTTGATTCACTTAAGTAAACTTAATAAATCACCAATTTTGAAGTTTGTATATGTTAAGAAACTAATTCACTTTCTTACAAACAACGCTAACAATACGACTGTCTTCGCGCCAAAATTGTCATGTGGTAAATTATGTTCATTTTAATACAACTAGCGGCATCCAGACCAAGCAGCTGCAAACAGAGCAAATATTACAGATTTCTATTGGAGGTTTTACGTGTTTGTGGGGGTAAATAGAGTAACAGGTTGCTTGATAATATGCATTAATTTGTCAAGTGTCCATCACTGGTGCCGTGTCCAATACTGGTTCCAGTACCCTAAGTAAAGCGGAAATTAAATATTTGTGAGTTATCCAGAAAAGTGGGATGTTAAGGAACACGAGGAATAACTTTATCGGTTTCTGTAGTAATTAGATTCCACGAATCTTTCTGTTGTTCACATTTTTTCTTGTAAGTTTTACTGTAGTTCCAAACCAAAATACATTAATTTTTTTCTAATACTGTTTTAGTGTATTTGTATTAATTCTACCATATTACGTACTGTAACAAGCATTTGTGTGTATTTCTCGTTCTGTAAATTCATAACAGTACTAAAACACATATTTAAAATAAACAGCCTATTTCATTAACAAATCTCTCAACAATTTAAAGATAATAACTTTTGTAGAGATTAGGTAATTATCTACAAACCAGAAAACTCGAGAAATCCAATTAATTTTCTTCTTTAACTATGTCGATAAGTTTAGAATCTTTCCGCGTTTCCTATATGTTTATATAGAACGAACTCAATATTTTGTATGTCAAATTTGAGTTCAGTTAGTTCAGTTCGTAGGTATACGTGGCCGGTCATATTAAGAAGTCTTATTCTGGATTTCGCCTGTGTCGCTCTTCAGTTACCCACTAGCGTTACAAATATTGCCCTTATCGGTTATGATAAGTATAAATACTTATATCGAAATTATTGTGCGCAAACTTGGTGCACCAGCTATTCTTCGTTTATAGGTCGAAGATCATTTATTTATTGACGGTCCGTCCACTTAAAGAGCAAGTCACACTAAAAATTTTAAAGAAGAGCTCACCAAAATAGAAATTATTCCTACTGAAGATGCGAACAGGAAATGTGAGACAACACTAACACCTAAGCTGATCAACAACAAAAATGAATGGATGACCGATGAGATTCTGGATCTCACGGAAGCAAGGAGATCTTATAAAACCAAAGACAAAAACATCTATAATATTATACACACAGAAATAAGGAGAAAGATCAGAGATGCAAAGGAAAGATGGGATAGGGACAGATAAGAAGAGATTGAACAGTTGGCAGAGAAACATGATAACTTAAACCTACATAAAAAATTAGGGAAATAACAGGCACTAATATTAAGAAAAAATTATATTAGAGGCGATAAAGCGAACAAAGAACAACAAGGCAACAGGTCCTGACGAAATACCTGTAAACATAATATGGTTAATAGAAGAACAGCAAATTGGAATATTAGTCAACTTATTCAATACAATATACAGTACAGGAATCATTCCCAGAGATTGGCTGAGGTCAACATTCATAACACTACCTAAAAAACCAAATGCGAAAGAATGCCAAGACCACCGGGTAATAGGTTTAATGAGCCATATCATATCAAAATATTTTTAAAAATTATACACCGGAGAATATACAACAAACTTGAGCAGGACATTCAATTTGGATTTAGAAATGCACTGGGAACGAGGGAAGTCCTGTTCGCTGTGAATGTACTTGTGCAAAGGTGCATGGATGTTAATCAGCCAGTAAATGTGTTTCTTGGAATACAACAAAGCCTTCAATAAGTTCAGGCATAACCGTCTTATCGAATTACTTGAAAAGGAAACTTAGATATGAGAGACATTAGGATCATAGCGCTATCTATTATAATTATATCGCTGTGGTAAAAGAGAACAATGTCTGTTCACATGAAATACAGATTGAGAGGGGCGTCAGGCAGGGCTGTATCCTGTCTCCTACTTTGTTCAGCTTGTATTCAGAGGAAATAATCGGAAGCACTAGAAGAACTAACTATGGGAATAAAAGTAAATGGCCAACCAATTAATAATATACGGTTTAGATAGTAAAGATAAGACTTCTGAGATGCTACGTGTTCTCCGTGTTATTTTATGGGTTGGAGGCTTGGACATTAAAGAAAGATGTTTCGGACAGATTAGAAGCTGAGTTATGGGCCTATAGAAGGATATTAGGAATACGTTGAGTGGATAGAGTCACGAATGCCGAGGTGTTGAGAAGAATGGGAAAAAATAAAGAAGTTTTAAATCCAATTAAAGTCAGAAAGACGCATCTCCTGGTTAAACAATTTGAGACCTTGGTTTAATTGCACTTCTGCTGAGTGGTTAAGGGGATGGACTTAAAAGCAGGTATTATATATATATATATATATATATATATATATATATATATATATATATATATATATATATATATATATATATATATATATATATATATAACGTCATAAACAACAGTAGCAACAAATAAAATGTTGCAAATCTAATATTTTTGTTTTGTAATATTACGAGTTTGTTGTTGGTGTGAGTGGGAGAGGCACTTTACGATAATGTAACTCCTTTTTCTATTTCTGTGCCAAGAGCATACCAAACGCGTGTAACCACTTACAACAGGTGAAGTGTTTTGAATTATTTGGCACCGTGAATTAGGTTAGGAACGAACACTAGACGAAATTGCAAATACTCTATCGGCTTAAAAGCATTACAAATAAATAAGAGACAATGCGACACGTCTGTCACTTCGTAATATTGTTTTCAAAGGAATCAAAGCATTCGTTGAATGAATTGTTTTCCACCAACAAAAGAGGCCAGTTAAAAGTGTTCTACTTTTGTTTATAAATAGAAGATATCTATCGGCAATCAATTTTTGTTTTATTTGAAGTGTAATGAAATAATTAAGTAGATGAAATTAATTTTCCTCCTAAAGTTGCGGTTTTTTAGATGATATGCGATTAATAATCTGTGAGTCGTATTATTAAAAACAGACTGTATTATTATCAATCGAGAATATTTCTTAAATAAAAATATCCATGTAGAAAGGAAAAATACTGTCAGATTGGAAAACGACAAACATTACTATTATTTACACGAAAGAAAAAAAGGAAGAAAATTATATCTATTTATAAAAAATAAATAGATATAATTTGATAGTAAATTTAATTATTGTACAAACTAAATAAGATGTTGAAAAATAATAATTGTATTTATATGAAATTATTTTTAAACGAGAAGTGTCATTAAAATTTAAACAGATGATTCAATATTGTTATTAATTGAATCGAATCTTTTAGTGATAGACATACTTTTAATTTTTTTACTTCTCATTTGATGTCTGTATTTTGTTATTTTTCGTACATTTTTTAATTTAAACCTGTATAGAATAAATATATGATGACTCGATACGAATTTATCAAGAGTAGTGAATCAAAGAAAAGAGACAGTATTTCGTGACGCTATCCATGAGGCCTTCTCGTGACGTTAGTTCCGTGATGCTCGTCTCAGCATTTTACTATAGAGACAAAAGTAATACAAGGCCAGTATAAAAAGTTATGAAAAAATCACATGAATAAAACGAACAACTTTATATGGTATTCACTGATTTCGAAAAAGCATTTGATGCGCTGAAAACATAAGCAGTAATAAACGTACTATAGTATTGAATTTAATGCTACATGCAGACAAACACAACCAATTGAAAACGTTAGACAAGAAGATCCGCTATCCCAAAATCAATGAAATTTGGAGACAAGATAATACTGCCATCGAACAATATGAAAAATCTGAAGGAAATAGTGACTTACAATTGTCAATGTGGGAAGTATAACTAAAAATCAACGTATCAAAAACAAAAGAAGTAATTGTAAATGGTTAGGCTTTCTGATAAGTACCAATATGTATGTGTGGGGGGGGATGAAAGAAATATGTACTAAATGTACAGGCTGTCCTCTCGAATAGGTGATAAGACAGTTGAAATATAGGAAGAGCCAACCTCCTAACAATAAATCAATATAGATTGCTGCCTATGCCGATGATATCAACATTAATCTAATTAATTAAGGGGGGGGGAAAGGACTATAAATAAGTATTCAAAAGACAGCTAACGCAGGCAAGAACAAGGGAAGCAGACGCTCAGTTGAATTAGAAGACGATATTAAAACTGTAGAAAGTTTCACATATTTGGGAGTTGCATTAGGCATGGATGGAATAGATGAACCAGAAATTTAAAGAGAATAGTAACGGAAAACAAAGTTTATTTTTCACTCGTCCATGTTTTCCGCTCTAAAAACACACTGGAGATCGAAAATCGGGATCTACAAAATTAGTATCAGACCAGTAGTATGTTATGGAGGCAAAACATGGGTGACGAAAGAAAACACAAAATGAAGACTGAAAGTCTTTGAAAGAAAAATCCTAATAAAGATATTTGGACCTATGAACGAAAACGGAGTATGGAGATCCAGGTACAAACATGAACTCTGCCAACTGTTCAAAGAGACTTCTCTCAGGATTTATTAAACTTAAGAGACTTCCATGGGCTAGTCATGTAGTGAGAATGGAGACCGAAATATTGCCGAGAAGTGCCAAAGATAGTAAAATTCTGAGTCTAAAATTCTAAGAACCTGAATCATTAATTTAGAAGACCGTCATTTTTTGAAATGTCAAGCTAAAATAATAAAATATTAAAAATCAAAAGACTGATATTTGTTTGTACACACTTATGACAAGTCGAAAGAAAATGCAAAAAAAGTATTTTTGAAGTGTGTATATTTTAGGCAATTCCTAGCTGAGCGTTTTCGGCTTTACAAAGCCATCATCAGAGCTATGGTCAATTTTTTAAATACCACTACAAAGGAGAGATCTCATTTCCTTAAATTTCAAAATTATGATTTTTTAGGTGTTGAAATTCTTAAAACATATAAAAAACATATAAAAAGCCGACACTGGACTTCACAAACACGTCAATTTTTTAACGATCTTAACGATTTTAACAATCTCTTCTTCTCTCACGAATGGGTCTATCAAGGAGCGTTTTTCTAGCTGGGTCATTTACGCATTGCATGTCTTATCCACCTTGACGTCCTATGTTAATCTTCTTCTTCTTAGCCTTCTGTCGTCCATGTTTGGACATAGGCCTCTCCCAACTCCTTCCATCGGTCTCTATCCTGAGCAACACATTTCCTATCTTAATATATTTTACGATATCTGGTTCCTGGTATATTCTATAAAGTTCGTTGTATCGCCTTCTCCGCACTCCATTGTCATTCACTGCTCCGTAACATATTTTCATTACTTTTTCTTAGAGTCTAGGTCTCTGAACCATATGTTAGGACTGGGCGTATTATTATTTTGTAAAGTTTTATTTTTGCATTTCTCGATATAATTGTAGAGTTAAGGAGATTGAGCCCAAAATAGCAACTGTTGGCCGTGCAAATTCTGCGGTTTATCTCTGCGGTAGTATTATTTTCAGTGTTAAGGAGCGCTACCAGGTATACAAATTCGTTCACTGCTTCGATGACGGCTTCTCTATAACAAGTGTCATATGATTTGTAGCTGATTCTTGTAATGCTAGTTACGCCTCTCGTACAGCGTTTTCCGTTCTCCCAACAATATTGATATCAATCAGCTTAGGCAAGGATTTGCACTTATTTATTATATAATGAACCAGTAATTGTAATATGTGACTTACGTATTACTTTGTCCAGAGCCAGATTGAACAGTATACAGAAGAGAGGGTCACCCTGGCGCAGCTCGTTATTTGTTTTAAAAGATTCAGACAGTTCCCCCTGAAATAGTACTCTACATTTAACTCTTTTTTAAGAGTTAGTTTTGTTAAATTTACCTACTGATTTGGTATTTCTAGCTCTTTTGTTTTGATCACTGTTACTTGATTGAAATTGAAAAAGACTTGTTAAGAACGTAGTTACCGTGTACCGTCTTCGACTTTTCCATCGCTGCTGTTCTTAATGTGTATATATATATATATATATATATATATATATATATATATATATATATATATATATAATATATGAAAGTGCGCCAGCGGGAACGAAAACGCCGATCGCGTTTGTACAAGTTGGCAGGCTCATCAAAGTTTAACCGATACAGCCCAGGTGTTATTTGCGAGTAGAAACTTATATTTTTAGATGCCCTGTTTTGATTGTAAATTAGTCTTATCTCCCGAACTTTTAGAAGTAACCTAAGATCGACCTTAATCTGTTTAATGAATCTCAAATATACACTTCAATAATCAAGGATAATTATTATAAATTGATTGAATCACTCGATTAATATTTGTTGACGGTCGTTCAGATATGAACAGGTGACTTGTTTGTTTGTGTCAATAAGATATTAAAATGAACGTACAAAAAAGATTGCCGCATGGATGATTTTTTGTTGGTAGATACAATTTACGAAATAAAATCGTTACCTGTTTACTCCACAAAATATAGCGTTTGATATATTATACACATGTGTTCGTAAAGTATGGAATAAATTCATTATTTTCTAAAATATAAATATTTTCATAGTGATACAGAAATAATTTACAAGATATGGACCAACAAAATAAATATTTCTTATTAACTATATAAAAATTAGTTATCTATATAGTTAATAAGTTATCTAAGAAAATAACAGTATGAAAAGAAAAACTTTTGATGAAATAGAAAACATTTTTTGGGGTTATACTCCAATTATAATCTTTTAAAGACTCTATTCGATGACTCACCGGCTATTTAAATGTGTTGGCATTTTTGTTGCAAAGTATTAATAGTTCAATTTATACAATGAAATTTAAGTAAATATGAATCAGTGTATCTGATAATTGTTTTGGTAATTATATAGGATATTGTTTATTTGGCAACTGCGCGTTCCTTTCAGAACTTTAGAAATTTGAAGTACTAAATTTAGACGAGAAAATTACTGATTTCCTGTGGCATCATATTGGTAGCATTGATTCTTGACGTCATAAAAGTTATGACGTGGATTGAAATATGTGTTAATTCAATTATAGCTTTTTATTTTGCAATAATTAAAATTTATCGTCAAATACTCGTCCTGTAATTTATTCGTTTATTAATATGTATAACGTTATAACTTTGCATGTATGTTGAAGTTGCCTTTTTTATTAATAAATAAATTATCTTGTCAATGTTAATCTTCATTAACGTAAAAATAATCCTTTACTAAATCCATAAAGCCGAAAAAATAACTTTTTCTGTTGATGTTTAGATAAAGCTGTGCCTCAAGTTTATGTTTATGTTTGATTTCACTGAGAGAGACTTTATTGTTTGATATGTTCGAACCTCACGGACTTTTTCAGTCCTAAATATACAAAAGGAAGTGAGACATATCGTCTAGTGTTTTATATGTATGTTCAATGCCTTTTCTGTCTTCATTATTAACATTATAATCGTCGTCTGCCTTCTGTTCAATTTACTACTGTCTGCCATATTATAGTTCTTCTTCTTTTTATATAGACATTACTCTGTCTGTTTTTCAATGTGCCTCCAGTAAGTTGTCATTCCATCGTTTTCGTGGTCTTCCTACTGATCGTCTTCCTATTGGGGAACCGTCTCTTGCCGTCTTTAGTACTCAATTTGTTGTCATTCGGCTTATATGACCGTTCCATTCTACTCTTCTATTTCTTACCCAGTTTTTGATGTTCTCTGTCTCTGCCTTTCAGTCTTTTTTCTGCCGCGTATGTCATTATTGGTCTAATGACTCTTTTGTAAATTCTGCCTTTCGTTTCTTTCCCGATATTTTTATTTCTCCATATTGTTTCATTTAGGCAGCCTGAGGCTCTGTTTGCTCTATTCACTTGATCTTCCACTTCGGTTTCGAGCTTTCCGTAGCTAGATAATGTGACGCCTAGATATTTAAACTGCATCACTTGTTCTATTATCTGACCTTCCAGCTCCAATTTACATCTTAGTATATTTGCTGTTTTAACCATACATTTTATCTTTTTTGGGGAAATTAACATGTTAAATTTTCTGGCGGTTATATTAAATTGGTGCAGCATACGTTGTAAATCATCTTCACTTTGAGAGAGTAGTATTGCGTCGTCTGCATGGCAGATTATTTTAAGTTTTTCTCCCATTCGGTTTTGGTAGATATTTTCGATCGTGTTGATTATTACTATATCTCTGTACCTCTGTTTACTCTATTCACTGTATCTCTGTTGTATACAGTAAGTGGATAACGTCTTTTAATTATACCCGGTCAAATGCCTTTTCTCTTGCACTTGCTCATTATAAATATAGCGTCGGTGCATGATCTTCCCGACCTAAAACCTTGTTGTTCTTCTGCTAGAGTTATAATTTTATTCAGTTTATTTGTTATCACTTTGGTTGTTAATTTTAGTGTTGTTTTTAATAAATTAATTCCTCTGTAATTTTCCGGGTCCGATTTGTCTCCCTTTTTGAAGAGAGGTATTAGGATGCTTGATCTCCATTCTTGAGGAATTCTGTTTTGTTCTACTATTTTTCGGATTAGGTTTAATAGTTCTTTGGTCAGATCTGGTCCTCAGTACTTTAGGAGTTCGTTCGGTATTCTGTCCTCTCCTGGAGATTTTCTATCTTTTAATTTCCTTAATGCTTCGTATATTGTAGTTCGGTGTGTTAAATTGAGTTATCATCTGATATGACAACGATATTTCTATTATTCATTCATCCTTTAATCAACCTTCTTTAGTGTACCTTTTTATTACGTTATTGTCAGGTGTGACAATCAATTTTAATGTCACACACCTCCTATATTCAAGACCAGGTGATATAAAAACCAAGATAAAATGAAGAGTTAAACATGACAACACAAGAGAAGAAGGGGAAGATTTTCGACGAGGTAGAATGACGATCTTTCTCAAACATATCAAATTATTGGAGTTTTACACGGTTAGCATATTGTAGCTTTATAAATATACCACCTGCAATATTTTTATATTGACCATTGATGTAACTACGTTGAGTAGTGATGAGACGACTTTAAATATACCGATGAAGATGACTTACAGTTTTGCAGAAGTGTGGACGATATCAAAATCAGTAGACGGCTGCATATATGATAGATAACAGCTTAGAGACTAGTGGAAAACAAGACATTTCTCCAAAAATTAATAGGACAAGGCTCGATAGAACTATAAAACGAGTCAACAACCAACAGCTTGATTATTAACATATTCTACCACGAAGCAAGTATCTGAATTTAACTAAGTCCAAAGAGTTTTTTGCCGTGACTTATAATAAAACAAAAATGTATTTTTTCCAAATCATATTGTGGTTTCCAAATAGTATGAGTAAGTTAAAAATGTAGCATAGTAACTTCTAAATATATTAATTGGGTAGTTGGACGTAAATTAAAGTTCCACATACTTTTATTCTGTATTTAATTTGTGTTATCTTTGTATCAGTTTGGAGACTGATAAGACTATTTGCTCAAACACTTACACTAGTTGCCTAATGAATTTATATTTAAGTTTTGATTTATATTTATGTTAAATTAAGAACAAAGATAAACTCAATAAGAGAAATTAGATTAGTAATAAAATGTTATGTTGAGTTTTTACCATTTAAGAAAAATCGTATTTATGTGTTTCAAAGTATCTAGAACAATTCGAAACTTTATATTAAGGTGGGTTGACACTATCCAAGAATGATTGAATTCCAACTTGGACCAAGTGGACTTACGACTTACTAGATTAGTAATAACATGTTATGTTGATTTTTTACCAATTAAGAAAAATCGTATTTATATGTTTGATAAGTATCTATAAAAATTCGAAACTTTGTATTAAGGCGGGTTGACATGATCCAAGAATGCTTGCATTCCAACTTGGACCAAGTAGACTTGTATAAGTGTACTTGTACCAAGTTGGTTGCCACGGTTTTAACGACTGGATGTCAAATAACCATTGTAAAGATAGCGGAAGTGATTGTGGAAGGTGTTCTAGTGGTTGCTGATATGTTAATACATAAGCTTGAAATCCAGAAAGAAGGAATAAAAAAGAAAAAATGCCGCACATCTAGCATCCTTATTTTTATATTTCTTTATCCGTACATTCCATAATGCTTCCTGAGCTTCGTATAATTCCATGAATCTAACACTCTCCCTTTCAGACCATTTTCTTGTTATATTTACTTATCGTTTTCGATTTTTCGACACCGACGCCATTGTTATTTTACAATAGCATATTACTTGATTTTTGGATATTAATCTTTCCAAAACCAAAATCATGGTATTCCACAAGAACCGCCATGAACAAATTACACCCAACATACAAATCAATGGTATCACCCTTCAGAGCTCCCAAAGCTTCATATACCTGGGCAGAGAGCTAAACAGTCAGCTAGACCACTCAAAAGAGATTAGAAGACGTAATGAAATAGCAAGATCTGGCTTCATGAACATGCGTAAAATGCTCTGTAACCCCAAGCTATCAATCACAATAAGGTTAAGAACACTAAAGTGTTATGTGTGGTCTCTACTACTATATGGCTGTGAGATCTGGACATTAAAACAGTATGACGTCAACAAACTGAATTCATTCGAAATGTGGATGTACCGCCGAATGCTAAGAATAAGTTGGACCAGCAAAACTACAAATGAAGAGGTACTGAAAATAATGAACACACGACCTCATCTGGTTAATACAATCAAAATTAGAAAGACGTCACATCTAGGACACATAATGCGCCATAAGGAATTTGAGCAGCTCCAGGTAATATTAGAAGGCAAAATCGAGGGTAAAAGGGGTATAGGAAGAAAGAAGAAATCCTGACTCCGAAACATCAGAGATTGGACTCACACAACAGGAAATGACTTAATCCATCAAGCCCAGAACAGAGAGAAATTTGCCATATTGATCGCCAACCTCAATAGAGAAGGCACTTAGGAGGAGATTACTTAAATCCAAGGAAGTTGGCAAGCGTCCTACTTAACTTGGATAGAACCTGTTGATACAAGTATACTTGGATGAACAGATGACACGATCTAAGTAGCTCCCAAGTGTTGCGCGAGCAACGTCCAAGCTGACTTTAACCAAGAATACTTGGATCGTGTCAACCAGCATTTAGCGGTAACAAAGAAAAAGCTGATCTTATTACTAGATAATTCCAGAAAAGGTTGTAAGCAATAAACAATCAGAAACCCTTCACTCCTTTAATGAAAATATTTTATTCGTGAAATAGTAATTTATTGATAGCTTCAGAATCTATTTTTTAATAGTCGACAATTACGTGTCCATAAATAAATGGCACTGCTGACACTTACAACAACGTAAGCTACCTTCTTTGTTTAAATTTTATTCATGTGTTATTTTATTGATGCTATAAAATTTGAAGTTTATTACAGTAACAAACTATAAAGTTAATATTATTCTGTTCTACTACAACTATAATTATTATTATATAGCGAAACAATAATAGAATACAACTCATATACATACACAAAAGAATCTGAACTTATTATAAAGAATTCCGTAAACAAAATCAGAAATAACGTGTTAAAACATATTTCATGTAGCTTTGTTAAAGAACGAAGTTAATGAGAACTTAAAGAACAATAAAATTATCGTATATATAAGAGATGACACACAATATTTTGGTTGCAGTAGAAAATTTTTTTATCGGTGGTAAAAATCAGAGTAACTCTCTGAGTTATCGAGCAATCTAGGTTGGGGTTCCTAAATATAATTACATATAAGAAACAGAGCAGGAATCAAAGATGCTGTACGGTAAAGCTAGCATAGCCATAACTTTATCTCGAAAAGAAAGGGGGTACAGGGCCCAGCTTAACGGCATATTTTATTGCTAATTAATTGCTATCGACCCACGTTCAAGTTACTGCAAAAAGTTAAATAATGTACTTTTTATGCAATACATTCCCATACGATAATTGATATGTACACCAAAAACTAGGCAGTTCTTCCTTAACTCGAAATCAGGCTGTATCGGACAAGTAGACTAACGCTACGCTCAGCAGAATAAGTAGATCATTGCTTATTCATTAAATTCCTTTCAAAATGTAACATTTTCTTTTTCAGGTACTTTTTTGGTGGGGATTTGATTGGAGATCGTGCATGAACACTGTCAAACAGATAAGTATTTCGCTTTTGTTCAGTTTCAGTTCATTGTTTAATATTTCATGATGAAAAGACTTAGCCTGGCACAGTGTCTAGAAATGATTAAGTTGTATTTTGAAAATGGGACTTCTGTGAGGAATATATTTCGTGCGCTTAGAGCAATTTATGGTCCACATAATCGGCTTACCAAACGTAGAATTCGCTTTACGATTAAAAAGTTTAAAACCCAGTTTTCATTATTGGATAACACGCGACCAAATAGGCCACATGCAATATGTACTGAAGAAAATATAGCGGCGGTAACGGATAGTGTACTCGAAAATAATGAAGAATCGATTCGTCGCCGTTCTCAACAGTTGTATCTTTACTTTATCTTGGTTTAAATGCATACAAAATTTAATTAGTGCAAGTGCTGAAGCCGACCGGACCGACCCTCAGAGTTGTCACCGTTTCAGTTGATGGGCTCTTGATAAGCTTTCAGAAAAACCACTGTTTTTGAGAAAAATTTTGTTTTCAGATAAGGCTCATTTTTGGCTTAATGGGTAAGTTATCAACAAAATGCCCGTATTTGGGGTAATGAACAACCCAAAGAGACTCAAGAGTTGAGATTACACCATGAAACACAACTGTTTGGTGTGGTTTATGGGCTGGTGGAATCGTTGGTACATATTTCTTTAAAACAGAGGTCAGCCAGAATGTTACTGTGAATGGAGACCGTTATCGTGCCATTATAACGGACTATTTGGTACCTGAAATTGAAGCTCGTGGTCTCGGCAACATTTGGTTCCAACAAGATGGTGCCACTTGCCATACAGCCCGTGAAAGCATGGCTTTACTGTGAGAACGATTCTTTGGACCAGTGAATTTGCCGCCTAGATCCTGTGACATCTCACCTCTAGAATCTTTTGGTTCTACCTAAAGTTCAAAGTCTACATGAATAAACCAGATATGATTGAGGCATTGGAAGCCAATATTACTAGAGTCATTGGTGAAATACCAATCGAAATGCTGGAACGAGTCATCGAGAATTTGGAACTTCAGAATGAACCAACTTAATCGTAGTCATGGTCAACATTAAAAGAAATTATCTTTAAGAAGTAATTGTAAAGAATGGTTCTTTTGTATGATAATAAATATTTTCAAATTAAATTTCATTATCAATGGTGCTACAGCCCTATGAAAGAGCCTCGACCTTCCCAAGTATATTACGCCAGGCAGTCCTATCCATTGCCAACCGTTGCCAGTTTGCTGCGCCTATCTTTCTACCATCCTCATCTACACCATCCTTCCATCTGAGTTACATCTGAGGTACCATCCTCATCTACACCATCCTTCCAAATTAAATTTATTTTTTTTTTGTTTTTTCTTGTCGAAAAAAGTACCTCTAAATACACCCTTTAGTTATGACTATGCTAGCTTTACCATAAAGTTAGCATACCCACTGTATCTCTGAAACGGCTGCATACACGGAAACAATATTTTTTCTTTCTGTAATAAAGTAGCAATAAATTATAGTATTGGTCTGAATTCGGCCACTTTACAGACATTACATGAAGTGGAATTGGGCTGGACATGTGGCCAGAATGAACGACCGTAAGTACAGTAAACGCATGGTGAAATGGCGTCCTAGGTTTGATGCAACTAGATGTAGAGGTAGAACTCCAACACGTTGGAGCGGACATTAAGGGAGTCACAACAAACTGGATGCACACGACACAAGATCGGCAGCAATGGAAACGACTGAGTGAGCCTTATGTTCAGCAGTGGAGACTATAGGCTGCGTTATGATTAAAAGGAAATTTTTTATAGACCTCTTTTTATTCAATACAGGTCGTGAATGTGTATTTTTCTAGTAATGTTCATACTCATATTATGAAGACAGTTTTAAAAACCAAATTATATCACTATTATAATTATTTAAGTCATATTTATAGTGTTTTAATTAATCATTGTCTAGAAAATTTACTTATCTTTGTTGATACGAATTATCAATTATGCAATAAATAAATGATCTTAATCCACATTAAATTTGTGATCTTTGATCTTCTCATCGACCGTTCTGGTCTTGCAATTATTGGTTATCTGTGCCAACAGTGACGCACTTGAATTACTAGGGACGTCATCGGTGAATGGTATTAGTCTCGCTAATTTAATGTCAAGTATAAATATAAAAAACGTGTGTCGATGTCTACCGATACAGGCACCTGACTTGGTAAAACGATTAAAGGATTATTAATAGCTGTTTGTTTTTCTTATAACATTGGACATGGCAATAAAATCAATAAGGAATAGAGTGTTTTTGGTGATTCGTAAACTGGTATTATAAGAAAATATTGGCAGGGTTATTGATTTGCCTACAAACAAGTTATTGTATTTTATTATGATATAAGTACTAACAAATTATGTAGTGTCACACAAAAATTTCAGTTAAAAAATGGACGAAAAGCCATGAGAATAGAGAAATAAATACGAAAAGACAAAAAAAATACGACATAAACTGTATTATCTATGTTTCTGTATTATCAATGTTTCTGTATCATGCTTTTTCAACCTTGAAGTGATGATGGGGCTTGAGTTACCAGACTGCTGCTAGTATAATAAGAAAATAGGAATACGTAAGGTAGATTCCGTGTGTTGTACTAGGGTACTCAAATCTGCAAGGTACCAGACTGCATCTCCTCTCATATTATATCTTATACTTACATTAAGAGCTCTGTAGGTTCAAATTCATATATCTTCTGTAATCGTGAGACCAGAATAATGGACCAAATTTAAATAATAATAATAATAATAATAATAAAGGGCGGACTCTACGAAGACCCAAAAAATAACAAAACTACTTCGGAAAAAGATATTCAACAAACCCTTAGCGAGTTCCAATTCATATAACGTCAGGACAGAAACCGATATTAAACAATACTTTGTGTAAAAAAAACATCAAGCAACTTGATATATTCTAACCTTCAATGATTTATCGAGAGACCTGAAAATTACAAAAAAAAACAGTATCGTTACAACTTCTTCTCCTAAAATTTGTTGCTTGTGGAAGTTACAAAAACGCTTTGGAGAGTGATCTCTAAGAACTTATAAGCCTATAAGAAAATTACTGGATAAAGCTCAGTGTTTCCCTTGATATAAAGGAAATCGACGCATGAATGAGTACTTTCGATTGATATGCTGACGAAGATTACTTTAATGTCACAAAAAACTTTCTTGGATAAAAAACGGAGTGGACAGTTCTTAAGGCTAAAGAGATTTTTAAATCACAATATGTGCTAGCCTTACAGAAGCCAACAGAGAAAACAGATCGAAAGAGAACAACTCACAAAAGAATTACAATTAGACTGATAGAGTTAAGAAGGTATTTCACAAACTAATAATGTAACACGCATATTTTCGAGATAAGAAGATGCAGATAAGAAAGTGTAGTTTTAAAACAAAAAACGACCAGAAAAAAATGAAATATTTAAGATTAACTACTCAACTATTAATATATACTATAATATTAACACTGTATTATAATACCTAATTACTGTAGGATCCTTAAGAGGTATGAAAGAATAGAATCCTTTCTGATGAAAAATATTAAAATTGACGCTAAGTTTACTAACTCATAAACTACCTACATCTAAGATATATGATAGTGATTATTGAATTAAAAAGCAGACGGAGGGTAAATACGTATTAAAGGCTATAATTTATGTCACCAGAAATTAGAAAACGGGTCACACATTTAAAAATTTATAAACCACCTAATGGACAAGCAATTCTCGGTGATTTTCTAAAACAATATTTACGTTCCCGGACTACAGGCATTATTATACGGGTGACCTCTTTTATTAGAACAATTAGTGGTGGATGTATGGACGTAAAATCGTAAAACGCAATTTACCGCACAAAGCTCTCGTCAAATCCGGCCATAATAGATTTTCAGAGGAGCTCTATTGGATTACTTCCTTCAGAACCGGACGTGAATGGGAGAGATTTAGATATATGCTGGCATTAAAACGCGAAAGGAAGATTACATTATCCGCGTGCATACTTTTGAAAACATATTCATGATTTCTGACTAAAATATTGTAATATTTTAGACCTAAAGTAGCACTGATTACTAAGATCAACAAAAACATTTTGAAAAGCAAGTTGTAATATCTGTAACAAGTATATCTTAACCATATCTATTTTGAGCTGCTGCATATGCAACTTATATTGTTGGCTGGCAATCTCACTAACTATTAGACTGTGAGCCAACAACTAAAGTTGCCATTGCCATTGAATTAAAAAGCAAAACTAAACCAAATATTGGAGAGGCAAAAAAAGCACCAATCGCAATAATTTAATATAATGTGATATTGTGAATATAAACAATTTAAAAGTATATATTGATTTAATTAAACTGCCATTAGTACACTAACAAATCGATACATTAAGAGATTAAGATAATATTAGGCTAACTACAAATCCAATGTCAAAAAGACAAAAGCAGATATAAAAGATAAATGGAGACAAAATCTGGAAGTGTTGAAGTGACAAAATGAGCTACGGATCTCAATTGGAATGCTCATATTAACAACATAACCAACAGGGTGGCGTGACTCTTTTTGAACTGCAGATGAGTTGAAGGTAAAACCTGGGGGTTGAAAGCAAAGATAATCTGTTGGTTATGCACATCAGTGATAAAACCGACAGTTACATATGGGTCAGTACTTTGGTGGAAAAAGATAACTTTAATATCTTGTGTGTCACCATCTTACAAAGACAAGCAGTTTGAAATATGCCAGTAGCTTCAAATAGTACAAAAATGGCATCTTTAGAGGTTATCAAAGATCTCTCCCACTGGAATTATATATGTCGGCAGTAGCATTTATGACCAACCTAAGAGTTAAAGCAAAAAATATTCGGAAGGCAAATTATGTATAGAATACTCACATAAATACTAGTAGGACTATAATTGAGGAATCCATCTTTCAGATGAACTCTGGATGATGACACCAGAATTAATCATCACTAAGAAGATTAAAACAATTATACCATCTAGAGAACTAAAAGTCCCAACATTAATGGGAACTTAATATGCACTGGTGGATCTAAAACTGCCTATGATACTGGACCAGGAGTCTTTGGGCAAACATGTAATTATAAAAAATCTTACAGTCTAGGTAAATATACAATTAAGTTCCAGGCTGAAGTTTTTGCTTTGGTGGCCTACATTGATGAAATCATGGATGGAGGCCCCAAAGCAAAGATAATCAACATTTATACAAATAGCCAAGTGGCCATTCTGGGCATAAAAACCCACTCACTAAATCAAAACTGGCAAGAAACTGAAAGGATCTTGTAAAGAACCTGGTAATGGACAATAAAGTGTCTGTAATATGTGTGCCGGGTCATTAAGGGGTGAATGGGAATGAACAAGTAGATTTGTTGGCATAACAAGGCTCCAGAGGAACCTCAAATCATCAAAGAAAACAAACAAACAACAAAGGAAAACAATTAATTTTTTTAAGGTATATAAAAAGTGGTATGAAATAAGCAAAAAGAAAGAAAAATATTTACATTTTCCTATTCCCATTATAGATTATATTAGTAACACTTATTTAATAAAACTGGTTGTAAACATAAACTAATTTGTAGATCCTTGTCTATAAATTCAAAAAATAAACATCTAAAGCTCACAAACCAATTATCATATTTCATAAACTAAGTGCCAACAACTTCCAGTGATTATAAGTTCCAACAACTATTTTGGGTTAGCTAGTTTATTTTTCCACAAATATCATTTTATTTTGAGAAATTTATTATATTAATACTAATATATTTCAAATTTTATTAAAGATTATGTGTATTTAAAAATAACTTGCCATAAAAATGTATGAACTATCATGATTAGCTGTAAACTGTTTGCAGTACATGAAATATATACTAACTCGGTAAACTTAAATTTTAGGTCATTTGAATGTATTTTCAGGTGCTCAATACGTTAAATTGCACATCAATTATTTTTAAAAGATGTGGAATATATGATAACTAAAATGTAAGATTTATATTTGTAATAAAAATTAGTAATCATGAAATTTACTGGTTTTATTCCAAATAATAAGCAGAATAACAACAGAAGAACTCACATCACTGCATTTTGCCATTCCTTCATCATACATGGTTCAGAACTGACATGACACTTAAATATCATAAGTTTTCTGTAAAAGATATACTTACATAAAAGGAGAAATATAGTGTAAGATTTTGTCTCCCTATGTCCTAGAGAAGTTTGTAGGAAAAGTGGAGTATAGAAAGTATGGTGAACAATAAACTATCCACCAGTTTTTAAATAAACAATGTACAGAAACAAGGTGAAGCTCTAGCTCTGCTAATTTGTAATCTCATTAAGAATGAGAACAAAATAAATACGTAACTACTAGCGACTGAAGGTCTTAAGTTGCTGCTCACATATGCAGATGACATCAATCTCATAAGAAACTCTTTTCTGTCCATACAAGACATTTTCAATAAAGTCGAGTGGGCAACAGAAAAGTTGGACTTAAGATCGATGAAGAGACAATCAACTAAACGGAACAGGCTGTAGGGACAGAATTAGACAAAATATCACTGTCAAAACATGTAACTTTTGAAAGATTTGAATGTTTCAAATATTTAGAAGCAATAATTATGGCTGAGGGTAACATCATTTAAGAAATAAAATGCAGAATCCATGTTGCAAACCAATCTATGTATGCACTGGATGGCTTATAAAATTAAAAAGCCTAACAAGAAAATAAAAAAGTCTCCAAATCCATTGTGAAACCTATAATAACATATGGATGACCAAAATCTAGTGAAGAAAAACTTAAACATTTATTCAAAAGATTTAGTAGATTTAGTAATATACCACATATAGATTTAGTAATGAAAAACTTTAAAACTGGTCTGGGAGGAAGTTCCTACAAAAGGCCAATTGGGTGTCCTAGAAGGTGTTGGACGGACAACATCCACTTAGATCTCCACAAAATGATTATTCCACTGGACAACAGATTGATGGAAAACCAAGACTTTTGAAAAAAAAAAAACGCTACATGATGATGATGCCCTAGACCAGATGAGTATGCAGTAATTTGAATACAGTGAATAATTATAACAAAACTAAGATAAAGATTCATACATTCCTTCAAATAGGTTTGTGAGAACAAAATGTAAATAAACATATATACTGTTAAGTGTTTTAGCTTGTATGGGGATGAGACACACACTAAATACATTATTACAGTAATCAAGTTGAACTAATTGAGATGTAAGGGATGTAGCTGAATTCTGGAAACAAATATATCACTGCAGTATGCAGTACACATTAAGCAGTGTTCACCCCAAGATAAAGTTTAACTTAAGGTAAAATTTAACTTGGATATAAGCTATATAAAAATTATCGGAATGTAAGGAAAACTGGTGTATTGATCACCAGTTTTCCTTACCAAACTGTTTTCCATCACCAAAGAAAATTCAAGGGAATAGAAAACTTTAAGTGATATGTTCTTCTCAGAGCTGCTGTACCAGAATGATGAAAAGCAATAAAAGATAAGATTCTAAGTGTGATAATATTCCTAATATACAAAAATAAAATGATTAGTTGGCAGTTTTACTAATGTAATAAAAACTCTTACTAACTTTCTTAGATATAAAATTATAAAGCAGTCCTAGAAAAATGAAGTGTGGGGAAAAGCTTCAAAGTAAATGTATGTGGTTAAAGACTGTTTTGTCTGTTTGTGACAAAAAGCACAAACACAAAGAAATTTCAATTTGAAACAGTTGAATTTAAAAATAAACTAAATATCATTCACAATATATTGTAAGTTTAATTGTTTACAAACTATTTTCAACTGTTAAATTGTTTTTACTTGAAATATACTTCATTGTTGTCAATTTCTAATTGCTGTATATTTTAATGTATACATTAAAAATTGCATAATTATAATAAACTTGACAGTGAACAAGAACTAACAATATAAGCGCATATTTACTTGTGGTATGTTTGTAATACTTTGTAATTTAATTAATTTAGAACCATAATTAATACATATTAATTTAAAAAAATATTAAAAATGACTTACCATTGGGTCCATATTTAGCTTGATTCTTTTTGACTTGATCAAGTGAAAGACCTCGTTCTTGGTCAGCGTCAAAGTACCTCAGTACTTCTTCCACTGTTTTTGCGTGACCATCCTCCATTGTGCCCAGTTGTCACTTCTACAAGAAAAATTTATTAGTTAAATAATCCAATATGGAACACATTGAAAATTTACAAAGTTTATTTATCTCCACTACACATGGTAATAAATGTACAGCCTAAAGATTTACTTAAACAAAGTGGTCAGCAATATAAGTTATAAGCCACCATAGAACAATCTATATTTCAACAGTATGTCTCCTATTTACTTATAGCTTTGTGATTTAAATTGTTTATTGTCCCCTAAATATACACGGATTTCTTTTTTAATTTATGTGGTTTATAAAGAGAGTTGAAATTGTTTTGTCACTTCTTGGGCTTACCCTTTTTCTGACTTGTCTTTCTGTTTTTGTGCCAAAGAAATTATTTGGGTATGATTAAATATTTTATTCACAATTATTTCTCAAAAGAATCTAAACAAACCTATGTTGGTAAAACTTTTCTTCTTCTTAGAGTGCAGTCTTCCAACAGAGATTGGCAATCATAAGGACTATTTTTATTTTTGAACTTGTTGCTCTAAACAAATCAATCAATCTGCATTGATACCAATCACATTGACTAGATATTCCAGTTTTCTTGTTTGTATAGTGGTGATTAGTTATGTTTCTTTACCAACCCTCTCCAGTACTTCTTAAAGTAAAACTTTTAGAAAATGGTAATTTCTATTTAGATCAGATTAGGATTTGTTATTTACTACAACAGGTAAGCAACAAATCCCTCCTATTTTAAAGTCAATTTTTAGATATAATAATTTTACTTTAGCAATAATTTAATCTTCTTGAAGGAATTGGTATTATGTACACATTATAATTGTATGAACAGAAAGGAAAGTGTAGGCATAATAATGTTATGTTTAGTTAATAACTTCTGTGTTTATAGGGCTGTTTTTGAATAATTGTTGCTAATCATAACATTTTCACACGTTAAATATTATTCACTGATTACTAGTGATTTGGAAATAATTTGCTTGTTGGTAATATATTTTTAATCACTGGCTCATTATTGGCTTTAGGTCCCTGAAATATTTTTTCCAAACTTTTTAAAAGTAGTGGGATTTGTATATTAAATACTTTTGTGCAAGTCAGTTATAGTTTGTTGCAGTCTGCTCTTTCTTAGTGATTAATGAACTTAAACAGAAATAAGACAAAGAAAAATTGTACAATAAACACTAAATATTATGAAACTAACTAATGTCACTAGCAATGTAAAATATTTAAGTAATATATGCAATATTTTAGGGAATATTTAAAAAATATATTAAACTATTTTTTCAGAAGTTAATGTTACTCACCGCTGAGATGTTTGAAAAACGTGTTAAGTTTAATGAGCAAATTATAACCTAAAAATATCAAAATTTGCACTGTCACAGTTTTGCAACCAGTATTCTAGATCTGAATAATCTAATATTATTATATACTATTGCAATCGATTGTGGCACACGAAATCTTCATTTTCTAACAAAATTTGTTTCTAAAAGTTGAATAAACTCCAAAAAACCCTATCACTACTCAAGCACTACACACCAAGCACTCCGTTACTTTCGTGTTCTGGTGATGATTACGGAATCGAAATCGAGGTATCAAACGCCACGTTCTTGATATAACTAGACATGCGCTTTATTTTGTAGGTTCTTAAAAGTTATAATTATAAATTAAAATTATATTTTAATCATGTGAAATTACCCTGGGTGCCAACAGGGCTCAACGTACGCTCTGTTACGAACGTTGATTTTCAAAGGTGCAAATAATTTTCAAGTTCTCCCAGTTCTACAGTCGTTTCGAGGTACGCATGTGGCATGTGGACGTACCCTATTGGACCACGGACCTAGGCAAGTGTCACGTGACCCTGGTAGCGCAAACTTTTAAATAGGTCTGGGGTTACAATGATAATAATTATTAGAAATAAATCGGGATATTATTTTAGAAATGCGTCGACATTAGTACAAAGTTGTTTTATTTTAGGAATGGCCCGGTATTGGGCTAAATGCCAATCTAGAAGCTACCGTTATAGCACACTTGTCTTCATATTTTTGGCAAGCGCTCGAAGGAAAAGACGTGGGTTCTCGCACATTTTAAAAAAAATTTAAATTACATAACCGTTATGTTACCCTTCAACTGATTTACATCGGCATACAAAACAAACAAAACATTTATCTTACTCCAAGCTAAAGGGTGATTTATCCAATATTTAGCTCACTATTTTTTAACTCCAGGATATGTTGCACTACACTGCACTTTCAACTTACCGCTTGTTATCACAAAAATGGTCCCAGTAGTTATCACTTGACGAAAACTTTGGTGGATTATCAAAGGTTAACAACGACACGATATTGTTTAGGCCCCCATTTAAGAGTAGCACAAAATTGTCACAGAAGTTTAGAGCACAAACGGGCGATGGAGTGAGTGTGTTACGGGCTTTTATAAGTTCGGTAGCTACCTGTCGGGGACGCTGTCCATGGGCAAAGTGCCAAGAACCGGGACTTCGGGACTGCTTCAGCGCATTTTATTTTTTATCAAAACTGAAAAGTTACCCTCAATCAAAATTAATGGACATTAGTTAAACGGTTCATACTCAGTTTTTTCAATTGGTTATTTTACGAGCCAAGGTATGAGTATTCCGTTTCCATTATTATTAAGCGGTAATATAGAATAATGATTATTATACCGTAAACGGCATTAAAAGTTTAGGAGGTGATTTGTTGACTAAAGGATTTCCTATTTATGTTAACATGTAGGTAGTTGATACGTCATTTACTTTTTCATATAATTTTCTTATGTGTGTTTAGAAATACAAATGTATCTAGTTCATTTACTTTTCTATCTTACATCTTTTTTGGTCTTAGATAACCTTTGTTATATATGTTTTGATTTGTTATTGTTTTTATTTAAGTTTATACCTATTTATTAGTTTTGTGGTAATAAACTTTTCGTCTAAAAAGAAAATGGATACAAATATATTTAATTTCCTAGGTACCTACACAGGGTGTTTCATGTAGACTCTACATTATATTTATCTCTGAAAATAATCGTATTTGAAACCTAAAATTTTCACTTCCGCATAACTGTAATTTCTTTATACCTCTTAAATAATTACAGCTAGGTATAATTTCGAGTAATACCCGAAATCGACATCAACATTGTTATTTTCAATGGACTTCCCTTTATATTATTTAACATTTCAGACATATTTGTGAAATTAATGGGACTTAAAACTGTTTTCTTGTGGCATGCTCAAGAGCGCGGGCAGTGAAGTGCAAGGGAAATGTATCCCACTGAAAAGCAGATGCACTGCCTGAAAATAATCCTGGTGGAGCCCATGGGAATGTCTAATTAAAATTTTTAACCCCCTACTGCCCGATTTTTTTTATTTTTTATAAAAAATCTATGAAAAAAAAATATAAAAAAAATCTTACTTGGTTAGTTTTTTTACATTTTTTGTGTGTGTCGTATATGGCACACAATAAGTAAAATTAATAAAAAAAAATGACGTTTATTACTTTCTAATTATAATAATTATTCGGTGTGAATGTTGTAAAAACAATTTCTATCTTTCTTTAAGCAAAGCATTTCTCGAATTTTATGAAGCTTTTCGAACCACATTGGAATATCGGTTGCTGGACCCCTTCTTTTCTTGTTTTGTAAATTTTTCATAGCTTCACACGGACAACCCCTTTTTGTAGTAAAACCAACTTTATTAACTTTGCATAAACACTCTGCTACTGCCATTTTGAATTCTGCCAGAGCTAAATTATTATGCTCATTGTCACTTCTTCTATAAAGAATCCATGAATTGACAGTGATCAAATCAATAATATGGAAAAATTTTCGTATGTACCATTTTTTTGATCTGAGTTTGATCCCATAATATCCCAACATTAAATCCAGGAGATCTTCTTCCTCCATATACTTGCTGTAAATCGTTACAGCTTTTGGACATAGAACCATTATATGTGTCTTATCCTTTTTCGAAAACCGTTTAACTTTAACTGTTAGCATACTCCCAGCATATGTTGATAACATGTTTACTAATTTGTTGCCATACCATGTAACAACAGATATTTTTGTACCATCAATTGTGGCGACTTACTCTATCATAGCTCCTTGGCCGTTCTTTTTAATTCAGCCTCTTTTGGCATATTACTGTGTGGCATTCTATTTATTCTAACTGTTTCTAGTGGTAACATACCTTGTTTCGTTAGATAAATTTACAATGGGACGCTGTTGAACCAATTATCAAAGAATATTTTGTGATGTATAACTATTGGGACTGTTTGTGTTAGCCGAAGAACCACATTTGAACTTACCCCTAAATCAGGAAAACCATCGGTTACAACATTAGTTTGATTTCATAACAACAAAAATTTCATAATTGTAGGAAAATCCGCTGACGCCACTAAAAACAAACGCCTTATATCGCCATTTGTGGGGTTTTTGCGGAATATATTGTTTTATAGATGAACGCTCTTTTGTTGGAATTTTCTGCTCATCTATAGCTAAAAATTCCTCTTTCAGAACTTTCAGTAACGGATTCCTTATAGTTTATTTAGTAGCAGTCGGATTTTAAAAAGTTTATCGTAACCAGGATTACCGGCAGCAATAGCAAAATGTAAAAAAACGTTTTATTTCTTCCCATCTATTGAATGACATAACATCTGAGATCAATCGATTATTTAGGCTGGAGTTCCAATAACTTCTAGCACTTGGCAATTGCACTATTGACATATAATTATAGGTTCCTAAGAACTATTTTAGCTCATTTTCAGAAAGTTTCAAAGGTTATTGAGGTCTTTTTCCCACTGAATATAATATAGTTCGATAAACTATATCTTTGATCATTTCATTTGTTAAAAAAAATCAGAAAATGCGTAAGGGGAATCCGCTTCTTGCAACTCAGGTGGCAGGTCAGTAGAACCGAGAAATCTTATATCATCATTTGATGTTACCAAATTTCCTTCTTTCCAGTTTTTAATTTATGATTTTTATTTCTATTCTTTATTAGATTACGTCGTAATTCGTCCAAAGAAATCTCATCTTTGCTACCTATCCGAACTGCTTTCTAAATCCGTTTCTGGGATAATAATATCTGATCCATTATTATCTATGATATATCATCTTCATAGTCTGACTCTGGCGCCAGTATAATAGGAAACATATCATCATCTCATAGTCCTTCGTCTTCACTACCACCTGGTATGTCCACAACCACAAGAGTTTCACCATAAAACTTTTTTGAATCTATTATCTAAAAGAAAAAAAAATACCTAGTTCAGTACGCATATTGTGCCATATATGAAAGAGAGTTCTGCACGACAGTGCATATTGTGGCATATATGGCATATTTTGCACAAGCACATTTTGATCCAAAAATACCAAATTATATGGAAATAGGTAAAGAAATAATAAATAAGACTTACAATCAATTTAATTTAACTATCAGACGACCGGTTTCGCTTTCTACAATATGCAAAGCATCCTCAGGTCTCGATACAAAGTTAAATAAATGATGCCGGTACTCTATTAATTGATGGATGGTAGAACATGGTTGAAACTACTATGTATTGTTGAATGGAGAACTCAATTCTGCTATTGTAGTTGTTTGACAGTAAACGGGAAGTTCTTGAGGAAATAGATTTGATCCAATGAAGAAGAGATATATGTGTGATTGTTTGTTAAATGAAAGTGATATAATATACCATTGTATTATTAAAAGTTATTTATACTTATTCGAGAGATATATTTATGAAATGTGTGTTATTTATTGAGTAATTGTTTTATGAAGGTGACAGTTTTATGACAATGAATAAGTTTAGATGTACAAATTGTGTGGGTGTGCAATTATTTTTCAACTTATAGTTATCAAATTACTTTGATAAAGTTCTATTGGCAAAATAGTAGATTATTGCAAAGTCAAGTAAATAAAATATTAGAATTAAAACAATTAAGGACAATTTAAAACACACTAAAACAGAAAACACTTAGAAGGGACGAAACAAACATTAAATTTAAAAGGGGGGAAGGACTTTTAACATCTTAGTCTTGGGCACAATGAGTTTTTTATAAATAAAAACACAATAAGGCAATGTATATCAGGCAACCGGTACCTTGGTGGAATCAAAAAATCTCTCGTTCCTTGGCTGCTAGCAAGCACGCCTTTAACGTTCTTAAGAAAAACAAAACAGAGGAAAAAAAGTGGTTTTCGACGAGGAAGATCTGCTAACGACAACTTAGTGGCACTTGAGTCAACCATTCATGATGCATTCTTACTAGATCAGAAAGTTATAGCAGTCTTTTTTGATGTGAATAAAGCTTTCGACACAGCATGGAGATACCTTATATTAAATAAACTTAATAAGTGGGGAATTCAAGGACATATGCTTGCGTTTATAAAAGACTTTCTGAATAAAAGGGAAATACAAGTAAGAGTAAATGGATACACCTCTACCACTAGAATACTCGACAACGGTGTTCCACAAGGTTCTATTTTAAGCCCAACTTTATTTTTAATTGCATTTAACGATGTAATAAATACAATTAAGTTTCCTATAAAAGCAAACTTATACGCTGATGATTTAGTTGTGTACATTAAATGCAAAAATATTACATCTGGGGCTAGAATACTGCAGAACCTTCTATACAAAATCGAAGAATGGTCTTCCAAAATAGGCTTCCTTTTTTCAACTAATAAGACAAATTACACAGTTTTTAACAAACGCAAGAATACCATTCCTGTTTCGTTAATATTTAATGGTCAAAATATATCTCATTCAGAGGACTCGAATTTTTTGGGCCTAACGTTTGATTATAAATTAAACTGGAAAACACACATTACGATTTTACAACTAACTTGTATAAACTTGCTGAAAATTCTATCCAATAATATATGGGGAGCTGAGTCCAGTATTCTGCTTAACCTCTACAAATCAATTATTCACAGTAAACTAGACTACGGTGCAATATGCTATGATACGGCAAATAAAACGTTCCTAAAAAAATTTAACACAATTCAAACAACAGCTCTAAGACTAGCCGTCGGTGCCTTCAGAACTAGTCCTTTAAGCAGCTTACAAGTAATATCAAGAGGACCCCCTCTACATCTAAGACGACATCTACTTAGTTTAAATTATGCAGCAAGAATATCTTCCAATAAAAAGCACCCATTATATTCTGAGATTATTAACGCACCTACATCCAATTTGTATAGAAACAAACAATATAAAGACAAACCCTTGAGGGAAAGAATCAATCAAAAAGGATTCAATTGCAATGAATTCAAATTATCCATATCCACAAAATTAGACTTCCCTCCATGGCTTACCCCCTTACCTATCACCGATTTAACTTTAACACAGTACTCAAAAAATACCACAAATCCCAACCTTATCTTTCAAAGAAATGATGGAGAAGTATCCAAATCACCACATACTATACACAGATGCATCAAAAACTGAAAATGGCCATGCTGCAGCCTTCACAAATAAAAATTACAAATATGCCATTAGAATTCCACAGCACTGCAGCATTTACACCGGAGAAACCACAGCGATATTAGAAGCTATCAAAAACTCCTCTTCAACGACTGAAAATAATATTTTAATCATCACAGATTCACTCAGCGCAATTCATGGAATTAATCAACTTTACCCTAGCCATCCTATTGCACAAAATATAAGAAATGAACTTAATGCACTACACCATATAAATAAAAAGGTTACATTTATCTGGATACCTTCACACATTGGCATTAAAGGCAACGAGGAAGTTGATCAATTGGCATTAAAATCCATCAAAAATGAAAATGTTCCAGAAATTACTAAATATCCCCACACCGACCATAAACGACAGTCCATGAATCATATAATAAATTTATGGCAAGCAACCTGGGATGCAACAGACTCTAAGTTGAAAACAATAAAGCCTCGAGTAGACGCCAGCCTACCACAACAAGGAAAAAGAAGAGATCAAGTAATCGTAAATCGTCTTCGAATCGGCCACACAATACTAACACACCAACACCTTCTAAATAAAGAACCAGCTCCAATTTGTACCTACTGCTCTACTCAACTCACCGTGAAGCATCTGATAGTCGACTGTCCGCAGTTCCAACCTCAGAGAACATGCCGAGGAATTAGTGGAAACCTGAGAAGTGCGCTTACGACAAATATCTCGGATTTATTGCAGTTTCTAAAAGACATAAACATTTATAATAAACTTTAATTTATCAAACTGTACTACTGTGTATGTCCCCCCACTAATAACCCTTGGTGGTTGATGTGGGTTTTGTATGTTTAAATAAATAAAAAAAAAATTAAGGGGTCCCGTATCAACGTTTGTCGCGGGGACTTTTTTCATTACTGCTATAGGATACTTGGTGCTAAAAAATGTTCAAGAAAAGAAGCAAAAACGCTTTTATTGGAAAAATCATTTATTAAATGTAGTTACAAAGTATACAAACATAATTCCAAATACAAAAATGATCCTGCGTAGCATTATTGCCCAAACAATTTAAAATAAACTTTTCTGACCTTTTGTAATAAATTTTAATTTTGAAAAATTTCTTTTAGCTACAGCGGTAGTTACCCGAAGGGTTAAAAACCATGCTGTTTTTACCTCGGGAAAACTGGGTGCAAGGGTATTATATTTTGTCATTCATAATTCTATACGTTTTTTAAACATATTGAATTTTCTGAATTTAAGTTTGAAAGAAGATTTTTAAAGCAAGTAACTGTTCATCAAGATGAAATGTCTATATCGTATTTAGCAGTTAGTCTTTCGACTCGCTTTTTTTTAATGAAATCAGTTGGAAATGATAAAATTTACTCGGGTAGGGTTGTGATAGTTCAAATGTTTAAAACTCAAGTCACAGAGACTTTGATATCTTTGTTTAGTTTGAGAGATCAATATATCTAAACAGCAATAATATATGTACAGTGCTTTTCAGATAACACTATCATCCATAAATACCTTTTGAAATTCTAAGCTTTAGAAAAGCCCAAAAATACGTTAATTATCATCCCTTAATTGTTTAAAATTATTTTCACCTTTTTTTATTTGACATTTGAATTTTCCTCTTTGTACTGATGTATAACATCATGAAAATGTATAACATATAATGCTTAAAATGATTAGTTTATGAGAAAAATAAATACAAAAGCAAGAAAACTGGATTGAAAAAAAAATGGTTTTTTAAACAATTTTATTAAAAACATTTAGAATAAACATTTCACTACCAACATTTTTTACAATAATTGTTCAAAATAACTGCCATTCACGTCCATACAATAGTACTATTTATTTTGAAATTCTTCTCTAACATTGCTCAACAGGTCTGCATTTAATTTTCAAGATTCATACTCCATTCTTTGTCGTAAATCATCCAGAAACTCTGGTTGAGTAGCATAAAGTTTTGTTTTAAATACCCTTGTAAGAAGAATTCTAGGGGTGTTAAATCCGGTGACCAAGGTGGCTAATCCATCATCTGTCCTGTTCTACCTATCCAACAAGCGGGAAAAGTTTCGTTTAAAAATTATCGCAATTCGCAAAAGTAGAGCAAAGTGCGGAGGGGTTCCATCATGTTAAAATACAACCAAATCTGAGTTGGAAGCAACTCAAGCCCATACAGTCCTTATAGACACACCGTCTCAGGACTAGCAACTTCAACGTGGAGTCATATGTCGCCATGTTACCTTATCCAACGGTAACTTTAACATCATAACATATTATAAGAAATATTGTATACCAAATGTAACTAATTATTTGTTAACGGGTTTTTACCCATATATTTAGTGGCTACATTCATGTACTCCTAGACACTGATGATGGAATATGGATTCCGAAAACGTTTTGTTTAATTAGCCCGTTAGGGTTTTTAAATATATACCTTTCATAAAGGTTTTTTAATAAACATTTTTTTAATATATGGTATACAGCCAACTACAGGAAAGTAGATTCCTTGTGGAGTTCCATAGACGTTTTTGACCAAATGGCATCCTATAATTCAGCTTTGACAAAGAGTATTAAGTGGTACCGGAAAGTTGCAATTGATGTTCTGTTTGGTACCATGGTTAATTCGCACCACTTGTATACAATTATTTATAATTCCCGTATATCTATCACTGAGTTTCGCGAAAAATGTACAAAGATATGCTGTTTTATAAAAAAGAAGACAAAGAAAATGTGGGAAATGAAACACCTAAAAAAAAGCGAAAATCTAAACATATTTTTAGCAAAAAGGAAGAACCTTCACACAAAACAAGAACGTATTACAAAGGATGTTACCAGAAAAAAAGAAGAAAAAATATCCAAAAATAACGTAAAAAAAGTTAATACTTTCTGTCAAGATTGTGACGAACATGTGTGTATTGAATGTTTCAATATTAGTCACAAATAAATTCAGTTTTTTTAATTACTTTGTTTCACAATTAAATGTTTATTTCTTAGTTTTTCTAAATATACACACACTTGCATAAAAAATTATTTTTTTTATTGTATTCATAAAAAAAACAAAACAACAGATAAACTCTTATGTTTAAGCTTAAGCTGTACGCCTAGAGGTTCATTGGATTTGATAAAATCAACAAAATTGTCGGTCCTTGGGCCCGCAGGAAAAAAATACTGAAAGCATAACAAGGCGGTCCCGATGGACCGCTCTGGCCAGGTGCAATAGTATAAGATCGGTCCCTAAGGACTTAGACGCCATGGCGTTTAACCTGTTAAATATGCCATATGTCTCTCCTTCAAATATTAATTAACTTTTTTGCGTTTTTCCTTAAAATTAATTCAAAAAGCTCAAAAGCTATTTAAGATAGATAGTTTTATCCGAAAAGAACTGTATATTGATATAATTCTCTCATCTTCTGATAACTCATCAAAAAATTGCTTTGTTACCTATTTCTTTTATAAAAAAAATAGTTGTTACCCCTTTTTTGCTAGGTTTTTAGACTCGTTTATCAAATCATGAAATGAATTTTGTTTTTTTTTGTATCTTTTAGCCTATTTAATAAAAGATTACTTAGTAGAATACCAGCATTCTGTAAATAATTGTTTCCATGCGGCAGAGTTTTAGAAACAAGGTTGATTATTTTAAATATTGATGAAAAAAGACGACAAATACTATAAAATCGTACCTAATTTTCCAAAACAGTAATTATATTTTTATTCATCAAATTCGTTTTTTTTAGCAGAAATTAAATTTATTTCATACAAAATTTTCATTAAAAGTAAATAATATTTTTTATAGATAAAGAGGACCTTGTACCTTGAAGACCACCAAGACATAATAATCGATTTTAATAGGACATCCTTTTATGAGAGTAATTTTATATTTTATATTTAATATCCTATTTTACGTTACTTAACATTGACCAGTATTTTCTACTATTACTAAACAAAGTATATACTTTGTCCAAATTATCAAAATAGTTGAATCTTCAGAAATGCGTCTCACAGCATCCTTTAAAATTAAATTTAATGCATGTACCGCTCAAATAATGCAATCTGCGTTTAGCGCATGTTTTTTTGTAGTGCTTGTATTCCTCCATATGCAACCTACATAACGTTTACTTCATCGTAACCCTGCCCCCTGCCCTCTACATTTTGATAAATCAATTCCATATTATATTATGGTATTCCTACTTATTCAAAATAAAAGTTTTAAATCCTTCTGCACTGCAATCAGCCACCGATATGAACTCAAACAAAGACACAGATTTTGATTTCTTTGGGTGCACACTCATTGTTTTCTATTATTGACACGCATCGAAAAATTCTACAGAAAGTTGGGCAGTTTCTGACAAGTCTTGAGTTGTATCCAAAATAATCGCCATTAATTGAACTTTTTTATTTTCAGAGATAATTGTTTCTCTAACTGTTATACCAAGTAAACTAATAATCTCATTTTGAATTGTACAGGGCTTAAATAATTTATTTCATCTTCCGGCATTATGGCATTAAAATGGGTAAAATATTTTAAAAGAAGATAATAATGTAGCGAGATTAAATAAAACGAGCGGTTCGAATTTATATAAATATATTTATTTATAACTTTACAGTTCGCTACTATCTTATCAACTCAACTTACTCCTAACATCGTTACATATATATACCAAAGTTACTATGTTCTAGAACATTCCCACCTCTAATTCGCCTACGTGACGGATTGTTCTTTTGCGTTCGAGAGATCTGTGGATGGTTCTCGATGCCTGAGATGCTGCTTCGAAATGCAACCGTTACAATGCATGCTCGTAACACTGCTCCCCTTTTAGATCTGAGCGTCCCAATCAGCAACTCTATATGTAAGCCCAGGATGGCGGAATCTACAGGACTCTCCAACGCTGCATAAACACCTCAGAAAGAAATAACAGTCTACTGACTTTGAAGGACACGATCTCTTCTGGTTAATGCAACACACAGTAATTCGTACGCCGGTTTCTCGGAAGATTACTTCAAGCATGCTTCGGACAATCTTCCAGTCCAAATTATCTAGTGCACGGCCTATCTTGAGTAAGGCCAAATTCTTGATGTCGTAATTGCACACAATTTTCTTCAAATTAGTTAGAGCACGCCATATATCTTCGTAGCTTGCCTTGTCTGTATACGACTTCCTGGTCACCACATATAGCAAATATCGAGGACCATCTTCTAATCTTAGTACTCTTCCAACTTTAGGCTGCTGATTTTTTAACTAGTCTGAACGACCGAACTTCTTATAAAATACAGATGAGATTCCTTGATTCCAAGATCTTGAGATCATCTCAAGATCTTGGGCAACACAGTGGGCTAGAGAGACGTTATGCGGAACACTAAAAAGATCCTGCTGAACTTCTGTCGTTACGCCGAATCTAGCACTCTTTCTTTGTAATTGTAATCTGACTTTGTAAGCGTAATCTGACATAAATTCATTAAAGCTTGGTCGCCGGTCATCTTTAATCTCATGTTGAAGGGTTCGGACTTCTTCTGTTTCATTTGAGCCAGCATAAGGTGCAAGACGATTTATGTGAATTGCTTTCATATTTCATATCCGCTATTTCATTCGGACCCTCCCATTGTCTTTGCAGTTTAGGAGAGAAGCCACGACGACGTTGTGGATTATAAAGCCAAACAAGATCACCTACTTCATAGCTTTCATTCTTGCATCGAGAATCGTATTGATCTTTCATTCTGTCACTGGCTAACTGGATGTGTTGTCGGGAAAGTTCATGAATGTTGTTCATTCTTAACTTTAGGCAGTCAACATAATTATTGCCTGTAACAGTAAAGCTTAGAACAGCAACTGGTGAGATAATTAATACATATCATCATTAGTAGCTCGACAACCCTTTCTGGGTCCTGGCTTGTTCTAGGATTTTCCGCCATTCTGTTCTGTTCTTTGCTTTGTTTTTCCAGTTAAGATTATCAACTTTTTCAGTGTTTTCAGATCTTGTTCCACTTGTTCCATGTATGTTCCAAGTTTGGGTCTTCCCTTTGACCTTCTCCCTACTGGTGTTTTCCTCATTATATGTTTTGGCGTTTCAGTCTCCAACATCCGTTCAACATGGCCCATCCAGCGCAGACGTCCGATCTTTATGGATGTTACGATCTCGGGTTCATTGTATGCTGTGTATAGTTCAAAGTTATATCTTCTGCGCCATATGTCATTTTCCTTTACCCCCTTATATATGTGTCTAAGGATTTTTCGTTCAAATGTACCTAATAGGTTCTCATCGCTTTTCGACAGTGTCCACGTCTCTGATCCATATACAAGGACCGGTTTTATCAGGGTCTTGTATATTTTGCATTTGGTTTTTCTTGTGATGTTGTTAGATCTTAGATGTTTAATTAGTCCATTATATGTTTTATTAGCGATATGTATTCTTCTCTTAACTTCTTCACTGATATTGTTATCTGCGGTAACTAGTGAACCTAGATATGTAAAACTTTTCACGCTTTCGATGTTATAGTCTCGTATTGTCAGATTCTGTAGGTTTCTTTGGCCTGTCGATTTACTGGCCTTCATATATTTGGTTTTTATTTCGTTAATGTTTAGGCCACTGTTTTGTGCCGCTCTTTTTATCGCATTAAATGCCTATCATCTCTCTTTCGCTTCTAGCTATGATATCAACATCATCTGAAAATGCCAATATTTGTACACTTTTTGTTATTATTGTTTCGCTGGTGTTGACTTTTGACTCCCTAATTATTTTCTCTAATGTGATGTTGAATAGAATACAAAATAGGGCATCTCCCTGTCGTAGGAAGATGCCCTATCTCACATGGATTGTATCTGTTAGTTCGTTTTGAATTCGAATTTTGCTTTGTACTTTAAATGTTTCATTTACTATATCAATGAGTTGAATTGGTATATTAAACTCTTTCAGTGCATGGATCAGAAACTCTCGATGGATGCTATCATAGGCACCCTCAAAGTCAATGAAAAGATTATGTGTGTTTATATTAATTTCATTAGTATTTTCCAAGATTTGCCTCAAGACGAAGATCTGATCTATTGTGGACTTCTGTCTGCGAAAACCACATTGATATCCCCCAACTGTTTGTTCCGCATAGTCTCAATCGGTTATACACAATATTTGACAGTATTTTATATGCCACAGTCAGTAGCGTTATTGCCCGGTAGTTTTTGCATTGAAGCTGATCTCCCTTTTTATGTAGTGGGATAATTACCCCGGTTTTACAGTCTTGTGGCAATTGTTTATTATTCCATATTATTGAGTCTTTATTAATTCTAATTTATTGTTCTTATTTTAATTCTACTAAAGGTTCAATATTTATAAATTTAATTTATTTAAAGTTTATTTATATTAATTTCTCTTACAATAATTTATATATACGAGCGTTACATTTAAAGTACCCAATCGCGATATCTTCTTTTGACTAACTCTCCTAAATGAGAATCACCGTTATTTATATGAAATGCCGTTATCTAGAAGGGTCTGGCGATACATCGATGACCTTCCATCCATTAGGTGACTCATTCAGCTGGTGTTTCGGCGAACGACTAGAGAATTCTGCCGGCAGGTAAACAGTTATTTTCAACTGAGCGCAGAATTTACTAGAAATAGAAAAGAATTAGTCATAATATATTTACAGTTTTATACGCCATAATATTTATTATCGTAAAAATATGTTCATTATTAGTTCGTGTATCGCATTCAATAGGGAGTCTCCATCTTCCTTTATTAATTCTGCGCTAATGTTGTCTAATCTAGGTGACTTGTTGTTTTTCAGTCTGGTAACTGCTTCTTGCATTTCAGCTACTGAAGGGGAGGTTGTTTCTCTGATATCTGGTTGATCCAGTATAATTCCATCATATAGTGGATCTTCGTTTTTTTCAAACTTTTCTTTGAAGAATTCTGTCCATCTTTGTAGTATTTCACTGTGTTGAGTTACTATATCTCCTTCTCTGTCTCTACACACCATTGTTCTTGGTTTAAACTCATTTCTACTTTTGTTAAGTTTTTGGTACAATTTTCTGTTTTCTGATGGTTTATTATTTTGTTGGAGTTCTTTTTCTATCTGTTCTCTTTTCTTTCTGTGATGTATTTTCTTCTCTTCCCTCCTTAGCATTCTATATTCCTCCTCTGCCTTTTGTGTTCTATGTCGTTGTTGTAGTCGTTGATATGCATTATTTTTCCTCTGTGTTATATTAATACATATGGCGAGGCTAATATGTTAGTATCCATTGGCCAGACTACAATGAAACATAGAGTATTCATTGTAGAAATCTTCGACGAGTTCATAATGGGGGTGGTTTTACTAAGGAAAGTTGGGGCTGTATTGAATGTCAAAGATGGAGTTCTCGAGATCAGTGGTAAAGAGTTGCCGTTTCATAAGGACGAAGAAGATATTATCTGTTTAATAACTACTTGTGACGTAACAATACACGGTAATAGTGAGAAAATTTTGATGACCAGACCTGATGGTTACTGCCGAGAGGGAAGTTTAAGGATGGTCGAAGATGTGAACAATGCCGAGTTCCTAACGGCAAGAGCCTTGGTGAGAATTCGAGATGTCGTTCCTGTAAGAGTTATGAATTTGGGAACTGCTATTAAGTTAAGTAAAAGAACTTTGATCGGGCAGTGTGTTCCCGTGGCTTCAATTTGTTCCAAGAACACTAATGAGAAATCATAATAGAAAAAATCTAAGTATCCAAAGAAGCTTGTTGAGACGATGATAAAACGTGCCAAGATCTTGATGATGAACGAACTAAAAAAGTGAAGTCTATGCTGATAGAATTTCAAGATGTTATTGCCATTGATAAGAAGGATAATGGCAAAACAAGCATAGTAAAGCATAAAATTAATACTGGAGACGCTCAGCCAATCAGACAACAACCTAGACGATTTCCATTTGCGAAAAGAGATGAAGCCGAAGACATCATCAAAGATATGAACAGACAAGGGGTGATATCTAGTAAGAATATTATGGCAGCAATAAAATTAGTCTTTATATATATATATATATATATATATATATATATATATATATATATATATATATATATATATATATATATATATGTATATATATATATATATATATATATATATATATATATGTATATATATATATATATATATATATATATATATGTATATATATATATATATATATATATATATATATATATATATATATATATATATTGTAAATTACATTTTGTTCAGTACATTTTGGAGACGGCTATCACGGTATTCCCGTTTTCCTTCGACAATCCTCCCGATTCAAGGTATGCTTTTCCTCCAAACCCCACGATTCCATCGCTCTTTTATGATGGTTTCTGTAGCATTCATGTTATTTCTTATAGATTCGTTGGTCTTCCTTTCCAGCCTTTATGTTCTAGCACGTCTTCTCAAATAATCTATTTTAACTGCCAACAATCTTCTCTTCAGGTCTGCATTAATGGTCCATACTTCAGAGCCATAACAAAGACCTGATTTAACAATGGTTTGCCCTATTCTTTTTTTGTTCCTTTTGGAAATGTTGCGATTCCTTCATAAGGAATTCAGACATCCTACGACTTTACGTCCATGATTAATTCGGTGCTTAATTTCGGTTTCTCCCAAGCCGTTCATATCAATGAGTGCACCTAAATATTTAAATTTTTCCTCTTGTTTGATTTACACGTCCTCGTCTATCACCACTTCAAAAAACTTCCTGAATCTTAATTGACAACTAAATATTTTGTTTTCTTCATGATTTGTAACCCCTGGCAAGAATAAAAAAAAATTAAAAATACCACAACTTAAAAATGAAATCAAATAAATAATTTAACAAAAAACTTTTGGAGATGCCGGGGATCGAACCCGGGGCCTTTCACATGCAAAGCGAACGCTCTACCACTGAGCTACATCCCCACATACTGAATATTGTTTGACATTAATAGAACTGCTAAAGAATAGCAGATTAAAATTCTTACCATTTTAGAATAATTTTTCATTATTATAATGATGAAAAATATATATACAGAATTCTATATATAGCATTTTTCAGATAAAAAAGCTTGCACGTCATTCATGATTTACGTCGTCCGAACCCCACAGCGTTGCCAAAACATCAGAATAGTTAGTAAGTGAGGAATTTTTAAAATGTCAACTATTTGTCAAACTATGATATTAACAGTAAATACACTTAGTTTTAAGACTACTACAACACTCTAAAATACATAAGAAAACATTTTAATACAAAATTATATATTCTAAATTTTAAACTTATACCCCTTTTAGGGCTTTAATAACAAAAACGTCCCTGCCATTATTTCTCGTTTAAAATAATATATCTTATATAAAAGCTTATCAGCTTTCTACACACTTTTATTTGTTTTGGCATATCACAATCACAATACACAACAATAATTAGTTTTTAAAGCTATTCATCTAAATTTAAAATGCATTTATAAATACAATTTATTAATATATATTATATTATGATCAAATTGTGTAAGAAATTAAAATGTAAACAAAATATCTACTCTAAAAAACCGGCAACACGTTATACACTTTTACCACCCGCTGAACTGTCAATAATATTTAATATATTTCCGTATCAGTTGCGTACAATTGTCTAATATATTTAATTAAAATTATTATTTTGTGGAATATTAGACTTCAAGAGTTATTTCATAAAATTTATATTATTAATAATAATAAATGTTTTTGGTTATTTAATCAATATAATTCTAAAATTTCCAATATAATGATGATTATATTTTTCTGATTATTACACAATGTTGACGCCTATGAAAGATCGAGCAGTTCCGTATGGGTTTCGTATTATTAGCTGTGTTAGGAAAATTTGAACTCTAAGGTTGATGTTCTGGAAATTTTAAATACAAGTGACGTCACTTTGTATAAATCGTGACGTGCAAGTGTTTTACTTTGAAAAATGGTATATATACAGAATAGTTGAAAATTTTAAATATTTCTGCCCAAATTAAAAAACCAACAATTAAAAACATTAAATGAAATTTAGTTGTTTTAAAAGTGATTAGGGTATTTGATTTTTTCACTGATTTGTTCCATGTTTGACATATTTAGTGTTTAGTGATTAATGACATAACCTTACATTATTTAAAAATGACTGAAATAAATAATAAAAATTTCGAAGAAAACTTCCCAGAAATAAAAAAGGCTCTAGATCAAGCAAAGTTTGTGAGTGTGGATTTAGAATTCAGTGCGCTTTATCCATTAAAAGAATATAGTCCAAGGTAATTAGTATAATAAAAATTAAAATTGTTCTAGTGTTTATACATATTTTTATTTATTATTTTAGTTTATTTGATACACCGAAAGAAAGATATCAAAAAATAAGGAAAAATGTGCAGCTGGTAGTCCCTATACAAGTTGGTTTAACAGCTTTTTCGTTTAATCCTGATACAAATAGTTATCTAGGTACCATTTATAATTTTTATATTATTCCAGCTTCATTTCCTTTTATAAGAAAGAATTGCTTATTTCAGTCCGACACTCTGAGTTTTTTGAAATTTTTTGAATTTGATTTTAATAAGGTAGGCTTTATCAAATATAATGTAGTATAAGTATTGATAAACTAAGTACAATAAATAAAGAGTTATACTAAATAAGGCAAATCCGGATCTGTTGCTAAGTAATCAGTAACCTATGCTATTAGTTATGCCAATAAAAAATATTAACATAAGAATACTATTATTATTAGTTTTTATTGGGTTAATCAAAATATTTTTTGTTTTACACATAATTGTGTATTTTTCATTTAAAAACGAATTACTTCTTTTCTTACGGATATCTATCAGTGTTGAGGATAACAGTTTTGTTATATGCCCAAGACAGATAAATTTTTTCAGTGTTTCCACAGTTATAGAAACTGTAGTTTGTGATGAAAATAAAAATTGACAGAATGTAAGTTATTTAAACCACAATTCTATTAACCCATTTGATCCCACATTTTTTTTTCGATAATACAAGATTTTTTTGAATATCCTTGTTGAATCTGGGTTAAATAGTAACAATTCATTGTTATTTGACAAAAAAAAAAATTTAAATTTTTAGCAAAAAGTAGGTGTACTCATACGAGTACAATGGGATGATCGGGAGTCAAAAATATAAAACATTGTGTAAAAATGAAAATATTTTATTTTCTTCTTATATATAGGTACATACTTGGTTATATCCTGTATTATAATCTAACGAGTATGAAATTGTACAAAACAATCACGTTCAATACACAGAGTAACTTCACACTTTATACAAGTCCAACATACTCTTTGATGGCATAAGCGACATCGAAGTTGTTTGTCTATTTTCTTAGGAAAATGACCGCTTCCATCCATTTTTAGACTAATTGGTACAGATCCTGCTAGTCGTTTTTTAGAATAAGTAGATTTCCCAAAACTTCTTAAATAATGACATACTACATCTCGTTGAAAATCTAAAAGATCCATTTCTTTATTTCCAGCAAATATTTGTAACCTCCACGAGTTAACAAGAGCTGAGTTGAGCATGTGGGTAAAAATGGGCCACCACCATTTTTTACCTTGTTTACTGACTCGGTAGTTATTAACCGATTGGTCAAAGAGATCAACACCGCCCATTGAAGCATTGTATGATGAGAAAAGATTTGGTTGGGGTACATCAATTTTTTGTTTGGCAGCAGCACTCCAACGGTTCACTTTTGAAAGTGGTTCAATACTATCGTAATTTGATGCCATTGTGACAACATTGTTGTCGTTCCATTTTACAAAAAGTAGTAGACTTGTCTTGTCAAAGCGATATTCGAAATATCCACGATTCTTTTTTTTAATTACAGCGGAAGGTAACAAAGGACATTTTTTTATACGATTTTCTCTTGCTGTGCCTGTTGCTCTAAAGCCCTTTTTTTTTAAAGTTTCCATCAAATTGTAACTAGTAAAATAATTGTCAAAAAATACTTCGTGATCAGTAGGCACATCAACGACATCAAGCATTTTTAGAACAACTTGTGATCCTAAAGGCAACGCCGCGACTTTTGGTTTATCCACTGATGCTCCACAATATGTGTCAAAATTGTAGCAATAACCAGTTGAACTACAAAGCATCCAGTCCTTGTACCCGAATCTTACTGGCTTTCCCCTTATGAACTGTTTTGATGAGTGATGCCCAAAATACTTTATCATCGCTTCATCAATTGATAAGTCTTTGTGGAATATGCCAAATTGTTGAAATTTTTTATTTAGTTTGTTCATGAGAGGCCTCACTTTATACATTTTGTCTCTTGTATCAATTTTCGAATTATCTGCCAAATGTAGGTATTTTTTAATTTCTTGGAAACGGTTCCTTGAAATTGCATTAGCCACGAAGGGAATATGAAGATCCTCATCTAAACACCAATAGTTGCGCTCTCGTGGCAATCTATGGTATCCAGTAAAAAGTAAAACAGCCAGAAATATCTTTATCTCTTCCTGCGTTACATGAAATTGATGGTTATTATTTTGAGCGGCATATAAATTTGTCTGCTGTGTAATATATTCAATAATTTCATTGTCGAAAAATTTCTCAAATATTTCTATAGGATATTTACCTCGGATTTGTTCTTTCATATTATCCAGACGACCCTCATAACCTGTTGTAGATGTCATACTAATGTCAGTAATTTCTTCCGTCCAGTCAGATTCCTTTGTTTTATTTTGACTCTTCAGTAAATTTTCTCTTCTAATGGCAAGAGGAAGATTGTCTTCTTCGTCGTCATCAGAGTCATCACTCGTGTAATAAACCTCTATTTCTCCGGGAACGTCATTCGGAAGGCTTTGAGTCTGAAGATCATCCTCATCTATGTCGTCATTGTCAGTTTGATAGTCAATCTCAGGAGGAATGACTACCACTGATGCATCTTTATGAGTGGAACTCGCTATGTCATCTGAAGCTAAAGCAAGAGTTCTATAACGTTTTCCATAAAACCCAATGGGACTAATAGGCGGCAATTCTTGAAAATCCATTATAATGTTAAGTTTATTTATATTGTTCTAATTTATTTGTCTTTATTCTAATTTACTGTCTATATTCTAATTTATTAAAACTCACGATAACTAATTACGAATTTATTAAAGTCTTTATTAATCCTAATTACAAATAATTTATTAACGTTTCGTTACATCTAAATATCGCGGTTCGCGAGCTTCTTATAACTAACTCCTCAATGAAATTCTTCCGGTATTTATATGAAACCAGCTTGTAACAGAATGTTTGTAGAAAATACGATGCCGTTCTCGATCTCGACGTAGACACGGCGGCGACTGGTCTCAAAACATGTTCTTTATCGGCTTGTCGCCCCCAGAACATTCGATTGTTGTTTGTCAGGTAGATTTTTTGACCTAGAAATTACGAGAATCAATACAAAAGAATTAGTCATAAAATATTTACAGTTCTATACGCCATAACATTTAAAATCGTAACATTGCCCCCCTCTTAAAAGATGGTTCCTCCTGGAACCTTGTCGGGACTGGAACTGGAACGACATGCTGATATCGGCAACTGGACCCTCTTTTACAACTTCCAGTTGTATAGAAATGACAAGGGACGGTTTTCTCTCCGCACCAGTAACTATGCGGATTGCAACAGACTAACACCTGGACTTCGGTGTCTTTAAACATCTCCTCCACCATATTTCGGATAACCCTCCAATCTAATTGGCGGCACTCCAACTTTGGCATGGCTAACTTTTGCACGTCGGACTCTAGTACGTGCTCTCTCAACTGAAGTAAGGCTTCCCATACATCTCGGTAGGTAGGTTGGTCACGGGCAGTGTCTTTTGTTACCAGGTAGAAAAGGTAACGTGATGCATCTTGAAGTTTCAAGGTTTTACCAGGAGCTGGCACTTGGCATTGAAGTTCTGCAACTCGACCAAACTTCCTTCGAAAGACGGATGCCAACCCTGGTGCATCTTTGATACTGGCCGGGATGGTAAGGGCCAGTGAGTAGTTATCGGGGAGCGCGAGTAGATCTTGCCTTTCTTCAGTGGTAACACCATATCTTGCTTTACCGGTACCTCCATAGGCACCCATGAATTCCTCAAACGTGAGGTCAGACACATCTTGGACTTGGTTTACTTCCACTTCTTCATCTACGTCGTGGTCACCCTCGAAAGACGCCAACCGGTTATGGTGTACTATCATCGGCTTTCCTCTCGGAATCTTGCTTATTCGGTAAATAACATCATTGATCTTCTCCATAATGAGGTATGGACCTTCCCAAAACTGCTGCAATTTGGGAGAACAACCTTTTCGCTTTTTGGGGTTATAAAGCCAGACTTTATCGTTCTTCTTAAAACACCCCTTTTCGGCTTGCGTATCGTACCGTTTCTTCATTCGGTCACTAGCGATCTGGAGATGGGAACGGACCAACTCGTGTACATCGTCCATTCTTCTTCGTAATTCGATCACATAATCTTCACCTGCTACATCTTCTCCAGGTCGACACCCAAACTCTAGATCACAAGGTAGTCGCATCTCGCGTCCGAATAGGACTTTGGCTGGTGTCTGGCCTGTTGATTCATTAACAGCAGATCTGTAGGCCATTGTGAAGAACGGGAGATATTGGTCCCAGTCTCGCTGATGATCGGACACCATCTTTGTCAAATACTTGCCAACTGTTCTATTCATTCGTTCTACCATACCATCCGATTGCGGATGATAAGCCGTAGTCCTTGTTTTCTTCATACCTAGTCTATCACATATTCCTTGGAATAAATCGCTTTCGAAGTTCCTGCCTTGGTCACTATGGATCTCCAAAGGCACTCCAAATCGGCTGATATATTCTTGGATCAACTTATCTGCAACGGTGGCCGCCTTCTGGTCTGGAAGTGCGTAAATCTCGACCCACTTAGTGAAGTAATCCATTACTACCAACATGTACTTGCCTCCATTATCACTTTCTGGAAACGGCCCAGCAATGTCCAAAGCTATTCTTTCAAACGGGCTTCCAACATTATATTGTCTCATAGGAGCTCTCCTTTTTCGATAAGGCCCGTTACTCGTAGCACAAATAGTACATTTCTTACACCAGTCTTTTACATCGTCGGAACTGTTCATCCAATAAAACCGTTCCCGAATTCGCTGAAGGGTCTTTTTTCACACCAAAATGCCCTCCTGATGGACTGTCGTGTAACTGACGAAGTACTTCGGCTATTCTGCTCTTTGGAATCACCAACTGTCTTCTCTTCTCTGAACCGTCATCATTTTCCAGGACTCGTTTGAGCAAGCCATCTTCCATGATAAATGAGTCCCACTGGGCCCAATACGTCTTAACTATTGAGCCTAGGTTCGATATTTCTTGCCAAGGTGGTCGACCGTTTTCCTCTTTCCATTTTCGGATTTTCTGTATAACTGGATCTCTCTCTTGTTCTTCCCTGATCTTGGTAGGCGTCCAGTCGTCGTGGACCACCGTCGTTCTTAGCACTGCTGCTTCCTTGGATTCCGTTTTGTTGCAGTGAGAACACTCTGCTGGGCATGGCCTTCTGGAAAGAGAATCGGCGTTTCGGTGGCTAACTCCGGCCCGGTGCTCAATCTTAAAATCATATTCTTGGAGTCGTTCGATCCACCTGGCTATCTGACCCTCTGGATTCTTAAACTGCATCAACCACTTAAGGGCGGCATGGTCGGTTCGGATTAAAAACTTCCTTCCATAGAGGTATTGATAGAAGTGCTCTACTGATTTCACTACTGCCAGAAGTTCTCTTCTCGTGACGCAATAATTTCGCTCAGGTTTTGAGAGGACTTATAAAATAAAATATCCAAGGACTCTTTCCTGTCCTCCTTGAATCTGAGACAGCACTCCTCCAATTCCCACATTACTTGCATCTGTATCTAAGATGAACTCTCCTTCTGGCAGTGGATACCCTAAAATCGGTGCTGTGATTAAATGCCTTTTTAAGGTCTCAAAGGCATTTTGGCAGTCTACATCCCAGCGGTATTCTCTTGCTTCCTCTGTAAGTCGCGTTAATGGTTTAGCGATATCTGCAAACTTCTTAATAAACCTCCGGTAATAAGTACATAGTCCAAGAAAACTTCTCACTTGGTGTTTGTCAGTTGGTTTTGGCCATTCCTTAATAGAATCGATTTTTCCCTTATCCACGGCCACTCCTTCTTTACTGACTATATGACCCAGATAATTGACTTTACCTTGAAATAGCTGGCACTTCTTGGGGTTTAACATCAATTGGGCAGCTTTAAGTCGATTAAAAACGTTTTCTAAATTCTTCAGATGGTCCTCAAATGTCTCCCCCAAGACGATTATGTCGTCTAGATAAACTAGGCACGTTTTCCAAGATAACCCTCTCAACACATTTTCCATAAGTCTCTCAAATGTCGCAGGAGCGTTACAAAGTCCAAATGGCATAACGTTGAATTGCCATAATCCAGATCCTGTGGTGAAGGCTGTCTTTTCTTTATCTACCGGGTCCATTTCTACCTGCCAGTATCCAGACTTCAAATCCAAAGTAGAAAATAATTTACTTCCAGCCAATGTGTCTAATGTGTCATCAATCCGAGGCAGAGGATAACTATCTTTCTTGGTAACGTTGTTCAGCAAACGGTAATCCACACAGAACCTCGTTGTTCCGTCTTTCTTCTTAACCAGGACTACCGGAGAGACCCATGGGCTCGTAGAAGGTTCTATCACCCCGTCTTTCTTCATTTCCTGAACAATCGTTTCAGCTTCCTCTCTTTTCGCCTGTGGTAATCGTCGAGCTGTTTGACGAATTGGCTTAGCATTACCAGTATCAATTCTATGCTTAACAACGGTAGTTCTTCCCGTCTTTCCTCCTTTCGGTACGAAAATATCACGATACTGCCGAAGAAATTCCCTTAATTTCCTTTTCTCAATCTGATTCAGAGACTGTCCAGCAACTGCAACCATTTGATCAAATTTGTCGTTGGAATTATCAGACGTTGTCGTCTGACGGATTATGGATGTCACAGGTACACAAGTTCCTACTTTTGTCTCTTTCTTGATGGTCACTGGGTAGTCATTGACATTGATAAGTCTAACAGGAATTTCTTTAGCCGAGGTCACCAATTCCTTTCCAATTATGATTCCACGGCCAACTTCGTCGTCATGGTTCCAAGGCTCCATCATAACAGGTGACCCTTCGTCCACAATTCCCTGTAGCCGCGCTACTATGATTGTTTCACTTCTCGCAGGCACGACTGTATCTTCTTTAACGGCTGCTTGCATAGTGTTGTCATCATGTGGATGGAGAAATACCTCCTCGTTACCAACTTTGATTACTTTATTTTTAAAATCCAATTGGAATCCATGCGTATTCATTACGTCCATTCCTAATATAACATCCTCTTCGATGTCAGCAACTATAACAGTATGGACGAACTTTTCTGCTCCAATTCCTAATTGTACCTGGATTTCTCCATGAATGTTGGCATTTTCACCTGTAGCGGTCCGCAGTCGCAACCTCGTTGGTAACAGTTTCTTACGGCTGTTTATAACTGTCGGGCGAATAATGGTTCTTGTCGCTCCAGTATCCACCAATAACGTATGCTTTTTACCATTTATTTCTCCATCTACATATACACTATCTTCACGACATTTCAAAGAAGCTATCAGTATGAGAGGGTCTTTGGAAAAGTTCTGGGTCGAAGCTGCCCCCCTAAGGCCGACCCGTTCTAGTTTTCCTGATGGTGAGTTTCTTGATTTGCGTCGTACCTAGGATGCTTACAAGAACTTCGTACGTGTCCTATTTCGCCACAATTCCAGCATCTTATGGTCTTCGGTTTCTTGTATGTCATGCTTTTCATCATATTAACGAGCTGGTCAAGTTTACCTTCATCTTCTTCCTCTTTTACAGTCCTAACTTTACTGTAACCGCCAGAGGCCTGCGTAGCTGACTCGTATTCGAGGGCGGCGGATAAGACATCAACCAGCGTCTTGTGACGAGCTAATCGTAGTGTTCTTTGCATCTCATGATCACGAAGACCATCAATAAACGTTTGAACGGCCAACTTTTCCATCATGTCTTCGGGAGCTGTTGGATAAGCATATCGCACTAATCTGGCGATATCTACTTCATATTCCTGAAGAGCCTCATCTTTCTTTTGTCTTCGATTTTTGAGCTGCGACTGATATACATGTTCCAAGTGTTCGTGGCCATATCGCATATTCAACCTCTTCTTCAGTTGTTCGAAATCATCCGTCTCCTCTACGGCTATGGTCTGGAGCACATCTAAGGCATCTCCTCGAAGAGCTATAGTCAGGTTTACAGCCTTTTCTTTTTCAGACCATCCATTCGCTCTTGCAGCTGATTCGAACTGTTTCATGTAGTTGTTCCATGATGATTTTCCGTCGAAAGTTGGAACTTTAACATGAACAGAAACTCCACATCCTTCAAATTTCGGCCGCGTTTCCAACTTACATTTCGTCTCGTCTTCTTTTGTCTCTACGGTAATTGGATTATTTCCTCTCTCTACCATTCCTGTTCCCTCCATCTTCCTTTCCATCTCTTTCATCTTTTCTTCGAAGGCCAACATATCGGCAGCAACTTGGTTTTTTAACGAAGACATTCTGTCGTCGAGGGCAGACATCTCAGCAGTGACTTTAGAGATTTCCAAGGAGATGTTGGCAGAAACTTTGCTTTCTAGAGAAGAAATCTCGTTAGAAATTTTGTCTTCTAAAGAGGCGATGTCACCGCAAACTTTGGCTACATCACCAGAGATTTTGACTACGTCGGAAGAAACTTTCGAAATCGACGAGATGACAGCAGCATGCTTGTCTTCAAATATATAAGTTTCCGGATTCAAACCTTCTTCCTCCAAAGCCTTCTTTAGTCGTTGGATTAACTCAGTCTTTTTTCCGGTAGAAGCTAATTCTCTGTCTTCAAGATGCCTTCTTAGATTCGTAACTGTGAGCTCGTAAATCGTAGCCATCGTTCACCAATTTCACTTCTTTTCAAAAATTCAAATTAAATTTATCTACAGTCCCACTTCTGCACCACTGTTAAGTTTATTTATATTGTTCTAATTTATTTGTCTTTATTCTAATTTACTGTCTATATTCTAATTTATTAAAACTCACGATAACTAATTACGAATTTATTAAAGTCTTTATTAATCCTAATTACAAATAATTTATTAACGTTTCGTTACATTTAAATATCGCGGTTCGCGAGCTTCTTATAACTGACTCCTCAATGAAATTCTTCCGGTATTTATATGAAACCAGCTTGTAACAGAATGTTTGTAGAAAATACGATGCCGTTCTCGATCTCGACGTAGACACGGCGGCGACTGGTCTCAAAACATGTTCTTTATCGGCTTGTCGCCCCCAGAACATTCGATTGTTGTTTGTCAGGTAGATTTTTTTGACCTAGAAATTACGAGAATCAATACAAAAGAATTAGTCATAAAATATTTACAGTTCTATACGCCATAACATTTAAAATCGTAACAATAATAACAATATTGAATATGATATAATTTGTGAAAATCTAGTAGAACACTTCCTAATAGAATCGGACATACACGTGGAGTACCACTTTTTTGTCAGATGTGTCACTACTAGGCCATTTTTGCTGCTGTACTTAGACGAGTACAGTGGGATCAAATGGGTTAAATAAGCTAGAGGTTGAACTCCCTATGATAATATTTATAGAGAATTGAAGCCTGTAGAAAGATTTTATGCCTAAAACAGTTGCAAAAAGATACCTATCCAGTGGGTTTTATATTACACTTAAGTCTAGTTGGGTTGATTGCCTGTTACTTACTGTGCTGTAAGCTCATTGTTTTTCTTATAACTTAATACAGGTGTGGAAATGATCTTCTGATGTAATAAGCTTTGAATGTTTTAATGGGTCCCTGATCCATTGGTTGAAGTAAGCTGGTTGTATTAGCTGGTAAAAATTCAACTGTCACACGTGGGTCAAAACTAGTTAAGGTTGCAGGAGAATGACCTGGTGTTTGTTTAGATTGACAATAACAATTAACTTCAGGTATGCCATAATCACCAAACCAATCCTCAAAAGGAAATCTGTCACCCAAGCTTTACGATTAGACCTTCAATTCACAGGCAAGCCTGATTTAGCTGATCTATATTGAATATAGTTTGGTTGGTGTTGTCACATTTATTTATCATAACTTTTAATTTCTCTGCACAACTATGCCAATTAGAGCAACTTTTGATTCAGCTAAACTAACTGTTACTAGGATAATAATACATACTAGGATCACTAGGATCATTTTTAACATTTACCTTATTATCACACTATAATTTTAATATTGTTTCCATCTCAGTAATAATGTGACTCTTAGGAAAGATGGTTGAATTTAGAAGATTATGCACTTTTCAGAGCTTCGAGAGAATTTTTTCTTTGCCTTTTATAATGTTTTTGTCTGTCAATTTGACAGATCAAACTGCTTTGCTAATTCACAAAATTTCATTTTTTGTATCACAATCTTTAATTATGTTAAGTTTAAATCGACGAGGTAAGTTGGGAAGCTATTTTAAAGTAATTACTATTTTAATGGGAATAAGCCACAATTAAAGGTTAAATTATGTTTATTGACGTTTCAATTTCCACTTCGGAAATCGTTCTCAAAATACAAACATTAGTAAATTAAACAAATTTTGTTTTTTGTTACTTAGTGAAAAATTCTTCTAATAATTTAATTTTATCTGACTCATATATATTGACAATTCAGACATACATTATACATTTTAAAGTAGACGACTTTAAAATGATATTATTGTTGAGTTGCGCTCCTGGGATGACTTTACTTATAAGATAGTTAGTTCATTTGATTACATGAAATCAACTTTAACTTGAGAATATCCGTCAGAAAAAATCATAGCATGTAATTCGTCTTTAAAAAGACAAACACATGCCATGATGACAGTAAAATTCTTCTGTTAGTGATTCCATAATAAATTATGAGGGAAAAACCAGGAAAAAAACCTCATAATCTTATCCCGACATGGTAAGTAGTTAGTTGTGCATTTCATTTACCTTCAATAAACACCAAATTCTGATTTTATATGTTTGTTATTTAAAAAACATAAATGATGTATCCTCTATATGTTAGTGACTTACTATAATATAGTTCATTCAAGTACATGAAATCAACTATGACTTGAGAATATCTGTCAAAAAAATCATAGCATGTAATTCGTCTCTAAAGAGACAAACACATGTAAGTCAATAATATATAGAGGATGCATCATTTATGTTTTTTAAATAACAAACATATAAAATCAGAATTTGGTGTTTATTGAAGGTAAACTAAATGCACAACCAAATATATATATATATATATATATATATATATATATATATATATATATATATATATATAAATTTATTGTCTTGGTGTATCGGGTATGTGGTCTGTAATTTAAAAAAACTCTTTTTTCTTTTAATTCTCTATATTTTGCTGATTTTTTGTTAGCTTCATCAGGAGACAACTAAAATGTGGTTAAAAGTTATATAAAAATTCAGGTGAGAATAAACAATGAACTCTTACAGAATCACTTACAGATTTAGAGTTAAAAGTATTTAAAACAGTTGTTGCACATAATATCTTCAAAACAGTACAGGTTAAAAGCACCTAGATCACTATTAATTAAATATAAAAAGAGAGAAAACAAAAACAACCAAGAGACAATTAAAACACAATAAAATTTACACATTAAAAATATACAGGGTTGTATACCGCTTACCCTATACACCAAGACAATAAATTGTTATTTACGTTTCAGTCGATAATCCTACCAGTTTTGCTATATATATATATATATATATATATATATATATATATATATATATATATATATATATATATATATATATATCCTACTATCGTTAAAGCGTCTTTACACTCTCTATGTATAGAGCGTCCGATTGTTAAAAAACACCTTTTTGTTATTAATAATTAATATTCCATCATCAGTGCTATCTGGAGGTACATGTTTGAAGCCACTAAATATGTGGGTAAAAACCTTTTTTTCTGCAGCCGTCCCGAAAATAAAATTTCGGTATGATTTATTAAATCGTACACAACTCGGGATTAATTTTTTCAATTTCGAGACGATTTTGGGAGCTAGGTAACGTCTTTGACAATAACATCAACTTTGTATTTTATTATGACAACGCTTGTCAAAGATTCGTGTTTTTTCGCTCAGTTTTTCGTGTCTAACACTAATTTCGATACTGCCACTTCTGTTAATGTTCTTAACAATGTCACTATAAATAATTCTTATAATTGTGTTCATATTGTGTGTGTAATATTCATAAGTAGATTTTTCTAACGTTGAATTCACGAGTGTAACTTTCAGGTTCAACATAGAAAACGGCTGCAGAAAAAATATTGTACGTAACACGATTCAAAAGTAATGTTACGAGACTCGCAGGATTCCAGGACTCGCCTATGGCTCGCACTGGAAACTTCCTACTCGTCTCGTAAGATGTCTCGGAACTTGTAACGTAAATTACTATTAAATGTAGTTACATTAACTTTGAATTACATCTTTGATATTTAAACACTAAGTATGATGTTTAAGTTATAAAAGGAATTGATCACATGGCAACGTACGACTCCAATGGGGTTGCTAGTCCTAAGATGAAGTGTCTGCGAGGACTTGTTGATCAGCTATTGGAGTTGCTATTATTTTTGTTGTTCTAGAGTTGCCGTTTACTAAACCTTAAGACAATAATCAGCACTCGAGATATAAAACGTGTCAACATGCACAACATGCAACGTGCAACTTCTTGCAGTGAAAAGGTACGCGCGCGAACCGCTAGATACAAACTATAGTTAATAAATTATATACGTTATCTTTATTTCGGTTAGTTTGGCAGTTGAAATGTGTAGTATTATATATTACAAAAATACTCTCATTTAGGGATTGATCAATTTTTTAGCGGAACTATTTTTATTCCAAAAAATTACTTATTATTATACTTATAATAAATACTTCAGCAGTTTCTTTAGAACGAATGTTGCTATTTAATATAAGACGATCTTTTATGTAATGTATAGACAAATGAATTAAAGAAAATGTTGGACATATCGAACAGTTACTTTGACAAAAAGTTTAATGTTAACTATTTCTTAATTTGGTTAGTAAATAAAATGTTTTGATTATGACTTTAATTTAATACAAAACGTAAAATGTTTGATGTAAAATCCAATTATTGTGTTATTTTGTCAAATCCTGTTATTAATTATCCAGCTGATTTATTTATTTTATTTAATAATTCGTTAACTATTAATTTATTAAAGTATTTTATACCAAAATTTAGCAGGATTAATGTTTTTCTTTAATTTTCTTTCGTTGGCTGGAGTAATTGCGTTAAATCAGAATTATGTAGTTGATTTGTAAAATGCGATTATCTCGAAAATTGTTGAGTTTTGAAGATATTAACAAGTATACTTTTTTTTGTTAAAATAAGGTATCTTTAATATAAACTTGAAGAGTAAAAAAGTTAAGTGCAAATGTATGTCACATATGTGGCATATGTGGCACTCTCTATCAGCTGTATCAAAGTGTGCATCAAATTATAATTTCCTATATTCAATAGTATCCAGTTGTAAATTTTTATACATAAATGTTGACAAACATAAAAGTTATAGCAAAAAATAAAATTTTAAATTTCCCATTAACACCCTGTATCTTTCTTAATATTAACATTTTATTAAAGCAATTTGGCTTTAATCGTAATTTTTTAAATGTAGAATCTACGGTTTCTTTTTGTACAATTATTTAAGGATCACCCTGTATATAAACAAAGAATTATTGAAAATGCCATGGTGGACCTTAGCCGGTTATTAGACTATATGGATACCTATTCATTTTAGTTATACTGTATCTGTGTTATACTGTGTAAGATACGCGAAATGTTATAATGGCCTGAATTTGCGTTAACTAGTATAAAACATATATTTTTATGATTTGTTTATTGTACATAGTTTGAATATCTTCCTTACTTTTATGTCTCTATACATTCTGTTTTTTTTTCAGTTCGTTTATTCAGGAATTCCATATATCAATAAAGATGAAGAACAAGAATTAAGACAAAGATTTAAAAACAATGACATTACAGATGTACAAAGTCTATTTAGGCAAGAGTTGCAAAATATTTTTCACGATCAAGGAGAAAAAATTCGAAATTGGTATGCGACTGCAAATATTGGAGAAACATTAGCAATACCAGAATTTTACCAAGTGTCGAAAGATAGTGATGAATTTGTTTATTTTATTCATAAAACAATAAGAGATCGGTTTAAGAATGTCTGGACTAGTGTCAAAAATAACGAATTCGTTTTAAAAAAAGTTACTAGTGAAGAATTTAAAAAGTTACATCAACTTTATAATTTAGAAGAAGAATGTATTAAAAACCTATTAGGATTCAGCAGAGTTTTTAGATATTTGGTGTCATTGCAAAAACCTCTGATAGGGCATAACTTAATGCAAGATCTTTTGTTAATGATAGAATGTTTTGAAAAATCGCTACCTCCATCATACGAAAGTTTTAAAAAAACCGTCAATACACTGTTTCCAAAAATATTCGATACAAAATCTATTTTATACAATATTAAAAAAAATGTTCCTGAAGATAAAAAAATTGATGATAAAAGTCTTAAAGATACATTCGAGTACTTCAAGGACGGCATTGGAAGACATTTGGCTCTCAATTCTCCTGCTATAGAAAATAACTGTAATGGTACTTATAATAAGTATCACGAAGCTGGATGGGATTCGTTTTGTGCCGGATATATTTTTATCAGAATGGCGTATTTTAATCTCTATCAACAATATCCGAAATCAAAAAGGTACATGAGTGGCGAACTTATAGCCGGACTTGAATTCTGTCAAAATAAAGTCAACGTTATTCGAGGAGCTGTGTCTTCCATTGTGAGTAGTTAGTATTAAAGATTTTTAAATAAAAAACATTTGTCTTTATAATATGCATTAGAGTATTAGAGGATGTGTTTTCGAGCCCATAGTATGACTTATCTTGTATCACTCCTATGGAAAATTGGAAATCATCGAGGCTATTCTGATCTTATTTACATCTGATCTATGGAGCTCTTTCAGTATTTTTCTCTTTCCTATTTGGTACACCCAAATTACTTTATCCAATTTCGCAACCATGACATTCTTCTACGGGCTGGAGTTTTTTTCCTTCTATTTTTCTCTGCCTTATATTTGGAAGTAACGCATTTTTTTGTTCTATCAATACGTGGCCCAAATATTCGAGTTTTCTTCTCTTTTTAGTTAACATAACCGGTTTTTTTCCTGCACAATGTAGCACTTCCACGTTTGTGACTCTATCAATCCAACTTCTTCCTAATAATCAACGGTAGCACCCCATATCGGAGCCTTAAATATTTTTATGTTATTCTGTTTAAGAGTCCAGACCTCTACTTCGCATAATAGAGTAATAAATACATAGCCTCTCAACAATCTTAATCGTAGAGGGATACTTATGCCTCTATTGCAGAAGAATTTTTTTTATCTTAATAAAAGTGGCCTCTTCTTATTTCCCTATTTTGCGCTACAGTTTCATTTAATTAAATTCCCAAGTACTTGTAGTTTGATACTTGTATGCGTTGGTGTTATCAGGGTCTTATTGAAGACCATATGATTCAATATACAGATTACGCGAAAATAACACGGAGTATACCCATTTAATACATTGAATCTAAAGTACATGTGAAACAGTCAACAAATAAAAAAAGTTAATACATTATTATCATAAATTATAAAAACGTTAGTTCGATATGTAGAAAATCGCTCAACTGCCGCTTTTCTTTTGCGATGCCAATCGAAAGTTACCGAAATTCTCATTTTTCAAGCTGAGCTTGGCCGTTTCTCAGTTACACTGAGTAGGTTATTATTAAGCCGTAACGTATGAAAATAAAATAATTTCGTAATTACTTCAAGATGTATACAGTTGGAGAAAAGATATAAATTTTAATTTGGTATTTTAGAGGTCACTCAACGCGAGTAGATTTATTCGTTGTTGCTTTTAAGAATAGGGCGGTTCCTTCAAGTTCCACAGTTAACCGAATAATTCAAAAATTTCACAAATGTGGGTGTATTCAAAATTGTCACAAATGTAATAACCTTGGTGAACCATGTGTTTGTCAAAAGAGTGAACAACGTTTAAATAAAGCAATTAATGTCTGTGCCGCTGTTGAAGACAGTCAACCGTGTTCAAGCAGGAAATTACTGAAGAAGTACACTTAATTTAAAGTACTATTCGAGGTATTTAAAAACTAAATGGATATTGGTGCTATAAAACACTCAAGAAGTTTTTCCCCAAAAAAATATTAAACGAATGGAATTCTGCGAGGAGGAAGGAAAAGCAAAATGACGATCAGAATTTTTTAAACAACGATGAATCGACATATTCTCTTCTCAGGAAACACAATCCATCCATTGTTCAATATTGGTCTTGGGAAAATAAGCATCTAAGTATTCCTTTACGTACACAATACCCACAAAAACTTAGTGTTTGGTCGGAGATTTTGGGTGATTATGTAATAGGCCCCTTTTTTATTTTTTTATTGAGGGTAACCTCAAAGGCACTTAATACCTCAAACTGCTACAAAATCAAATCGTTCTGGCAATTCAGCAACTTCCTGTGAATTTTTGGAGATATTTGGTACCAGCATGACTGATGTCCTAGTCATAATATCAGGGCAGTTACCGAATTTCTCCAAAGGACACTTCTCAACCGCATAATTGCAACAAACGGTACAAGCAAGTGGCCTCCAAGATCAACAGATTTGCCCCTAAATGATTTCTTTTTTTGAGGAGTTAAGAGCGAAAATTGTCCAACATTGCGCCAATATTGCACCGAATAAATTCAGAAATACAAGAGTGTCTTTGTCTAAATAGGCATTTTAAGTCGTTTTTAGAATTTTATCTTTTAAGTTTCTTTTAGAATAGTTATGTTTTTTTACGATTTTATTTTATTTTCAAAGCCGTTACGAGGGTCATTCGTAAAAAAAGGTAACTATGCTACTGAGAAAGAATGCGACGCGCTAGGAGAAATCTGGAAATACTGCTTTAAGCTTCAACTCCCCCTGTCTCGCACCCCATCACTCACGCCTTGCTGCATTGGTCAGTGCCGGCCTAGCAGCTTTCGAATATTGAGTTCCCGATTGCTGTTACCATCAGATTAATTCATGCTGTGCTAGGTTTTTTTAAATGCAAAACGGATTTCGCGTATTGACTTTCATTGTCAGTTAATCGAAGTTTATGGGGAAAAGTGCATATCTGTTTTACATGTTCGCAAATAGTGTAGAGAATTCAGTGTAGGTCTAACGGAAATTCAAAATGAATATCGGAGCAGAAGACCTTCAGTTTCATACGAGATTGTCGTTAAATTGGAATGAATATTGCTTGAAGATCGGAGGTTCACCATTAAAGATCTTGCTTTCCCAAGACTTCCCACACCACAATTCATAACATATTAACTGAAAAATTAGACTCAGGAAAAATCACAAAGTTAGTGCGCGGTGGGTATTGCGACTACTGCTTACTGAAAATCACAAGCACCAACGGGTCGAGTGTGCCCAGCAATTTTTGTAACAATGTGAAGACAACAAGGAAGAATTTTTGGATTCAATTGTTACATGCGACGAAACATGGGTGTTTTACTTTATCTCCGGAACTAAGCAGCAATCACGTGAATGGCGTCACTCAACTTCGCCAAAGCCGAAGAAGTGTATACAAACGCAGCTTGCTGAGAAAGTCATGGCAACCGGCTTTTGGTACAGTGATGGCCTACTGTTATTCGACTTCTTGTCTCATACAACAACAGTCAAAACAGCGTATATTGCGAGAGATTAAATATACTGAGTCGTGAGATCCAGAGCAGCCGACGAGGACGATTGTTCAGTGGTGTGAGGCTTCTCTATGACAACGCTCGACTTCATATTTTACATCAAACTGAACAACTGCTGAGAGATTTTGGCTGGACTGTTGTGCCCCCTCCTACAGTCCGGAGCTGGCACCAAGTGATTATCACTTATTTCCAAAATTAAAGAAACATTTGGTGGCTTACGCTTCAGTGCCGATGATGAAGTCAAGGAAGAGGAACCCAATCCCCCAAGGGATTGGCGGTAGAATTCTTTAACATGAGGATAGAAAAGTTGGAGCATAGTATGTAAAAGTGTCTGACAAAAACCGCGATTATGGAGAAAAATAGCGTAAGTTTTAAGTATTAAAAACGTATATTATGTATACTACTAAGCACAAAAATAGAGTTGTCTATTTTTAAAATTCATGGGAACCTTATTTTACGAATGGCCTTCGTATAATTCCTTGAAAACTTTTTGGTGGCCAACTACCTGGATCGGAGTCGAGTCCGACCAATGTAATTTATATGCTCCGTGTTTTTTTTCGCCCATCGTGTATATTTACTAATTTTTATACATATTCTGTCAACTAACACATAAAAAAATCGGAAAATTCATATTACTTAGACATTTACTCCTAATCATACTAATAAAAGAACAAAAGTACACTAATTACACCTTAACAAATTAAAATTGGTTCCAAAGATCTAGTTTTCTGTAGTTTCTAAAAACTTTACAGCCCAGTAGAGTAGAGCACAGTTTAATTATTAATCAAAATGTTTATTGATATCGTATAATCTGATAATGTCTATAGTACTACGATAGAACATTACTATTATAGAACACTACGATATACTATAACTTTTAAGCAGGGATCTGACAGAACGTGAAACGGCGTTCTTTATCGTCGAAGAGAAATAAAAAATACATAATAGAAAACGACAAAATCTAAAGTCGGGAACCAACGCAATGTGAAATACCGTTTTTTACCCTCAATATTTGTGGTTTACGATCCCTGGAATAGGGCAAAACTGTCTATTTACGGTGAACGCGTACTGTCCCGTCGTTTGCCGATAAATCAACACGGTTCAAAGGAAATTGAAAGCTGATGTATAGCACGCACTTACCTCTCCAACCCTTTCGACTCGACTAGGGACAGGTACGGTCAGTGCCGTGGTAATTTTACTATGGAGTGGTCTAAAGAAACTACCCAACTTACTAAATTTTTTACCGGTAATACTGGTGGATAAAACCAAACTTAGGTAACCTTTGATCTCGAGAACACACGCTCCTTTGGAGTAGTTATTAAAATTAAATATTTATTAATTTCACACTAACATAAGGTGCCAAACGTGTCTCCTCTCTGTTCACTATTTATCTATTTTCTATATATCTTTGCCGACGTAAACCAGCAAAGAGCGCCTTTTCACGTTCTTTGAGACACCGGCTTTAATATGTATGTGTTATTGACACATTATAATGAAGAACTTTTTGTTTTCATAGCAATTAGATGGGGAAGATCCAGCTTCGACCAGACCTCCGTATTTAGTTGTAGAGTCTTTAAAAAATGCTCCAATAAACATTCATCAGGTAAGAACAATTATATTATTGAAATATTATGTATCCATTATTAATGTATTAAGTAAAGATATATACATACGTTTTAAGGTGTAGTTTACAATATATATTTATTTATTAGAAGTTTTATATTTGATCCGTATGTTATTAGAAATTTGCTTGTCTCAAATGTTGCAGTAATTGTATAAGCTAATAATGTCGGTATCCATATAATCTATATAATCTGAGGTTGGTTTTCATTATGAAATAGCCCTGAATAGTTCTACGGAACTGCATTTATACCACTTCCTCAGGTCAGTTATTCTGGAAATGCGTCTTTTTCCAATACTCTATTTTCCTTGTATTTTGTCTTGTATTATCATTTGCAATAACAAATACTTATCTTTTTTTAATACATGATCCATATATTATAACTTCCTGATCTAAATTGTATTATACTCATAAAGAAAATTGTAAAAGAAAACTGCGAAAGAGGTGGCAGCTCACTAGACATCCAGAAGATAAAGCAAATCTTAATAGAGCTTGTAGAGTACGTAAATCCAAATTGATTTAACACGTAGACAATGGAATCAATAAATATTTAAAGAACCTCTCACCTGCGGATGATACAACTATTCGCTGTGGAAATTAACAAAAAACAGACAAATGAATATGCCAATCAGGAAACAAAATGGCACTTGGGCTAAAACTGACGTAGATAAAGCATATACTTTTGCAAATCATATATACGAGGTATTTTAACCGCATCAGAGGGACGTCTCAGTTGGAGAAGAGGAAGCTATTCATGAAGTTATAAATACACCACATCAAATGGCACCGCCTATTAAACCCTTTAAGAGATCTTAAATAAAAAAGTAAATGATACTCTGGAAATTAAAAAGTCACCTGGATAAGATATAATATCTAGTCTAGTACTGAAAAATCCACCCAACGAAGACGTAAGTTTTACCTACTACCTACTTAGATATTTAATTCAATATTAAAAGCAGGTTATTTCCCAAAGTTGTTTAAATTGTTCTTATTCCAAAATCTAATAAGGATGACACATAAGTATCTTCATATCGTCAATTAGTTTATTGCCTATTGTATCCAAAGCGTTTGAAGGACTTTTTCTGAATACGAACAAGCTGAATTTTTGCTGAGAATGTAAATTTTGAAACCACAAAAAAGATTCAATATACTACCCCGTAATTTCCCTCAAAACCCTCCCTCGTAAGTGTGGGAAAAGGAAAAAGAATAGATTTACCAAGAATCTGTACTCTGTAGAAAGTACTCTGTAGAAAAAATTGTTTCAGAGTAGAAATGTATGTTCTTTCAGATGGCCTTAATAAGGTTTTTTAATTGTTATAAAAAAAAAACTGGCATCAATTTATAAAAAAAGCACTTCGTCTCAAAGTGTTAGTCCAGTTACTGAGGGTTTTTACTTCCGAATTCTCTATAACTGAACCGATTCATTTGAAATTTTTTTGTGTTGGTAAATAATTACTCAAGGAACAAAAGTTATATAGTGCCGATTGCGCTTCCGCCCTGGGGGTGTTTGCTACCCCTTTTCGAGGGTGGAAATTTTTTCACTTAAAATAACCACGCTATTCGTAGAAGGACAAATTTCAAACAAAAAATGTAGTTAACATTTTTTTCGCTAGATCAATACTTTTTGAGTTATTCGCTGTTGAGAAGTGTCATTTTTCGTTAAAAAAAAAACATGTTTTTCAAAGGTTTTTAAAGAATAGCTCCCTTTTGCGACAAAAACTCATATAATATTTTTAAAATAGAAGACCTTTAAAATGAGTGGTGGTGAAAGTCCTTTGCACCAACTCTACGTGAGATACGATTAAAAAAACGATGGGTTTCTCAAATTTTTGTAAAAAAAAAACGCAATAAAACTAACGTTATGTTCACTAGGATTGAAATAAATTGTTTTCCTTATAGAATTCACTTTATTTTAGTGTTTTTTGTATGATCCAAAAGTTTAGCCACTTTAGAATACCCAGTTTTTGAAAAAAAGTATGATTACATTTTTTTTGTAAATATTAAAAAAAATATTTTTTTTATAATAACTTCAAAACTATAAAAGATACGTAAAGGATGACACAATACAAAAAAATAGGTTTTTTTTCAACAAAAATTTTCATTTTTAATTTTTTTTTGTAGCTTAAAAAATAACGGAGATATAGTTGGTTGAAGTTTACTTTATAGCGCATGAACCACTGGTCTCCGACCCTTTGACCCTTCGCCCTTTAAACATGAAGGACTTTAGAATGTTTTAACATTCCTATACTTATAGCCCGTTAAATTACCTGTAAAATCGTTTTTTGATGCATGTTGTAGCATCAAAATTAACCGAGTTATTGTAAAAAAACCAATAGTACTTTTTAGAATAAATTTTGGAGCATGGAAAAATTTTATAATTTGGAGCATTTCGATGGAACTAATAGACATTTAATATATACATATGCATCTATTCATATATATATCTCTCTCTCTATATGTATATATATATATAATATATATATATATATATATATATATATATATATATATATATATATATATATATATAAAACAAGTTTTGGAAACAGGTAGGGATCGTTTTATATAAATATTATTTATTTTTAGTTTTTTGGAAAATAAAAAAAATGTAATAAACTATAAACTAAATTTTTTCTATTTATGTCCATGTCTAAGTTAAGGATTTAAGGATTTTATTTTCATCAAAAGGGGTGCTTGTAAGGGTTGAAAAAAGTAGGCTCATTTTATAAGTAAAAAATTAATTTTTGTCTACAAACAATGCACTCTAAAAATGTTTCAAATCGTTAAAAATATTTTTTAATTCATTTTTGACAAAGGGGGTGGTTGTGAGGGTTGAAATGTTGAAATTATAATAAATGCACCCAAGAAATGTTTCAGACCAATAAAAATATATTAAATTAATTTTTTAAAAAAGGGGTTGGTTGTGAGGGTTGAAATTATAATAAAAAGTTATTTTATATGCAAAAAATTAATTTTCGTTAAATAAAATGCACTCAAGAAATGTTTCAAACCGATAAAAATATTTTTTAATTCATTTTTGTCATAAGGGTGGTTGGAAGGGTTGAAAATTTCCAATAAATAAAATATTATTGTATAGCTGGGGTATTAATTTTTATTTATATCTAATTACATAATTGAAATGTGTCAAGCTGCTACGACTTTTTTTTCATATTATTTTTTTAAAAAGTATTAGCTTTTAAGGGTTAAAAATTTAAGTGCTTAAAATAATTAAATCCGTGTTTTCCCAGTTTCTTCAATAAGGGGTAGTTTTCACCACTTAAAAACAAAAACAGCACCTAGAGCGTATATAACTTTTGAAGTGGAGGGTAAGATAAGCTTAATTTGAAATGTTCAAAGAATTCGATGCAGTTATAAAAAATTCGGAGGTATTACCATATTTTAAGCCTTAGTAATTGGACTATGTCCTAGGTCAACTTTTCTTCCTTTTATATTGGTAAAAAAATTCAGGTTGTCAAAATATGAATAAATTAAATTAATTAAAAAGTTATTCTAATTATTTATAAGCAAAAAATTGACACATTTTTGCCAAATTATTTTGCAATATTTAAAATTATTTTTCCTAATTTTTTTTTAAAATATGTAATATCAATAGGATAAATCTTCTTCTTTTAGAATCTATCCGTACATTTAATATACGTATTTAATTTTCTGACTTATATTGTTGCAAACAAATTTAATTTGGGATAAACAAATTAATAACTTTTAAACACTTTGACCGATCGAGTTGAAATTTTGATCTTATTTTAAGCACCACAATACTCAACATTTCGTGTAATATAAAGATTATAAGTTTATTTAAAAAAAGGTTATTAACATGTATAAAAAACCGAAATTTTTGACTTATTTTGCAACTTTCTAAGCAACAAATAAGGATAGGAACAGTTAGTAAACACTTTTTTGAAGATTTTTCTATGAAATATTAGATATCTTAAAGATATATTAAAAAAAAAACATTTTAAAGGTAATTTCTAAAGCTACACGTCTAGGTAAATTCAAATATTTTAAAACCCCTTCTTTTTAAATACTACAGGACCAAAGTGCCGATTATCTCAAACTTAAATTGGCTATATATCTGTTATTTTTTAAACTTCAACCAAAATAAAAAATAAACATTTACACAAAGAAAAAGCTGCATATTTGTATATAACCATTTTTTCGTGTCTTTTATAATTTGAGATTTATTGTGAACAACGCAAATAGGGAACTTGCACATTTTTTTATTATATAATAACGTTCAGTTTCATTTAAAAATAAGATTTCCAAAATTTCACGCCTCAAAAACTCATAATGACAATTTATTGACATTATAATATGACAGCAATTCGCTGTGAGCCGATGAGTAGAGGGGATTTGACAGTTTTCACCAACGCTGTTAGTGGCAGTTTTGTGCATTTAACTTGTAAACATTCAAATAATGGCGAATATGGATTTTTCAAAAAGAAAAATATATGATACATGTAAAAATACTGGGTACAACAGTCATTGTAAATTTTATTCATTTCCTGTTGCCAAGCATAAAATAGTTCAAAGAGAAAAATGGATTATTGCTATCAACGAGAAAAATAAGTAAATAACCTATAATGCAAACATGATATTTGTATGGTGTAAAATTAAAAAGCTATTATATTCCGAAACATTGCGTACATGCCCTGCATCAACTAAACCTTTTCCCTTTTTTGGTGTAGCTGGTTGAAATGGGATATCATGTGATATAGACTTAAAACCAGTATAATGTTTAATATCCATTTTGATAAAATTAAAACAAATTTAAGAGGTGGAGGCCATAAAACGAAAGAAGAAGAAGAAGAATTAAAACAAATTGATATCTAAGCACTAAGGCCTACGCACACAAAAAATAACTGAGCAAAAACAGAATAAAAATGTAAAATAAAAACAGAATTACAACGTTACAGAGGTAAAGGTAACCAGAATATAGACGTTTTAAGCGTCTATAACCTTAAATATTTGCTTTAACCATTAAATATTTTCATATAAACTTCTTCTTTTTCTCAATGACCTCTTGCGTAAGTAGTCATCCAGTCGCAAGAATTTATATCTTAAATATTATAATTATAATGAATAAAATAGCAAGGCGTAATTACTTTTACTATTAATTCTGTGTATTCGTTCATTAATCAGTTTACCATAATATTTCAGTTCATTATTTTGTATTTTTAAATAAATATCTATTTTTCTCGTTTTGTCATATTTCATTTACACTGATTTTACCAGAAAAGTACAAGTTTCAAACCGCGAGAGAGCGCTACCGGCGAAACTCACAGCGAATACAAATTTAAAATCTTCCGTGTATAAAAATCATTTCAAACGATCGAAAAAGCGCGCGAACCCTTGTGACGTCACTTGGTGGTATTGTCTGTATGTCAGGTCTCCTGTCTTGTATAAAAGTATAAACTATTTTGTTTATATTGGTGTTTGATACAGTTTTTGAATAGAGAGTGTTGAATTGTGTGTGTTTTTACTATGGAAAGTAAAAGTAAATACTACAAGTGTTGTTTAGTACCATTGTGTAAAAGTACAACCATTAAAACCCCCAACAAAATATTTATTAGATTACCAGTACAGTACAGATCATGTTATTTCTTTTTACTTGAACCCATCCTACAGCTGCATCTCCATATGATTCTCTGCCAGATCTAAATGCAAACGATGAATAAGTTAATTTGATTAAATTTCAGTACAATAGCATAAACATATAATATTGACACTACTTAATATAAAGTACTAAGTTTTATCATTAAATACTTATTATGAGAATAATAATCACAATAAAATTAATGTAATAGGAGTATATGTACTTACTTATCTGCTTTAACTCCCCGAACTTCTCCCAAGGAAAAATTTTCACCGTTTTGAAAATATGTGGCTACCATAAACATATTTACAATGGGCAAGTTATCAGACTGGCCTTTGGAAAAACCCTCTTCGGTCATTTTAAAAAAAATATCTGAACAAAAACACTCAAATATTATTAAATATATAGTTCACAGCTATTCGTTAAATCTAAAGATTTATAAAACTGAAATACACCATAAAATTACTATAACAAGTAAACGAATATCAAACGTAATGAATTAATAGTGCCAATCTTTGAATATTCTGACTATATGACGTCACGACCAATGAGGACTCGTTTTGGACTGGCTGCTATAATTTGAATTTTGTCTCGATTTTAATCGATTTTAATCGTTTTTAGGGGCCAAACTAAAGACAAAAACAACTTTTTTTTGTTTGATATATATTTTAAATTATGTTTTGTTATGATTTAAGGCATTTTTTTCGAATTTAAAATTTTATGCAAGTTCCCTATTTTTAGATAATAAAAAAAAATAATTTAAACTTGATTTAAAAAAAAATTCGCATTCTAAACCGACTAAACTTTTGGAGCTCTCTGGACCTCTTTGGAGTCTCTTATACTGCTCGTTTTTATATTAAACTAGAGTAACCCATTTTTTTCCATCGTATTCTGCTTTGTTTTAATCGAAATGGTTTCATACCTCATTTTTAAAGTTTTTTCACATTTTAAAGTGAGGCTGAATTTTTATCGAAACACATTTCCATTTTCCGATATTTCTACTACTAGTAGTACTACGATATCGCATAGCAATTTCTCTTTGCGACTTGTCGGAGGCTTTTGATTGCGTTTCACACGACATTTTGCTTCACAAATTAAATTATAATGGAATCAGATCTCTCTTAAGCTTATAACTTTTTATCTATGTGGCAGACACCAGGCGGTAGTGTCTAAAGGTCATCTCTCCGATTTAACTAAAACTTAACTCTTGTATATCTAGAAGTAATTTAAACAATGATCTAGATAACAAAGATACTGTTTAAACTGATGGGAATAACCATAGATAATCGATCCAACTGGTCGACTCATATCTCACAACTTAAGAAAAGCTATCAAGTTCATTATTTGTTATTCGACAACTAGCAAGGGTTGTCACCTTTGAAGCATTACAACTGACATATTTTTCTTTATTCCACTTACAGCTAAACTATGGTGTAATCATATGGGGCAATTCAACAAATACACCTCAAATTTTTAGAATGCAAAGAAAGCTGTTAGGATTTTAGCAGGGGTTAGTTATCTAGAACATTGTTGACCTTTCTTTATCAAATTCAAAATTATACCGGTACCTACTCTGTTGATATTTTAAGTTCTACCTGAAATTCACAAAAAACGTGCCTATTTTATAAATCACAGTCTACTAACAAATCGCTGTAGATTAAGTCTTTCAGAAAAAAAAATAAATCCTAATTATACATATTACAATATTTTACGAAAAAGTATTAAACAGCTAAGCTGTAATAGTTTCGATAACGATATAAAAAAATATCTTCTAAAACATTGTTTTTACTGCTCAGAAGAATATATGACTCATTGCAGAACATCCACTGAACTGCTTACCGTAACTTTGCCATAAATTTTTTCTGTTTAATGTGTGTTCTTGTTTGTATATATTTAAGTTACGTTTTATATTCCTTTTTTTATATACTATGTATTTTTTTGACTTGCTACAAACAATATTTATATCTGTTATGTAGTTAAATAAATACTCTAATCTACTACTCTACTACTACCATCGAGCAAAAAGACAAAAGAGGGAATGTAAAGGTGGTGGGGGCAAACATATTGTTAAACAGGAAGTGCGATCTTTAGAGGCCACATTAAACAGGGAAAGAGAGTCTCTCTCCTTGTTTGACATCAAATTTAGTTGGGTTATGTTATTGTTTGTCCCAAATGTCACATGAAATCTTATTTATATTGAAGTTTTTTAACAATTGTGTCGCATTTTAGACTATTATCGTTAATAATTAATTAAAATTTTCTCGTCTAAGACACATTCTGAAAAATATTATATAGCTACTGTTGATAAGTGTCGGAAAATTTAAATTTGGCGCATTCGCATTTCCGGATATGTCCGCCATCAGAGGCCACTTTTTTGGTCTCCTTTTCATAAGGATTAGATTCCCTCTTTTGTCTTTTTGCTCGATGACTACTACTCTACTACAAAAATAAGAAGTCGTCTTCAAACAATTATTAATCGCTTGGTATTGTACGTTGTTGTCTATCCTGTGATTGTACTTTGAAAACTCACTCAAACGGTCTATTTATTTTTTTACAATATTTATTTTTGTTATTGTTACATTTTTCTATAAAACGCTTTGTCTTTGAGTTATTCGTTATATTAAAAATAATTGGAAACATGTTTTTTTGCAAAAAATATACTTTTTCAGTTGCGAATAACTCAAAAAGTATTGATCTTTAGTGAAACAAATTTATATGACATTTTTTGATTAAAATTTTCGGGGTTATGTTGAGTGTAGAAATGTTAAGCCCCGAGATGGGGTACCAACCAATCCAGTACAACCAACCCAAATCGGTGCAGTTATAAAAAATTTGGAGTAAAAATGCCACAGTAACTGGACTAATGTTTCTGTTTACGCATATTTATAACATCGTATAAACTTCTTATTCGGAACCCAGTTTGTTAAACCAAAAAGATCTTCAGGCCATTAGATCTAACTTAACAAATTGCTCAAGCTTTTGGTATTATTTTTAGATTTGATGTATTTGAAGAAACCAACTATATTATAGACACGAGTCAAAGTCTAGGTCAAGGCCCTTGTCAACTTTTTTCGACTAACAATGAAACAATTTTTTAATTTAAAACTTTATTTTTATACTCGAACATATTTTTTATTTCATAATTTACGGCATTTATACGATACGTAAGTATAAGATTTAGAGGTCACGATGTCACATAGTGTATGTTTGTCGTCTTCCAAAAATTATTTTATCTATTAATATACTGGTGCCAGCCCACGGAGCTTTTGCAAAGTTAAATTTAAAATACATATTTTTCTATCACAATACATTTACGAATTTATATCTAAAGACGTATTTTATAGCCGACAGCTTTTGTTCGACAAAATTAAAAATTCTAAAGAGTTCTGTTCCCTTATTACTCTTATTTCCGTTAAAGTGAAGCTTACTAGTATATTTATTAACTTCTATATACTTTCTTTGCTTCTTCTTCTTTTTGTGTAAATATGACTGTCTGTTTTTCAATGTTACCGCAGTAAGTAATCCTTCCAGCGTTTTCGTAGTCTTGCCACTGACCATGTTCCTATTGGAAAACCCTTTCTCGACGTGTTTACTACTCTATTTGTTGTTGGATCCCATTCAGCTTATATGATTGTTCCATTCTACTCTTCTATTTTTTACCTAGTCCTTGGTGTTCTCCACCTTGCATTTGTGTTGTATATCTTTACTTCTAGTTGTGTCCCATAGTTTAGCATCGATTTTTCCACGGGTTTTCATCTCTGCTGTTTCTATCATTCTGTTTGTATTCTCTGTGTCAGGTCGTGTTTCTGACGCATATATCAGCTTAATCTGATGACGGTTTTGTTAATTCTGCTTTTCTCTTTTTTTTTTTTTTTCGATATTTTGATTTCTTCATATTGTTTAATTTTCCATATAGCTTTTCGTAGCTAGATAGTATGATGCCTAGATATTTAAACTCCATCACTTGTTCTATTATCTGACCCTCCATATCTAATTTACATCTTAGTAGATTTGCTGTGATAATCATGAATTTTGTCTTTTTTGGAGAAATTAACATATTAAATTTTCTGTCGGTTATATTAAATTGGTGCAGCACACGTTGTAAATCATCTTCACTTTGATATATTAGTATTGCGTCGTTTGCATAGCAAATTATTTTAAGTTGTTTTTCTCCCATTTTCTCCCAGACACCAAGAGGTGTCCCTCTTGCGTACAATACGTAGATGACTTCCTTTGGTTTGACTATGTCAAATGCCTTCTTAAGGCCCACAAAACATTAATATGCCAGTTTGTTGTATTCTAATGATTTCTTTTGCACCTGCCTATATAGCGTCAGTGCATGATCTTCCCGACCTAAAACCTTATTCTTCTGCTGGTGTTTTATTTAATACTTAATAAAAGCTATAATTTTTCTAAAATATACTTGATAGGTTCGTTGGTTTATTCTGCGTGTTTAACAATTTGGATTGTACACTAAAATGGAACGAAAATGAACGAAAATAAAAAAGTTGAATAGCGTTGTGTCATAGTTGAAAAAATATGCTTCTTACCATCAAAACCAAGTATACGAAAAATAAAACAGGTGACTTTATATCCTGAGGTTCCTCAAAGGGACGACATATTTGATACTATATGAACTTTCAGCCTCTTAGCTAATTTCTTTTTATTTTTATAAGACATTCATAACACATATTTTATTATGCTGCTTAAGGTTGTAGGAAATAACCAAACAATTCTCATTGAAATTTTAACATTTAATGGATCCTCAAATGACTTGAAAAATAGTAAACTGGAACAAAAAGACGGTATTTAGTTAAATATAACAATTTTATTAACTCAGAATAATGAAAAACACAACAATAACTCCAAAATGAACTAGTAGGTAACTAAACTGATTAACATTACTCATTTCTAGTTTTAAAGTAGTCAGATTTTTTTTCCAAACATGGTAACATTTGTCTTGACTGAATCCTGTTTTTGATAAACCCATCGAGATTCCTCTGACCACACACTGCAGCTGACGCTTCAGTTACTAAGCGAACTCAACGTTCTACTGCTTGAGTATTACAAGGTAATAATGGAAAATCAGAAGTATTTATACTAGATAGTAAATCGAGATTCATATCCATCTTCATTGTCATTGGTGATTCAGTAGCACTTACTTTGTACCAAGATATCATCTTCGAATAATGGTCGGCATCAAAACGTACGTCAGGGATATTAAACTCCCGTATCGTTTGTCTACCTTCACTCCTCGCCTTTAGAATACGTTGTATGCCAAGTTCTTTGTATTTAAGATCTTCATCCGTAAGTATTGACAGCAATATATTCTCCGGATGAGCGAAAAATGCATTACGTTGGATAATGGGATATATATATTTTTTTAACCATTGCTACATTATTTGATTAACTGGAATAAGTGTCTTGATCCGTCAACACATGATGGTCGAAGTTTCACTCTGATCCAACCAAAAGGGGGCATAGACTTTGGATATATAAGTTGCCAACAGACAAAGACTTTCATCTGGAACTTCAGTTGCTACGTAAAACCTCATAATTCGGTTAGCTGTTGTAAGCCATCTAGCATGTGACAGTCTCCCTGGATTTCTTGAGGCCAAGGATACATTACATTTCCAGTTTCAACTGATTGCACTCATGTTCAACAAACACTGTTGATCAGTACTTAAATCAGACCCGTTGCGATCCAGCTGTGGTAGATCTGATTCTATTCTTTTATACTTTTTTCCGCAGGATTCCAGTTTTTTTCCCAAATGAACGTTTGTGTCCGCAAGGACCTGAAGTTTCGCCATCAACTTTTTAAAACATATGTCGCAGGAGAAGCTCATTTAAGTGAAATAAGCAAATAAGCCACTGCAGAGGAGGTACTACCGTTCCATCCGTTCCAACAGTAGTTTTTAAGCCATTTAAATTAAAATTTTGGCGTAAAAAAAGTATAATTGATGCTTTGATATTTGACGCTGAACCTTCTGGAATGACGTGTCCTATATATTGAGAACCTGGTTCACTAACAAGAGATATATGTTCTTCTGTAATACACCGGCGTTTATTTGCAGTTGTTTCATACTATAGTATTTTTCTGCCGTCAAAGAGTAATCCTAAAATAACAGGTTTTTCCGTGGTTTTGGCCATACAAAGTTCTCGTCGTGATGTTCGGGCTCTTCTGATGTTCATTGTATCTACTGTCATTGGAGCATTTCCTTTTAATATAATACCCGTGTCTTCCAAAACAGTATTAACTATTATAGCTGCTGCACGATCTGACATTCCAGTTCTATCACATGCAAGTGCCACAGATGATAACTTTACTCTCGTTTGCAATAAACTTTTATTTTTCAGATTTGATTTGTCTAAAAAAGTAAAGTTTTCATGTTTTTACTTAGGTACATGCTTCAGAAAAATTATAAGCTAAACTTACCCGAGACATCATCTGGACCTGGATCTGATCTTTTACCAGGAATATCGTTTTCCTGTTCTTGACTAAGGGCAGATGCTACCGATTCCAATTTTAGATTTTTTCTTGATATGGTCGTCGTGTTTGATTTTAGTTCACCTAAACAATAAAATCAATATCAATGTTTTTACAAATGGTTTGGCAAAATCTATGGTAAACTTACGTAAAAAACAAAACTGCTATCAAATTCAACGTCGTCCTCTTCAGTGTCTTCACTACTAGAACTGAATTCTAAAAAGTTTTCCTGTACATCTAATAACTACAGCCAGGTTTTGAGTCTTCTTTCTTAAAGAAACAAGTTTTTCTGGTCTGATTTTTTGCAATCTTTGTACTAACTTTTATGTCTACTGCTCCAATAGCCATTACTCTCTTAGTTCTTTGGTCAACAAGAAAGGCTTGTTCTCTTTGGGGTACTTTTTTTATTTTTCACTTACATGTTTGAAACTCACATTTGCAAGCAGCTATATCAAATAACTTAGAGGCCTCTTCTTAAATGACTCTAATTTAAGTTTAATCGTCTGAGTATTCTTCTGCTCTTTAAATTTCTCTGAATAAGTTTGTAACGTTGGTGAAACGTTTTGATTTTGTCCCATATTCGATTTTTACTCACTACAGGAATTGAAGCTTTAAGCCAAATTTCTTCAATTTTTTTCACCGTTTGTTTTAGAATCTCACTAACAGAAGAATCCTTTCCGGCATATTTTTCCATTTAAATCATGTTGTACAAACAAATAATGACACATAACATCGTTAAACGTTGGCAACACTCTATCATTCAATAATTTTAGATGTCCAAAAACAGTACGGTTGCCTTTACTTCTAGTTGCCATTATTGTTTTCCCACCTACAACGTTTCACACACAACTAAGCCTGGCAGTCGTAATAGTAAGCGTAAAACGCCTGAACAAGTTTGAAGTTAATACAAGTTGAGACATGCGCAGCGCAGATCTACGCGATGGCCCGCTACTAGTGATGGGTAACTTCAGAAATTAACAAGTAATTTTTGCAAAATTAAATATGTTTGAGGAACCAGAAGTCCTGGTAGTAGAGAAAATTTATTTTAATATATTGTTTTGAGTGACAAAATGTATTTTTTTTCCGCTATGACAGCTTATAAATGCTATTATTTTATTAATCTTTATTATGACAACTTTATCGGAAATCAGTGAAACTCAGAAATTTAAGGACCTTGAGGAACCCCAAAATATTAAAATCGGTCAAGCAACTTTTGCCACTTTTTTTGTTAACACTTACGCATATTTTAACAACTATGTCACACTACTTGGAGAAATAAAGTTTTTTCGTTCCACCCTAATGTACACTATACTTTTCTTATCGGCCTTGGAAATGTTTTTCGGAGCTTTTCCTGCCTTTTTAGCAGCTTTACCACTAGTTTTAGGAGGCATGGCAACTACAAACTTACGGTTACTGTTTAAAAATCGAACAGAGACTATCACAATTTCTTTCAAAAATTTATTATACTTTTTACTGTATTTGCTGATCTCTCTTCTTTAATTCTGTGAAATTTCAGGTCTCTCTTTATTATTGCGTTGGGGAAGTACCATGGAGTGTTCAACTGTGGTTAGCAATGTCTTAGTTTAAAAACTTTGTATGATTTCCAAGTTAGCGTTGTTGGCTGAGCCCCAAAACTGCAGGCCATAGTTCCACGTTGTTCTCCGAGTGCAGAGGTTGTCTCTCACCCGGCTCTGGAACCCAATTGAGCCATGTGTTACCTTTGGTCAAATTTAATTTAATATAGAACATCACAGTTATTTTATAACACAATGTACAACATTTCATAACTAAATGTAATTTAAAGGGTTTTTACCCTAATATTTTGGTGGCTCAGGCATTATGACCTAGCATTTTCGATTTTAATAACCTGATGATGGACTGTGTAGTCCGAAAACGTTTGTTTTATTGATGTGGCCCTTTTAAGGGTTTTTTAAATAAATATACCCATTTACAAAGATTAACCTCTTTTTGTTATACGTGGTATACAGCCAGCTAAAGGAATTTTTCCTTGTGGATTTTGCAGGCCATAGGTCCATATGGGTTTAATTGTGGCTTTGTATAGCACTAATTTATTTTCAATTTGCAGTATTGAATATCTACCCAGGATCCAGTACATTTGTTGAAGTTCGAGTCCAAGCTGTGTTCTTTTCTTGAAGATGTGTTTCCTCCATGTTAGCCTTTTATCTAGATGTATGCCGAGGTATATGGTTGGATCTACTTCTACTAATTGTTTGTTGTTTATGTATAATGGTGGACAGCTTTATTTTAAATTTTTTTTTAACTATTTTTCTATTTTATTTACGTGGGCTTGTAAGTTACGCGAAGCTCTTTGGGGATCTGTGTAAAATACGATAATAGCGAGCGAGCATGTTGTTGTTTCACTACTGAAAAACGATCTGTTAAATACGATTTTATAATTAAATAATATTGAGATGGAATATTTTTCTTTACCTTATAGAGGAGTCCTATATGCCACACTTTGTCGAACGCTTAGCCGATGTCTAGAAAAACTGCACTACATTACCTCTCGTTTTCTAGATCAGTAGTGATTTGTTTAACTATACGGTGTGTTTATTCTATTGTTCCATGTTTACTACGAAAACCAAATTGATATTTTGGAATTAAGTTTGTTCCTTCTATTGTTGGTTCTAATCGACGTAGAAACATTTTTTCTGCTACTTTCCACTGGTTGGGAGAATGTGTATAAGTAAGTACTGCAATAAATTTTCTTGTTTTCTTAGTTAAGTTTTACAGGATTTTTCCAGTGACGATGTCATATCCAGGAACATTTTTTAGACTGATTTTATAATAATTACCATTCGGATTTCTTTAGGATTGAATTTTTTGATTGGGAGATCTATTTGAAAAGGTATATAAAGAAAATTTAGGATTTCGTTATCATCTTCGTCGTTTTGGACAATGTTGTATCGTTTAAAGACGTTGCTTCGGTGTTTCTAATCTCTATAGTTTCTAAACGGAGATATTTGTTGTATTGCTCTATTCATTGTCTGTGTAGTATGCCGTAGAGAATAATCTGTTGCTTCCGTAGCTGTTAGTTTTTAGAGGTGCTCTTGTACGTTCTAATTTCTTATTGTGTGTAATTTTTTTTTTAATTCAGATGCTGCTCTATTATAATTTCTTTTATTGATTTCAGTTCTATGGTTTTGCCACTTTTTAAAAAGTCTTCGTTTTCTATGACTTTTTTCTTTTACAATAATTGGATTATCGCCTTTGGATTTATTGTTGGCAGATTTTGTTAGATTTGCGACGGCTTCTTCAATGTTCTGTAATGGTCTTAATTTTTATGTGTCATTTAGTTCAATGTTCTCATCAAGTTTTTGTCGGAAATGCTTGTAGTTGGCATTTAGGTTACACCAGTGTGGTTCTCGATGTTTTCCTGCTACTTTTGCATGTAGCGTTAACACAGTGCTCAAAAAATGATAAGGATCAAAGTAATATTTTACGCCAGTTCGCCTAGTCTAAATTTGTAAAAATTTAATATTATTAAAATAATATTAACACCCCCACTTTTTTTATCATTTTTAAAAGAAAATAATGGTTATTGTGGCCATCCGTTTTCTTAATTTTTTTTACTATCGTCAACAACAAAATTGAATATTAAAGTTGTATATTTTCATTTGATATTAACAGAGTTTGGGTTCATCTGCTAGTGAATTATTACAAAGATAGAAATATTGGAGTATTTTTATTAATTATTTATAAAATATGCCTCAAAGACATTTGATATTGTCGGAATGCAAAATATTGTGAGGTGGATCAACAAAGGGTTAACACAACGTGTATTGACTCAAAGTTTTTTTAGAAAAAGGTTGCATATGGACTGGTTTAAGAGCAAGAAGACATTCATCTCATCCAGTACTAACCAGGGAGTGTCGCGGATCGAGAAGACTATGGGCTGATGAATCGCAACTTGACAATCAACGAATGGATAACCTATTTATTTACAGATGTGTCTAGATTTCATATAAACAATTCCGATGGCCTTATTATGGTTTGGAGGGAACGGATAAAGAGATATAATGAACAATATAGGGTGCCTAAAACTGATTTTAGGGAAGATTCTAATTGCGTTTGGGGTGGCATTTGTTTTGATGGCCGCACCGACTTAGTGGTCTGACAAATGCTATGATGATGGCTCAGAAATATACAGATATGGTTGCAAAACCACTTATTGTACCATTTGCGGGTGCAACCGGAGAAAGTTTTGTCCTTATTGACGACAATGCCCGTCCCCATTGATCACCGTGCAAGAATTGCTAAAGACAGATTACAGCATAGAGCCATAGAACATGTCTGGGCCTCTATTAGTTTACAGTTAAATGTGTTAGATAATCCTGTGAATACGCTTCAAGAGTTGAGTGAAGCTGTGAAACACCTATGGACAACTTTGGATTGAATTTTTTTGAATGCATTTATTGAGGGTATGCCTAATGGACTAAGAAGTTTAATTCGTTCACGAGGAGGTCCACCAAAGTATTGGAATTTTTTATTTTAGTTTTGTAAGCCAATTATCTCGTTATTTTAGATTTTGTAGAACACAAGTTTATGTTACTTTTTTTCAGCAATTTTTTTTATTTAAAATATTTTATTTTTGCTAACTATAACCAACGAAAAAATACTACGACGTCAACAACTTTTAAAATATTGGAAATAATAATTATGATCCTTATAAATTGTTGAGCAGTGTATTATAGAAGAATGATCTGATTAAAGATCATAGCTGCTTTCAATTTTCAGGTAATTTGGGTACCTTTTACGATAAAGAAATCGATAGCGTCTGGTATTTCGCGGGATCGGACGGGGCCCGTAAGTGGGGTTTCCTGTTAAAATTAGGTAAACGCAAATTTTTATTAATAAGCGAAATTCGTGAGGCGTACTATAATTACTGGTACAAACGCGGATTTAAAAAACATGCAAAAGATTGAATAAAAGTATTATAACACATAGAAAAGGAAATAAGTGGAATTTGGAAAAAAATATTGAAAATTAAAAATACATTGGTTGAGTTAAAAGAAAACGTAATATTTAAAACATTACCATTGGCATTTTATATTTTTAATATTTTCACTTTCATAATTTACTGATTCTGATTACTCTAATATTTTTTAATCTTGGAGAGTCATATGGCTTTTGTTTCTTTTCTTCCAGCTACTATTCTTGTTTAATCATCAAACTTTCGTTTTCGTGTGCTTATTTCTTATTTAAATATGTATCTATATTGTTTTGCGAATGATGAAACAGGAAATTTATCTATAAGAAATTACACTACTACAACAACTTTTGAGCAAAGCTTCAGTGCTAGTGTGTTTATGAAAATACAATATTTGCAATTTCATATTTTTAAATTAGTTAAAATTACAGTCTTACTGACAATATTATTTTTAGGTATCATCAGTATTAAGTTCTTTTGGGTTTGTAGAAATTCGGAAATTTCCATATCAAAATAAGAGGGCGTTAATCGCTGTAGATAATTTTGGAAGGTAAGTAATTTACATTTTTAATTGTTTTAATGATAATAAATTATATAACTAGACTTAATTGATAACTAGAAATAATTAATAACTAGAATTGATTAGTCGTCAGAGATTTGAACCCTAAAAACGGGAAGAACAAAAATGCAAAAAATTTGCCACTCCTATCCCCGGACTTCTTCGGGGTTAAATCGAAAAAATCGATTTACGAATCTGTACGTCGTAGTAAAACATGTTTTAAACAAAAAATATTCCTGAGATAATTTTGAACAAAAATTTTTTGGCAAATTTTTATGTAGAATGAACCGTTCTCTCAGAAACAACGCTTAAAGCGACTGGCGATTTTGAATATCAGTCACGCGCTCGAAATCAATTTTTAAAATAAAATATGTATCAACTTGACGGCAAAAATTCGATATCTTTTGATCAGATTGTCCTATTGACAAAAATCAATTAAAGGTAAAGAGTGCAGCTTTCGTATGCGATTTTTGCACTTTGACGCAAATGAAATCAGTTTTATAAATAAAAATCAATAAACCTGGCATGATTGCCTAATCCTCAAAACCTATAACATGAAATTTCGATTTTGTGTTTTGTCAACAAATATGAGGCATTTAAAATTTGCCTAAAAACGCTGAATTTAAACTTTCACATTTCAAACGATCTCACGTCACGTTAAATGCTTGCACGATGACGGTATTTAGTGAAATTTTTAGCTGAGGTTGTTTTGTTTCTAAAAACGAACTTGTGCAATCGAAAAGAAGCAGTTTTTATTTTTTAGATTGTTTGTAATGTAAAAGTTTAAATTTAGCGTTTTTAGTTATATTTTAAATAGTTCATATTTGTCGCAAAAACTCAAAATTGAACTTTCATGCTATAGGTTTTGAAGATAAGGCTCTAAAAATAAAAATTCCATAGGGACGGATTCAATTCAAATTCAATGGAAAAGATAGCTTTTATTTATTTCATGAGAAAAAATGACAAAAATTGCGCAATAGTTTTATAGACACTGACTTTATTTGCGTCAAAATGCGAAAGCTGCACTCTTCACATTAAAAACGCATTTTGATTTTTTTTATCAATAGGACGCTCTGATCAAAAAATATCGAATTTTTACCGTCGAGTTGATAAAACTTTTATTAAAAACAAATGATTTCGCGCACGTAACTGACGCAGGTCGCTTCAAGCGTTGTTTCTGAAAGAACAGTTTATTCTACAGAAAACGTGCTAATAAATATGTTTTTCAAAATTATCTCAGCTAGTTTGAAACATTTTTTTGTACGGCGTACAGATCCTCTGTAAATCGATGTTTTTTGTTCCACCTCTACGGGGGGTTTTAGGGGGAAGCCAGAGGATAGGAGTGAATTTTTTTACAACTTATTTGGAGTCCCAAAATTGACATTTTCTGTAATATTCAGCTTGTTCGAATGATTTGTAGAGATTCATTGGCATTTTCGTCTTTGCTTAAAGGAGTTATAGAATTATCCTTATATTGGCTTTAATATAAACGTTTAATGCGTTAAGAACAAAGATCTATCAATTATTCTTAGGTCATATAGCCAATGATATTAACACAAATCAATATACGGTTTGTAGCCAATTTTGCAGCCAACATCCGTTCGATTTGTGTTACGTGTAATGTACCAATTAATCTTTCTTCTACTGTTATCTGTCTGTCCTCTGTCGATGTTACCTATCACGTTGGTCTACATGATTTTGTACAGCTTTTTAAAATAAATTCACGGTCTTCATTCCCGCCCACTATCCGATATTCTTCAGCACAGTGTCTTTTTGCTTCTATCTTGCCTTGCAAAATTCGCTGAATTAGTTGGAATTTCTCATTGCACATCATATGACCTAAGAATGACATCTTTGTAGTTTTCACAGCACGCATAACGTAAAATAGTTTTACGTACGTTGAATCATGTTGTTTGTGATTTAAATGATATATGCAGTTCTGCTCATGCCGCTATAGAACCATATTTAGAAGACTTTTAGTCATTTACAAATTCTTAACTAGACTGTATTCTGCGACATATTATCCATATTGCTATATATGACATGAAGAGCTGGAACTTTATAGACACTAATGTAAAAACTGGAGGCTTTTGAGATGTGGATCTACCAACGATTATTACAGATAAGTTGGTTTGATTGAATAACAAATAAAATAGTTTTATTCCGAATGAAAAAGAGCAGAAATAACGAAAATAATAAAAATTCTTTCTTTCTTTCTTTCTCCCCTTCCTTTTACCCTATCAGGGTGTCGGATTTGGGCTAGCTATTTTAATTTCCATTTACCCACCTCTTCCATTCGTTTAATAAAAATTCGAAAGTAATAATATTTAGGCCATGTAAGTAGACATCCAGTGAGATATAACCTTCTACACTTCAAATACAGAGCAAAATCGTCGGAAGAAGTGACCCAGGCCGACGAAGGACGTCCTGGCTCCGAAATGTACGAGAATAGTGTAAAGAAACATCCGCCAATCTGTCACTAGTCGCCGTAAACAAAGTTGTTATTGTCAATTTGAATGCCAACGGATTCGATAATATTACAGGGTACTGAAAGAAGAAGACTTAATTGGGAGTTTAGTATTTTTAATGTCTCAATAGAGGCCCCTAATAAATCGGTTTTCTTTAAATATAAATAGGGAAAAACATATAATATCCTTTTATTTTGTAGAAAAACCTTTAACCTTTAATATATGTATTAAAAAATATCAGATGAAGCAATAAACTCAGAGTTGTGTGGAAATAGTGTATGATTGATTATAAATACATGGATATTTATTGCGACACTGTTTTTGTGACTGTAAATTTTAAGTACATCTATTTCAAACTGGAGCCTTCACTATTAACATTATATGTTAGTTTAATCTGTCAAGAGGGTATTTTTCACTACGAAGAAGTAAACACGATTAAAATCCACAGCTGCGTGCATTTATTTTTGTTCATTTTGTAATAATAAAATCTAAAAAACATATAAAACTTATTTGTTATTTAAAACTCTTAGTTTTTACTATCGAAATGTTTTTACGACAAAATACACATCAGTATATAATAAACTGCAAATTTAATTTTTTATCAACAAACCTGGGACAGACTGATTTTATTAGTTTATTTATAATTCAATTTAAATTTAAATTTAAATTAAATTAAAATTAAAAATAGAATGATAAAAAAGAACGAGATAAATTTTAGTATGAGGAATGTGACTGTTGTAGACTGTGTATAATAGTGATGGTAGAATTGAGCCCTGGAGTACTCCAGCTTGTGGATAGTGACTTGGTAATCTTGACCCGGATATCCGGATTGGACAGATATGAATAAGCTATTTTTACGAATGATGTAGGCAGTCCAGCAAGATGTAGCTTTTCGATCAGATTTGTGTGCCAGACCTGATCGAAGTCCTTCTGGACGTCAAGGAAGATGCCTATGGCGTATCTATTTGTTTTGTTAATTGATTGTGTGAAGGTTGCTGCTTCAATCAATTCATTTTGTGTGGAGTATTCAGGTCTGAATCCGAATTGATAGTTTGGGATGGTGAAGTGAGTGTCTAGGAATTCTACGAGTCTTTACCTAGGGTGCTTAGTGGATAGATAGGTCTGTAGGATTCAGGGCTGCTTGCGGGTTCCCTGGTTTGGAAATCATGACTGTATTGGTCACCTTTTAAGAGGTAAGAAAGTAGTTCAACATAAGGCATGATTATGTTGGTGATCAGTGGGTTTATATTCTCCTGGAGTTTTTGAGGCATCTTTTATAAATGCCATCAGGGCCAGAACTGTTTTTATTTAAGTTACACATCTGACTGGCAGTGTCCTCTGTCACTGGAGCTACCATCGGATGAGGATGGGGCCCATGTATGCCTGAGGATAGTGGCCTGAAGTGCGTTTTTGAAAATTTCGGTCTTATCTTGAATTAATAATAATAATGACATTGACTTTGAGATGTGATCGTGTTCACTTTTTTGTTTAAACTAGGATTTTAAATTTGTTCTAGAATTTTGACGCCGAGAGGCGGTTGTATTTTGTTTTGATGAAGGGGGCTCGGAATATTTTATACCCTCTGATTAGTCTGCGTTTTGTTTTGACTTTTGCCGCGAGTCTTTGAGGAAGCATTGCAGTATATGGATTGTATCGAGTTATTGGAATCGAGAAGGTTGAAGCTTCTTGCAGGCTTTCAATTTTTGAAATCCCTCTGCCAACTTGATTAATTGTTGACATATTACCTAACTCAGTGAGGTTAGGATTGATCTGCTCTTGGAGTCATCATCCAGCCCCATTTTCACATCCATTGTTGGATATAGGCCTTCTCCAAACGTCTCCAGTTCTCTCTATCTCTAGCTGCTGCAATCCAGTTTGTTTCTATTCTCCTTAGATCGTCGGTCCATCGGGTGGGGGGTCTGCCTCGACTTCGCTTGTCGGCTCTTGGTCTCCACTCCAATAATCTGTTCGTCCATCTTCCGTCTTTCATTCTAGCAACATGTCCAGCCCACCTCCACTTTTGTTTATTGATGCGCAGTATAATATCGTCTACGCCAGTTCGCCGGCGTATCTCCTCATTTCTCACACGATCTTTCAAGGTCAGGCCCAGCATTGATCTCTCCATTCGCCTTTGTGTTACCCTCAGTTTTTCGGCAGTAGCTTTCGTTAAAGTTAGGGTCTCTGCTCCGTAGGTCAAGACTGGTAAGATGCATTGGTTAAATGCTTTCCTTTTCAAGTGAATTGGGATATTTGTTTTAAAAATGTCTCTCATCCTTCCATATGCCGCCCATCCCAACGTGATTCGTCTATTTAGCTCGCAGGTTTGGTTGTCTCTGGTTATTCTAATTTCATGACCCAAGTATGTGTATTTATCGAATAATTCTACCTTGTTGTTATTGATCTATATCTCTTCGCTGGGAACCATATTGGTCATCATTTTGGTGTTCTCGAAATTTATCTCCAGCCCAGTTTCTTGTAGTATGTCAGCTCTTGGAATAGGTCCCAATAATTAACTTTACGATAATCTTGTCTATACATAGCAGTATTATTTTTAGCGGAGGTGAATTAAATTTCATTAAATTAATCAGATTTGACTACTAGTGGTAGATGGTCAGAGGTTATTGAATCGCCAATAAAACATTCATCGTCGAATTTATCCAGTACTCTGTTAGTGCAAATGATGTGATCGACTATGGACATTCCACAGTGTTTGGGAACCTGACTTCATTGTAGGTGATTCTTGAAATGGACAGCTCTAGAAGGAGGTCTAACAGCATTCTGCTGGGGATATGTTTGTGGAGATATCACCAAATTGAGTATTTCTGTTAATGAGATCGGCCATTAAAACCGCCTTACCAAGTGAGGAAAAGTACTCGATAAAAGGTACCGAAAGGGGTGTGTTTGAAGGTTTGTAGTAAGAGATTATCGTAATATGAGGGAAACGAAACAAAAAAACGCAAGAAAAACTGTAAGAGCACTATTGTTCATTTAATTTTGACCGATGGCTTCATTTGAATGTTGGTTTAAGCTCTTTCGAGGGTCAAATCACACTAATATTTTCGATTGCTTTCTATAAGTTGTAGGATGTCATAATTTTTACATGTGGCTTGTTCTCATACATGTGTTTCTTTGGAATGCAGGGAGATACGATTATTGAGGAAATTAGTGAACGGAACGAGGACAGACCTTTTTTAAAAAAGGATTATTTTTTTTCTTTTTCTTTAAAAAACAAACAAACAAAAAAGGAAGAAGAATGGGAATGAAGTTACTGTCTTCTAAGGGTTTTTTTATTTGTTTTGTATGATGAGAGAGTGATATATCTGGCTCAAGATGTCGATATCGGTTTTCTTATTTAGGGACGATGGATGTTTTAGAATTTGACACATTTCAATAATGGATCGCTTTTGATAATTTTTTTGTTTGCACAGTATTTTGGTATTCGTGAAATCGATACTGTGTTTGGTTGAAATGGCATGTTGTGCAAGGGCACAAGATGGTTTAGAAATCCTAATGTCGCTTTTGTGGGACGTTAGTCGACTTTTAAGAGAGCGGCTGGTCTGGCCAATGTAGCAGGAGTTGCACTTTGCACAGGGTACATGATAGACGACATTAGTTTGTTCTGGAGGGGCCAATGGAGTTTTTGTCTTCGAAAATAATTTTCCTAAGGTTCTGGTATTTTTTAAGGCTATTTTGACAGGTAAGTTTTTGAAAAGTTTGTTAAGTTTGTTAGTGACTTGTGGGAAGTACGGGAGCGAAGCATATTTTGTGGTTTGTTCAGGAGTGAGAGGGGACTTATTCATCTGTATTTTGTTAGAAATGGACGCTAATGTTAGCCCGTTGGGTGTTTCGGTAATGGACTGCCCATAGCTTTTGGAATATAGAAATTTATTGATGATGGATGCCGGATAGGAATTATCTATGAGAATAGCAGTGGATTGAGAGAATTTTCTTTGTAAAGCGGGTGCGTCAACATGTGTACTCTAAGTAAGGCTGAGGGCTTGTACCAGGTTAAGTTTATATCTGATTGGGTGCGTCCCAAGAGAACCGATATCGACAACTTGAGCCAGATATATCACTCTCTAACCATACAAAAGAAATAAAAAAACCCTTACAAGACAGTAACTTCATTAACATTGTTCTTCCTTTTTTGTTTGTTTGTTTTTTTAAAGAAAAAGAAAATATGAATCCTTTTTTAAAAAAGGTCTGTTCCCGTTCCGTTCACTAATTCCCTTAATAATCATTCCCTGCATTCCAAAGAAACATATGTATGAGAACAAGCCACATGTGAAAATTATTATATCCTACAACTGATAGAAAACAATCGAAAAGATTAGTGTGGTTTGACCCTCGAACGAGCTTAAACCAACATTCAAATAAAGCCATCGCTCAAAATTAAATGAACAATAGTGCTCTTACAGTTTTTCTTGTGTTTTTTGTTTTTTTTTCTCTCGTTTAGTTGTAATTTTTAATGTTAAGTTATCGTAGAGTTTTTATAACATCTTTAAAAAAGCCTACAAATTGTTTTTGTAAGTATGAACCCTGTTGCTTGTTTACTTATACTCTAAAATCTTTTTATTTGTAGTGAACTGATGATGCTTTTAAAAATAAAAGCGAAACGCATTTGAATAAATCAATGAAGTAGTTGACGACTTTCATTTGCCAATTATTGACACTAAGACATTTGACGATATTGACTTTTTTGATGTTTCGGCAGAATATACATGCCTATTTCAAGAAATAATATTGACTAAAAAAACATTTCATCAAAAACCATACTAAGGTTTTAAATGAGTTTAAAAAGTTGGTTGCTAACAACTATGCAATTAAACATCACAATTATTAAAATAATAATATAAGCATAGGACAGTCCCACTAAGTCTTCTTCTTCTTAACGTGCCCTATCAAGTCCCCTTGACGTTGGCGATTAATATGGCGAAACTGTCTCTGCTATTCAGCTATTCTAAATAGTTGCTCAGCTTTCTTTATTCCTGTCCACTCCCTGATATTCTTCAACCAAGAGGCCTGCTTTCTACCAATTCCTCTGCGTCCTTCGATTTTACCCATCACAATAAGTTGAAGAATATTATATCGGTCTCCCCTTACTACGTGTCCAAAATAGGCCATCTTTCTACATTTGATGTTATCAAGCAGCTCGCGAGCAGCATTTGCTCTCTCAAGGACTGTGTTACAGGTCCAAAGAATTCAGAATAAATTATTGAAATAAAGTTTTATTATTTTATTTTGGCTAAATAATTGTTAACAACTCCACAAGATTTCATAAAAAAAAATGAATGCATTTCCAAGTCTTATTTGGTCTCTGAGAAGATCTATTCGTTCTTTCCTTGATTTTGTACAGCCTAAAACAAAAATAAGCATAAATTTAAATGAATAATAAACTTTGAATTAAAAATAAACAAACCATAAAACCTATTTCTTATTTTAAAGGTTAATGTCAAAAATAGCTTGATAGAATTCTTCTTCTTGTAATTTTAAACAGATCTCAATCCTATTGGTAGTACAACAACTTATTTTAAATAAATTCTTACTGGACAATGGCCGGCGCCAGATTAAAAAAACTTATCTTTAATTTTTTTCTTTTCCTTTCTTTGGTGGTCTTTTGTATGAAAAAGTATTGGTTCGTGTAGAACTTACAACGCAATTTTGCGGCTTTTCTAGAGTTTTCTTGATAGTTTTCCGAAAATTTAATAGTTGTAGCAGTGAGAAGCTGAGCAATTATCACCTATCGTGTGGATTTGTTTTCTAAAACTAAAAGAAACTCGATTTTATAAACTGATTTCGTATTAGAAACACTTTAAGGCCACATTTGAACAAAGGTAGGTTTTCTTTTGGAAAAATAAATAACTACTTACGTTTTAAACATAATAACATTTTTTTAGGCCTTTTTTATTTTACTCTCTCAAACCATTTTGATCATCTTTTCAACTAATATTTATCATCTCGTGACTCCTTAAGGGATTGGCTATCAGTTTTCCATATTAGTTAGGATCGGATGATATCCAATTGTCCATAAGAGAGAAAGAACCTAAAACATCGGATTATTAAAGGAAATAACAATAATAAATATTAAGTACTCACCTGGGATCGAGTCTCCAGAACTCAAGAAGATAGACTTTCTAACAGCTAAGTGGAAATTTATTCTTAATTTTGGTAGAATCGAACATTACACTAAATTTCTCAATTTTCTTGGTATGACACTGTAATTAGAACCCCACTGCAGTGGTTATAAGAACTTGTTAATTAACCTTTTCACTTTATTGTTCAACTATTGATTTTAAATTGATTTTGAAAAGAAAATCTTTAATAAATACAAAAGTAACAATCGAAGAATTTATTGATTTATTGATAATCATTCTTTTACCCACTTCCCTGAGGGCTCTCCGAAAGAGCGTTTACAATCACATATAACAATTTGGCGCCCAACTATTAAAAAAAAAATACAATCCTTCTACTGTTACTTTTGTGATTAATTCTTTTTTTTTTCTAAAAATTGCACAATTGTTTAAATATTTTATGTAAATTTCTAATGTTTATGATTTATTAACCTTACAATTTTGAAATCTGTCAATCACACTGTCAATTTGAAAACGTCTATCCGTGGAACTATACTTTCCACAGAATTCACATTTTAGTGACATTTGTTTCGTGAATTTGGTGTTAACCTTACACAGTTCTACACCCGGGTTACGCACCGACGTTGCCATTATTTATTGTTACTTGAAAATTTCTTTAAATTTGAGGATTTTACTTTTAATTTCTAATTATATTATTTGTTAATGTACTTACTTATTATTTAAGTTTCAAATAAACAAAAAGTTAATTTGTTATGGGAATTTTAGTGTTTCGAATTTTGGTATAATTCGAAGGATAAGATAATAGGTTTTGGTTGTCCCATTTTTAGTTCATCGAAAGATCGAAATTTGTTTTTCTGTCGAATTTTGAGTAATTTTGATACGCAAAGAAATAACAAATGGAAAAAAAAAAGAATTTTTTTCTGCAAATTAAATTTTGTGTTTGTTGATAATTATAACTGATGTTTAGTTGGTTTTGTACTCTATTAGTATTTTGCAATTTTGACCTGTGACAGGTGTTTTCTTAATTAAATTAAAATAATTTTGGATTAAATTTAATTGAATAAAATTTGAAATTACAATAAAAATTTATTTAATTAACAATTTAATTAAATTTAAGTTTATTATAGGAAAGATTTTAAATTAAAACTGAAATAAATTTAAATTTTAAAAAAAAATCAATGAAATTTAAATTTAAATTTAAAATTTTAAAATTTAATTAAAAAAAAAATAAATAAAGTTCGCTTTTGTTGGAGTTTATTGATAATAATATTTTGGTCTTTGTTTTCTTTTCTTTTACTCGTTTTCTTCCTCCAAGTTGGGGTGGGGTTGCGCTTCGTTTTTGTCAGATTATCTCCAAGTAAACTATGGACGTTAATAGATTATTGGGGGACGAATTGACGTACGAACTCTCTATAAGGAACTTGCCTATTGGGAATAGGGTTGTTGAGAAAAGAGAGAGTTTAAGAAATATTTTTCGAGAAGAAAAAGCAGGTCGAAGAGCAGCACCCCTAGTCGCTAATTTGGATCCGCAATATGAAATCTTAACTTGTAGAAGCAAACTGGAGGATTTGGAAGTAAATATTGAGGAATTTGATTCAGCAAATAAAATAAATGAATTTAAACGGATATCCTCGCGTCTAACACATTTAGGTTTGCGTCTGAACAGAATTCGTGATGAAAGTACGGCACTCGTTCATCTCAAAGAATGGCATCAGAAATTAGTTGCAGACCTAAATCGAATTAAAGACGGAACTGTTCGTGATGAATCTTTATCCCAGTATCATTTCTCGCTATTGGACACAACTGTTCCACTTCTTCCAGAAGTAGTACACTCCACTGACAGAGATTATGGTGAAAGACAAGACGTAGGAATTAGTAGAGTTTCAGAACTTAGACAGAGGTTTGAATCAATTAGTAATCCATTTGCTGAAATTAGGCAAAGCAGGCAAGAACCACAAATTGAATTTGATTGCAATTTAACTTCGGATGTTGCTGAAGATAACCAAGAGGATAATAATTCCACCCAATCTAGAAATCATCCACCACCTGATGGCACTCGACTCGATACAGAACTTGAGCATGAGTATACTTCTGCCATTCCAAACACAAGGGATTCGATTTTAGCTAACGCTTCAGGTCTTTCTTCTCTGACATCAAGAAATTGTCAACTGGAAAATGAGCAATATGGATCAAGTCATAGACGAGTTTCATTTGATGGGATTCATCCAATACTTCGAGAAAGTACTCTAAGACAAGTAGAATACCAAGAACGAAGATATCCAGAAGGACATCATGCCTATTCCTCAGGCTTAGATGATCAAATGCGCAATATGCGGTTGTCGTCGATACCTTCGAGTCATCTTGGAAACACTTATCCTAGATTTGAAACTTCACAGTTGGATCAATTCTCTCAGCATCATGATATTAGCAGGTGGCGAATTCAATATGATGGTGTCACTAGTGTTAACAGTTTCATAGAAAGGGTTGAAGAATTAAGGCAATCTCGAGGTGTATCCAAGGAGCGTTTACTTCGGTCTGCACCTGAGTTGTTTACCAAAGATGCCCTCTTGTGGTATCGTATGGGAAGGTTTTCGTCGTGGGATGACCTCGTGGAAAAATTAAGATGTGCTTTCCAACCTCACGATTATGAATTTGCACTATGGGAAGAAATCCGTAAAAGAACGCAAGGTTCGCAAGAACGTGTAGTCAATTATATTTCTGTGATGGAAAATCTCTTCAAAAAATTAAATGCTATCCCTTCTGAAGACCAGCGAGTACAGCTAATCAAACGGAATATGCTTCCTTACATACAAACAGGACTTTCTCTTCGCTCGATTTACAATATACACGAGTTGCTTCAACTTGCAAAATCTATTGAGGAAACCGAATGCAGAATAAAACAGTTCTGTCCTCCGCCAACGAATACTCGATTGCTAGTTGAACCTGACCTCGCTTACAGAAAACCAGCTAATCCTATCTTTTCATGTACAGTGGAAGGTTCCTCATCTTGTACCGCTTCAACAAATTCTCCCAAAGTGACCGTTGAATCAGTAGAGATGAGAAGCGAACCTTCTTGTTGGAATTGTGGCGCTAGAGATCACAAATTTAGAAAATGTACTCAAAATCGGAAAATATTTTGTTTTAAGTGTGGGCGATCAAACGTAACAACCAACTCCTGTAAGAGTTGTTCAAAAAACTCAAGACGTCCTGCACAGTAGGCCGGCTGGCAGGAGATATTAAGGAATCGGCCCCCTCTTCTTCTTCTTTTTCTTCTACCAACATGGCAGTCCTGGACTTTATCTTGGCTCATGCGCAAGGCGACCAACGGCCGTACTTGAGCGTTTCCATTCTCGGAAAAGAAATAATGGGATTACTAGATAGTGGAGCAACACGGACAATAATGGGTAGTTCTGGTTTCGATATATTTAAAGATGTATGTAGAATTGACCCTACTCAAAAGATTTCTTGTGTTGTTGCATCTGGTAGTTCATGCGAGAGTATCGGTACTCTGTCTGTTCCAGTTAGGTTACGGGATCGAGTACGTATCCTTGACATTCTTGTCGTACCATCCATAACCCACAAACTAATATTAGGGATCGACTTCTGGACACAAATGGATATTGTTCCTGACTTATTTAATGGAGAATGGCATTTTAGGAAAAGTGAAGAAGTGAACCTCGTCCAAGCTTCGGGTATTCAGGATATTGAATCTTTGACAGAAGAACAGCGCATCTTGCTTGATGATGTCATTAAAGAAGCTTTTGACATCATGGGAGATAAGGAAATAGGACATACGACTCTTGTTGAACATGTGATACGGACCAAGTCACCACCTATAAAGCAAAGATATTATCCGCTATCACCTGCATTGCAGAAGGTGGTTAATGCTGAATTGGACGACCTGATCGCCAAGGGCATAGTAGAACCGTCATCATCACCCTGGTCATCACCTATCGTCATGGTTAAACAAAAAGAGAAATGGAGATTTTGTGTCAACTACAAACGCCTCAACGCAGTAAGCACTCCCGACGCTTATCCAATACCTTATGTTAGTGCCATATTGGACAAGCTTCGTGACGCACGATACCTCTCTACGTTGGATATTAAAAGTGCTTACCACCAAATCTCAGTTGCCAAAGATTCAAGACCTTTGACGGCATTCACAGTCCCAAATAGGGGTCTGTTTCAGTTCACCCGAATGCCATTTGGTCTTCATTCCGCTCCTGCTACTTGGCAGAGGGCAATTGACACTATCTTAGGACCAGAATTGGATAAACATACGTTTGTCTATTTAGACGATATAATTATATGTACCTCTACCTTCGAGGAACATATCGAGGTCCTAAGAAAGGTCCTTCACAGACTTCTTGAAGCGGGATTAATTTTAAATAAAGAAAAATCAGTTTTCTGTCGTCAGGAATTAAAATATCTCGGATATGTCATTAATAGATCGGGACTTTTAGTTGATCCTGATAAGGTTGATGCCATCTTAAAAATTCCAACTCCTCGAACGCTGGCGGAAGTCAGGAGAATCATTGGAATGGCATCCTGGTATAGGCGCTTTATACCGTCCTTCTCTAATTTAGTATCTCCGTTAACGAGATTGACCCAGAAGAACGTGCCGTTCGTTTGGGATGTGTTATGTGAGAAAGCTTTAAGTGAAATCAAGCAGTGTCTAGTATCTGCACCAATATTGACATGCCCCGATTTCAATCTTCCATTTACTGTGGAGACGGATGCAAGCGATTATGGCTTAGGAGCCATTCTCTCCCAACGTCATCCGGATGGCGATCATGTGATAGCATATCTTAGCAGATCTCTCACCAAAAATGAGAGAAAGTTCTCCACCACTGAAAAAGAATGCCTCGCGGTGCTTTTTGCAGTGGAGAGATTAAGGCCATACCTGGAAGGGTCTAAGTTTGTTGTAATCACGGACCATTATAGCTTGAAGTGGTTGTTCAGCATAAAGGATCCTGTAGGACGGATTGCAAGATGGGCTTTAAGATTACAGGCTTATGACTTCGAAGTCGTCCACAGAAAAGGTAAGGACCATCTTGTACCCGATGCGCTTTCACGAGCTGTCACTCCTTCCATCGATTCTGTGACAACCTCTTCGTCTAATGACCAGTGGTACTCCGATATGCTATTCAAAGTGAACGCAGCTCCTGACAAATTCCCTTTGTGGGCAGTGGAAGGCGATAAACTTTTTAAAAATACCAAGCCGCGGTATCCAGATTTAGGACTCTCAGAATGGTTAGAAGTTATTCCACGAGACAAACGAATTCAAACCATTAAAGATCATCACGATCCACCTACTTATGGTCATTTAGGTGTTACCAAAACCCTCGCTAGGATAACTCAAAAATTTTACTGGCCTAAGATGCGCGCAGATGTAGCACGCTATGTACGGAGATGTATGGTTTGTCAACGCATTAAACCGGAGCAAAAATTGCCCCAAGGGCAAATGTTATCTGCTCAACCAACCGCGTCCCGTCCATGGGAGTTAATTAGCGTAGATTTAGTAGGACCATTACCACGAACCACCACAGGCTTTACTTTTATTTTAACTGTCTTAGACTGTTTTAGTAAGTACCTCTTAGCGTATCCTCTTCGAACTGCAACTGCCACAAATATAGCTAAGATTCTCGAAAATGAAGTTTTTCTCGTATATGGGGTGCCAAAGAAAATTATCGTTGACAATGGTGTACAATTTGTTAGTCATTCCTTCTCAGATCTTATGTTAAATTATCAGGTAGAGATCAAATATGTCGCATTGTATCATCCACAGGCAAATCCGGTAGAGCGGCCACATCGAGTCATCAAGACCATGTTGACAGCCTATGTCTCGGAAGATCAGCGTCATTGGGACCAGATTCTACCGAAAATCACCTGTGCTATGAGATGTTCCAAGCATGAAGTGACTGACGTAACTCCAAATTTAATAAACTTCGGGAGAGAAATTCGTTTGACGGGCACAGAAGACGAAAATGTGCAAAACCTACCAAGGAACGTAGTCACCAACGTAAAGGATAAGCAGGTAGCCTTAGAGAATTTGTTTGCTGATGTTAAAAGACGTTTAAAGTCTGCCTACCTGAAAAGGAAGAAGCCATATGATTTGCGACATCGCAGTGAAACATTTAAGATTGGTGATATGGTCTGGAGAAGAAATTATGTGAAGTCGGACGCGTCTAAGTTTTTCAGCGCCAAATTAGCGCAAAAGTTTGTTGGTCCCTTCTCTATTGGGAAAATCGTCTCACCATGGACTTACGAACTTATCGACGAGAAAGGTGTTCATGCTGGTACCTGGAATGCTAAAGATTTAAAATCTAAGCCTCCGGACGATAGCGATGAAAATTAGTTATTTTTTTATTAGTTAAGCTTAAAAAAAAATCTACTTTTGTTTTATTCACTTGTTAAATTACAAATTAAAAGTTTCGTAGAAACTTTTTGTAGGAAAGGGGGGTGTTGTTACAGGTCCAAAGAATTCAGAATAAATTATTGAAATAAAGTTTTATTATTTTATTTTTGGCTAAATAATTGTTAACAACTCCACAAGATTTCATAAAAAAAATGAATGCATTCCCAAGTCTTATTTGGTCTCTGAGATGATCTATTCGTTCTTTCCTTGATTTTGTACAGCCTAAAACAAAAATAAGTATAAATTTAAATGAATAATAAACTTTGAATTAAAAATAAACAAACCATAAAACCTATTTCTTATTTTAAAGGTTAATGTCAAAAATAGCTTGATAGAATTCTTCTTCTTGTAATTTTAAACAGATCTCAATCCTATTAGTAGTACAACAACTTATTTTAAATAAATTCTTACTGGACAATGGCCGGCGCCAGATTAAAAAAACTTATCTTTAATTTTTTTCTTTTCCTTTCTTTGGTGGTCTTTTGTATGAAAAAGTATTGGTTCGTGTAGAACTTACAACGCAATTTTGCGGCTTTTCTAGAGTTTTCTTGATAGTTTTCCGAAAATTTAATAGTTGTAGCAGTGAGAAGCTGAGCAATTATCACCTATCGTGTGGATTTGTTTTCTAAAACTAAAAGAAACTCGATTTTATAAACTGATTTCGTATTAGAAACACTTTAAGGCCACATTTGAACAAAGGTAGGTTTTCTTTTGGAAAAATAAATAACTACTTACGTTTTAAACATAATAACATTTTTTTAGGCCTTTTTTATTTTACTCTGTGATTAATCTCAAACCATTTTGATCATCTTTTCAACTAATATTTATCATCTCGTGACTCCTTAAGGGATTGGCTATCAGTTTTCCATATTAGTTAGGATCGGATGATATCCAATTGTCCATAAGAGAGAAAGAACCTAAAACATCGGATTATTAAAGGAAATAACAATAATAAATATTAAGTACTCACCTGGGATCGAGTCTCCAGAACTCAAGAAGATAGACTTTCTAACAGCTAAGTGGAAATTTATTCTTAATTTTGGTAGAATCGAACATTACACTAAATTTCTCAATTTTCTTGGTATGACACTGTAATTAGAACCCCACTGCAGTGGTTATAAGAACTTGTTAATTAACCTTTTCACTTTATTGTTCAACTATTGATTTTAAATTGATTTTGAAAAGAAAATCTTTAATAAATACAAAAGTAACAATCGAAGAATTTATTGATTTATTGATAATCATTCTTTTACCCACTTCCCTGAGGGCTCTCCGAAAGAGCGTTTACAATCACATATAACAACTGCCATATTTGTCAGCATAGCCGTCCATGGAATTTTTAGTATGAAGCCACATTTCAAAGGCCTCCAGACAATTAATGGTGGATATTTTTAATGTCCATGCTTCGACACCGTATATGAGGACTGACCAAATGTAGCATTTAACCATGCGCTTTCGAAGTTGAAGTTGCAAGTTATCATTACAGAAGAATGACCTCATTTTTAAAAATGTCGTGCGGGCTATCTCGATTCTACATTTTATCTCTTGATCTGGATCTAGTTGTTCAGTAATATGGCAACCAAGATATTTAAAACTGGACACTCTTTGAATTATATGACCATCAACATATAATCGGGCATCCTGATGTGCTAAACGGCTAAACACCATGTGTTTTGTTTTTGAACAGTTTATGTTTAGGCCAAACTCTCTTCCCACTGTATCAATGGCATTTAAAAGGAATTGTAATCCATTCATGTCATCACTTAAAATAACTGTATCGTCTGCATATCTGATTGTATTTATCAGAATTCCATTAACTTTCACGCCCCATTCCAAATTATGCAGCGCTTCTTTAAATATTCTATCTGAATATAAATTAAATAACAGTGGGGATAGTATACAACCCTGTCTGACACCTCTTTGTATTTTACATATTTCTGTTGATTTTCCGTTTATGCAAGTTGTCGCTGTTTGACGCCAGTATAACTTTTCTATGAATCGTATGTCTTGACTATCAACTCCTTTATCTTTTAATATTGTAATTAATTTGTGATGCTGCACTCGATCAAAGGCCTTTTCATAGTCAATAAATACAGCAAAGACGTCTTTCCTTTGATCTCGACATTTCTGCAGTAATACATTTAGTGCAAAGAGGGCGTCCCGAGTTCCCAGTCCATTTCTGAAGCCAAATTGTGTTTCATCCTGATCTTCTTCACATTTATCTCTGATTCTACTGTGGATGATGCGTAGAAATATTTTCAAAGTGTGGCTCATAAGGCTTATCATTCTATAATCGTTACAGTTTTTTGGACGTTGTTTTTTTGGTAGTGTTATGAATTCGGACTTTAACCAATCTTCAGGGATATCACCAGTCGAATAAACATTATTGAAAAGTTTGACCAGTATTCCAATGTTCTCCTCATTTATAAGCTTTAACATCTCTGTCGGTATGTTATCAGGGCCAACGGCTTTCTTATTCTTTGCTAACTTTATAGCATACAGTATTTCTGATTTTAGTATTTCTGGTCATTCACCTTCAACTAAAGTCTCCGGTTCTTCGGGTCTATTATCATTATACAGTTCATTTATATAATTACACCAGGTTGTTCGAATTTCATGTTCGTCTATTATTCTTTTTTCCCGACGAATCGGTTATAGTATGTGGAGTTTTCTTATGATAAAGACCAGCTACTTCTCTAACTTTTTTAAACATATTAAACGTATCATGTTTTTCATTCAACTTTTCTAATTCCTTGGGATTTATCCTCCATCCATTTTCTTTAGCCACCTTTATTTTTTGTTTAATTAGTTTCTGTTTTCCTTATATTCTGTCTTGTTACCTTTCAGTTTTCTTCTCTGCTTCATTAATTTCAAGATTTCATGAGTCATCCATTGTTGTTTTTTGTGCCTGTGTAACGTTGTTGAATATTTTTCTATTACTTTCAAGGTAAGATCTTTAAATGTGTTTCATATTTCTGTGTTGTTTTTATTTACCACATGACTTAGTACCCAATAAATAACTACATGTAAAATATATTTTAAAATTTAATATGTTGTTTGTTGATCTTGGTTTATCATTTAAACAATCAGTTATTTTAACATTATAGGCGTTTTAAGAATATTTATTTGTGTATTTTTATACTAAAAACCATTTTTGTTTAAATAAACGAAGGTAAACTATTAAATATCGAAATGATTATAAAGTTCTTATCGTAAGATATAAATTTTAGAAAAAGGCTTTATAAGTAACGCTGACTGAATTATAAATAACGAATTAAACGGAAACCAATAAATTTACGCATTTAAAATAGACAAAAATACATTTATTTTTCGTGAAGTTCGTTTGGCATGTCTTGTCAAACAAAACGAGTAAACTTTGTGAGTTATGTTAAACTGCATGCTGGAAGTAGATTTTCTAGAATGACTTGTTATCTAAATTACATCCTTTTTATAGTATGACGACAAAATTTCAAATTGTATTATTATTTTTAAACTATCTAAAATCAATATTTTGTCACAAATTTGTCTTGATATGAGTGAATACACATACATATAAAGTACCCTAAAAAATATATATGTGCAGCATTAAAATTATAAGTATTTACTTGTATAGCGGTTAAAAATATACTTTGAAATACAACAGAAATATAAAAATTAATACGAGAACTCTATTGTACATAATTTTCTTTACACTCGTGTATTTTTTCCATGTATTTACGAACGTTGACTTTGAGTTTTCAACACAATACGTTAAGTCGTGTTTAGGACTTATAGTTTCAGTTCCAAACATTCCAGGCACAACTCTGCACTTAATCGCTTATATTTAAATACCAAAGATATCGTCTTACCGACAGCATGATTTCCCAAAGGCCAGGAGTCTGCCTCTAAAGACGCAGCGTGGAAACTACTCTAGCATATTCAACTCCCTACCAGGTACGTAAGTCGTTCAGAAACCATTACGAGTTTCAACATTTAAAATATATTTATATCCGTAACTAATGGAAACCGATTTATACGACAATCGTATCGAACGATTATCTAGTAAAGCAACGTATTGACATATACGAGGATATATTGATATTAAACTAGCCTTTGATAGATACTTGATACCGAATTGGTTTCGGTGTTGACATTTGCCATTCATCACATGACGTCTATCAAAATTTTAAGTTTTAAAAACAATAGTTTGGTTTTTACAGCCGTCAAAAGCAAGCAAATTTTGTTTTTTCGGAGAAATGGAAAAAGTCGAGTATCGTTCGTGATTAAGTTCCTCCACAAAAAGGGTAAAACGAATGTGCAAATCAAAGCCGACCTGGACGAAGTTTATGGTGAGGTTGCACCTTCGTTAGCAACAATAAAATTTTGGAAAGCTGAATTTGTTCATGGTCGTACGAGTGTTTTTGAGGATGAGCGTCCCGTCCCATCATTTGGACATGAAAAAGCTATCCGTGCGATGGGTGCCGCGTTTGCTGACAATCGATCAAATGCAAAAACGTGTGACCACTTCGGAGACGCTTTTGGCGATGATACGGATTTTTTTCGCTGATTTATCACCGTTGATGAAACCTGGGTGCATTATCACACACCGGAAACCAAAGAACAGTCGAAACAGTGGCGCAAACGCGGCGAAGGGCCGCTGAAGAAGGCAAAGAGTGCACATTCGGCCGGCAAGGCGACTGTTTTCTGGGATGCGAAGGGCATCATCCACATCGACTACTTGGAAAAAGAAAAAACAATCAATGGTGAGTACTACGCAGCATTATTGGATCGATTCAATGCCGAATTGCGTCGAAAACTCCCCGGTTTGGAACGCAAAATGTGCTCTTTCACCAAGACAATGCACCGGCTCACCGATCGGTCGTCTCGATGGCAAAATTACACGAATTGTGGTCTATGAATTGGTGTGATGAACACCCACCGTATTTCCCAGATCTTGCCGCCAGCGATTTTTTCCTGTTTCCAAACCTAAAAAATAGCTCGGAGGACGCCGTTTCGCAACAAATGATGAAGTCGTGGCTGAAACTTCGGCCTATTTTGAAGAGCTCGAGCAAAAGTACTATTCGGATGGGAGAAAAAAATTTGAAAATCGTCTTACTAAGTGTATCGAGCTAAAAGGGGACGATGTTGAGAAATAAATCGATTTAATTCCAAAAAACTTGTTTTTTTCTATCAAAAGCGTTTTATATCAATCCACCCTCGTATATGATGACAGAAAATATTATTTTCACGTTCAGAGCGTTTGTGAATAGTCGCTCCGAAGATCCCTTTTAGGGTGAAATACGTATAAGCGGATACACAGACGCGCTATACGTGAAATCAAATCTTAACTGTCTTTCCTTTTATTCCGATATACTCTGTACGACTATAAGAAACCAATTCGCGTAAGATTTTTGCTTAGTTGAGGAGATATGTTGTGGAATGCAATTTTAGATTCCCCATGTCTCTAATAACATCTTTATCAACGTCTGTTTTGCCTTGCAATTCTTAGAAGGCACAGATTAAAGCAGATATCTGAATTTGGTTTCGAAAATCAGTTTACGGATTTATTGTTAGAAGTCTTTAAAAAATAAATTTTAGAGTTAGTAATACTGTTTACCTCATACTGAACAAGGCTTATTATCATAGCAAGGAGCTTTCGGTACAGAGGTTTAACACCTCTAGCATGGTCTATTTTTCGAAATACTATACTTCAAGAAGTTGGGGAGGGTGACTCATAGATATAATATACTAATTGTGGTGCAAATTAAATATGCCGCTTACTAATAAGAAAATCAACATTTTACCCTTTTAATAGTTCTCCGTATATTTTAATGGGTAATATGCGCTCCTTCAAAGAGTTAGCAAAAATAGTGTGTAATTTATTAAAAACAGTTTATTTTCAAATTTATTGTATACTATTGTGTTAAATTTTAATAAATGTCAATATATTTGTTGAGAATTTTTCGCGTATACTATACTAAGTACGTATACTGTGTATATTTATATATACATATTCGCTGTGAGCCGATGAGTAGAGGGGATTTGACAGTTTTCACCAACGCTGTTAGTGGCAGTTTTGTGCATTTAACTTGTAAACATTCAAATAATGGCGAATATGGATTTTTCAAAAAGAAAAATATATGATACATGTAAAAATACTGGGTACAACAGTCATTGTAAATTTTATTCATTTCCTGTTGCCAAGCATAAAATAGTTCAAAGAGACAAATGGATTATTGCTATCAACGAGAAAAATAAGTAAATAACCTATAATGCAAACATGATATTTGTATGGTGTAAAATTAAAAAGCTATTATATTCCGAAACATTGCGTACATGCCCTGCATCAACTAAACCTTTTCCCTTTTTTGGTGTAGCTGGTTGAAATGGGATATCATGTGATATAGACTTAAAACCAGTATAATGTTTAATATCCATTTTGATAAAATTAAAACAAATTTAAGAGGTGGAGGCCATAAAACGAAAGAAGAAGAAGAAGAATTAAAACAAATTGATATCTAAGCACTAAGGCCTACGCACACAAAAAATAACTGAGCAAAAATAGAATAAAAATGTAAAATAAAAACAAGAATTACAACGTTACAGAGGTAAAGGTAACCAGAATATAGACGTTTTAAGCGTCTATAACCTTAAATATTTGCTTTAACCATTAAATATTTTCATATAAACTTCTTCTTTTTCTCAATGACCTCTTGCGTAAGTAGTCATCCAGTCGCAAAAACTTATATCTTAAATATTATAATTATAATGAATAAAATAACAAGGCGTAATTACTTTTACTATTAATCCTGTGTATTCGTTCATTAATCAGTTTACCATAATATTTCAGTTCATTATTTTGTATTTTTAAACACTAAATATGTCACTAAATAATGACACTAAAAACCTAAATAAATGTTTTCCGGGGCAAAAAGGTGATTTTTGAAATTTGTTTAAAAATTTGTTTAAAAAATTTCTGCCTAAAAATTTTCTCCGCTCCTCCCGGCACCCTTCAGATTTGTTTAAAGGTTACATTTTTGAACAAGAGTCCGCAAAGAAACCGAATCGGTAACATTTTTTCTACGGGAGCGGTCTCATAACATGGACTATTCTATTATTCAGCATTCAAATGAGAGTATTTGTATTTAGAGCGTTAAAAGGTCCGTTTGGTAAGTTTTTCTAAACAAAGTTAAAACATAAGAAGAAATATAGTTTTATTTTGTTAAAAATATAATATATAATTATGTATATATATATATATATATATATATATATATATATATATATATATATAGATATATATATATATATATATATATATATATATATATATATATATATATATATATACAGTAGTCTCTCTCTATAACGATTCCCTATATAACGATAATTCCTCTATAACGATGAAAATAGTAAACGTTGGTTGGTTCGTCATAAGAACAATGTATTAATTCTTTCTCTATACCGATATCGTTCTCTCTTTATAGCGATAACTTTTTTAGCGTTCAATAGTTGATGACAACTGTATTATTGTATTTAAAGTTCAGACTACCTGAGTCACGAATGAAAAGGTCATTGTTCAGCGGTTGTTTTGTTTTGCGTTTAAAGAATGCGGCATACACTCTTTCTTATCAGTGGGTTAAGTGACGTTTATTGTTCGTGCGGCGTAATTAACTGTTATCACACAGATGTTGTCATCTATTGACGACTTTTAATTTCCAGTTTGAGTTGCGTCTTAGTGTGCCAACAGTCAACATGTTTTCAAAAAAGCGTAAAGTGCTCTCGGTGGAGGAAAAACTATCGATAACTCGAGCAATAGAGACAGGTGAAAAGCAATCGGATGTCGTTCGCCGGACGGGGCTGTCTCAGTCAACTGTGGCTACGATATGGAAGGACAGAAAAAAGTGGCTTAAAGCGGTGATGGAGGGCGGTAGCAGGAAGAAGTTGCGGAAACCTCAGCACGAAGATTTAGATCTTCTTAGAAAAACGTAACGGATCATTGGCTAGAAAACGTGTGGCCTGGACTGAAGGCACGATATACGTCAGACGACATTTTCAATGCGGATGAGACTGGATTGTTTTTTAAAATGACACCCAACAGAACTTTAAAATTTAAATTGGAAAAGTGCGTTGGTGGAAAGCTCTCTAAGGAACGCATTACAGTTTTAGTAGCCGCTAACATGACAGGTTCGGTGAAGCGAAAATTGTTAGTGATAGGGAAGTCGAAAAACCCGCGTTGCTTTAAAAACATAAAAAATCTACCGGTGACATATTAAGCAAAGAAGAGTGCGTGGATGACCTCGGAAATTTTTGAAGAAGCGATAAGAAAGTGGGATATCGAGCTTAAAGGGAAAAAAATTCTTTTGCTTGTAGACAATTGTCCTGCTCATCCTGTATTGCACGACCTTCAAAACATCGAACTCTGTTTTCTGCCAGCAAACACAACGAGTGTCCTTCAGCCCATGGACCAAAGTGTCATCAAGAGTTTAAAAAACCATTACAGGAGAAGACTTTTGATGGAATTGGTTGAGAATAATGGCGATCTTAAACTAAACATTCTTGACGCCATCCTAATGATTAGTAAATCCTGGGACGAGGTGACGAGTAATACAATACAACATTCCTTCAAACACGCAGGATGGCTGGAAGATCAAGGATTGGCTTATGATGAAGATGACCTGCCATTAGATGTTTGGGCCAGACAGTTTGAATTTACTATCACCTACGGACCGGAAGAGCTAACAGATTTTGAAGAAGTTGATAAAAATGTAGCTACAACATCTGGACTTTCTGACGAGGACATCCTGCAAGCAGTTCGTGTAGAAGAAGAAGAAAACAGTGACTCTGAAGTGGAAGCAGAGTCAGAACCAGCTCCGACCTCTCAGCAGGCATTGGATGCGGCAAAAGTACTGCATCGATTTTTCATCCACCAGGAAGACGATATGAGTGCTGTAGAAGATTCGATGCGTCTTCAGGACAAGGTCAGGTCAGTTCTGTGGAAAGGGAAAAGAAGACAGACCAAGGTGACAGATTTTTTTGATAATGTAGGCTAAATATATTTTACAGTAGCATTTTATTTTTTTATTGTACAGTACACATGTTTTAATTGCACAGTCATTTTTTATACTGTATTGCTTATATTATTCGTTAATAAATCTATGTGGAATACAATGTTAAGTCATTTATATTCGTTTTGATAATTTTTTTAAATTAAAATAGGTTATTTAGTACAGTATTATTAATATTACAGTACCGAATTTTGTCTCTCTCTGTATAACGATCTCTCCTTATAACGATGAAAATTCCCGGTCCCTTGCATATCGTTATAGAGAGAGAGGACTGTATATATATATATATATATATATATATATATATATATATATATATATATATATATATATATATATAAATGCATTATTTAGATGGAAGCTGAAAAAATACATTTATTTACGTCTACCGATTTTGAGAAAGGTATTGGTTCAAATTTTAGGTATAGTATTTATAAAGTCAGTTGAAACATTTCTCTCCGACTCGATTTATAAGGGCAGTTCAATATTACATTTACCGGTAATCAAGTTAAAGTATAAATAACACGCGTCAATCTTTCAAACGTATTTGAACAATCCCCGTACTTCGTAGGAAATAGATAGAAGAAAGAGGGAATGAATGATACATCCCATCAAATAAATATTGGACATTGATATGTTATTCAAAATCACCAATATTTAACACGCTACTTGGAGGTCCCCTTCTAGCCGGTGGCGAAGGGTACAGATAAGAAACGCTGCCGATGCATGCCAGTGCTGTACAGCAAAAATGTTTATTATTTTACGAAGTATAATTAAATCATTATACTGTCAATATAGCCTATTGCCATTTAATTATAAATTATTTTTGTTGCTTAATATTATATGTTAAAAAATTTTTTATACACTTATGTACTTTACGACAGCTTTAAGTAAATTAAAATTGTCCTTTTTCTGTTCTACATTAATATATATTTGATTATAAAAATAAATGATGCGCCCATGTCTGGTAATATGATATTATTCTTTTATTGTTTGTCGGCAAGCAGGTTTTTGGGTGTTTCAACTGACTTTATAAATACTATACCATCCAATTGTTTATAACTTCATCACAAATGCCGGTCAACTTTGACCGGTTATATCTCAGTAACCACTGCTCACATTTCATCTTTTTTTTTTTTAATGAAGCGTCTTTCCGAATCTTTTGCAACGCCGTCCAAATTTAATTTAAACCAACACTGAAATATTCTATTTGTTTATAAGCCAAAAAATTGTTTGAAATTAAAAAAAAATCATGATGCCGCCCAAATAATCCAATTTTATTTCTATAAGTACGTTCTGCGTAACTGCGATAGGTAAAGTGCTCTTTTATACGTAAAAAATTGGCAAACTTTTATGTGGTTTAGTTTTTATTGTGTAAAATTTGACAAAATTTTAATTAAATAAAAATTAGATTGCAAAATTATTATACGAAAGCTGTTAAATAGATTTTAATAACATTAAGTGGACTAATTTATGATATAAAGAAATTTTAGGCAAATTACGAAGATCCTAAGTGGTTGCAAAATATTGAATAAAAACAGTCTTGATTTCCCCCTACTGCTATTGCTTTCATTGCAGCAAGTGTCATCAATTAAAACAATTTTAACCAGTCATTTAACCGTCGTAGAAGATGCAATTATCTCTATTTTATTTCATTACTACTTTGCTCAAACAAATGGTTCCAAAAAAATCGTTTTAAAATTATAAGCAAAAAAAGTACAAAAAAACCATATTGTAATTGTTTTTAAATATTTTTATTTTTTATTAGTATTTCCGACCTATTTGAGAGGAAGGATAAGTCATACATATTATTATTGAAATTATAACACTTTTTTTGCAAAAATCAGAATGCCACCTCTCAGATACAAAAATGTAAAATTTTTTCACAGATCTGCCCTGGTCTATTGATATAATTAGTTGTTAAATAACAAATACACTGATTTTTGGTAAAAACGATTTTTATTCTGGTCATAAATAGACCTCCCCCTGTATTTTAGAAAGCTCAATAAATAGTTAAATAAATAATCCAAAAAGAAAATAACTTTTTAATTTAAATTATTTTCATCTATTAAATTATTACTTTAACCTGTTATTAAATCTATTTTTAATAATTAACATATAGTTTAATTCATAGTTCAATTCAAGTGTAGTCTTGAAAGAAACAGATGGTAAAAAGAGAAAAATCAAACAAGCTTCCTTAATCTAGGTAATCTGAGGAAATCGATAGAAAGAAATCACCTCTATTACCAAGTCAATAATATGAAGTAAATCAATATAAATGAGTAAAATAAAATTCAATTATTATAAATTTTTTTTCACGTACTTAACAAAAACAAAATTTTTTTAGATACGTCAAATAAACGTCAAATTTAACACAACGTGAATACAAATTTAAAATTTCTCCACTTTCTAAAGTTTTGTTCCAGATAGGTTTATGTATAAAGTGTATTATATTGTGTATTAGTGTATTATAATCAATTTTTGGTTATAAAGCAACAACTTTCTACTGCTACCGATTATCTGTTCTGGTATCAAAAGACAGGACTTGACTAAGTTTTTAAAATTCATCGATGATAATAATTAAAAAAAGATAATTTTTCGCGTCTTCGTGTCCCTGAACAAGAACTGGAGCAGCATTCATTAAATTCAAAAATGAAACAACATTTTGCAACCGTCAGAAGTCAAAATATTCCCAAATTTCTATCCAAAACACAAGCAATAGTTTTTACTAAACTGGAAAATACAAAGTTGGAAGAATATTTAGTTGCAGTTGGTCATTTATTACATGCCAAAAATATTCTTCTCTCCTTTAGAATGTCAAGTGGTCGAATTTTCATTTACCTATCAAGCGAAACTTTAGTTCACAATTCTCTACAAATTAACAAAGGAATAACTGTAGGTAAATCACCAAAAAATTCAGACTCGTAAATATAAGATTTAAAAAACATGTTTCATTTATTAAATTTTTGTATTTTGAGAACAATTTCAAAAGTAGAACAATCTGAACTTATCATTTTTAAACTAGTCTATAAATTTTATGCTGTAATAACAAAATAGTTAGAAATAATTTTACACTAAAATCCTAATCTTCGATTCCATACCTATTAAAAGCTAACACAGTCTATTTTAAAGTTTGTAAAATATTTTTTAATTAATGATAACGAAGAGATTAAATAGACACGGTTTAATTGTATTAATAAACGCCCTTTCGCGCCCTCATAAATATTTTATGTTTTGTATTTTGTAGTTCTTCACTTGCGTATTCTCATACACAGTTTTAAACTTACGAATTGGTTAAATTTAGAAATTTACTTCTGAAATATAAAATGATAGTTGTGAAAATAAAGAGACATGATTGATCGACATTATTTACAATAAAAACATTTCTGATGGCGTGTTTAATAGAAATTTTTAATAAGTTTAAAAATACATCCTGCACACGCCATGTTATTGCAAAAATGACAAGACAGTCAGTAACAGCGTCCGAAGCATAAGTTAAATATAGATAAAATTGGCATAAGAGCACAAGTTTCGGGCAAAATTAATTAAAAACAGGTGAATTTCAAAAACTTTCAGACAACACACAATGTTCAGATATGAAGCTCAAGGACCGACAAAAATAATGATAATTATTTTTTCCACTATTAATTATGCACCAAGGGAAGTATGCGCAGCCAAACTGATAGATTTAATCTATGCTGAAGAGTGTTGCCAAGTTAGTCGAAAATTTAAAAAATCGGTGAGAATATGTGAAGCTATCCCAGGCAGGAGTGACGTCACTATTACATCACCTAAGACGTCCTTTTAAAGCAACGTAAGGGTTACGTCTGTCAACTAAACCTGTAATGATTGAGCTATGGGATTATTTGTGTATGAGTCATTTTGAATGCCAATTTCAAAAATAACATTTATATTTTATCGTGTAAGTCTAAATCTTTTGAAAAAAAATTCTACATCTAATACATATCTTACAAATAGATTTTACCTAACAATTTAATATCTTAATAGAGTAATAAACAAATAAAAATCGGCTATACAGAATATACTTCATATTTTCTTGAATCTTTATAATAAGTAAACCATTTTTTTGGACTGAGGTAGAAAGTTTCTAAACCGAATAGGGAAGGTGTCCCTAGTACTGTTGGATTCAATCCGGATAGGAACATATGCTAGGATATAGCATTAGAAGTATGGATTATATCCATCGCATGCACTCCTGACCAGTCGCCTATCAACTAAAACCACACATTCTTCGGACGAGGCACCATCGGACGAGTTCAATCGGTTAACGAAACATTGGGATGCCTTGCACAGTCTGGGAATTCGAGTGAAAAACTGGAAGAAGATTCTTACCTAAAAAAGATAAGAGCCACTATATGTAATTTGTTACCTCATCCATCATGTTCCTGTCTCGTTTGTTCTGCCTAGTAACTTGTATGAAATTGTTGAGTGTTATCGCTCCGAGCTTTGATATTAGGTTGTTTCGTACTCTTTGGAAAATAGTGAAACAAAAATGCAGTGTTTTGCGTCGTCAATGATGCCACAATCTATCCACAAGTCATTTGTGGTCTTTTTTATTCTATATCTGAACGACCTAAAGGAGCCGTGCCTGGTGAGAAATTGTGTAAAATAATAATTTAACCTTTTGGACCTACATTTGGACTGTGTAACCACATCAGAGGGATTAACATTTTGGTCCATTGAAAATTCGCCGTTTGTGCCTTCCATTCATTTTGCCATATTTGGGGCATACGTGATCTTATTTCGGATTTTATTTCTGGTAAATGACCGTTTTCTCTGTTATATACAGTTTCTCTTTCTTTAGCTAGGAGGTGAATATGGAGCATACCCATTATGACCTGTAGTACAGTCGTAGAAGTAGTCCGCGCTTGCTACCTTTCTTTTTCTTACGGTGCCTATCCGTTTTTGCCTTTGTAAGCAGTTCTTTATATTTAGCCGATTCTCAAGACTTCGTACCATTTGAGACGCATAATAAAAGGGTAGAATGTACAACCTAAAGGTACATTCTTCTTGTGACGGTACTTGGACCGCCGATTGGCATATTTGTATTCATTTAGCGGTTCTGTCCTCTGCTCTATGAACTACTTTCGTCAGGTGCTTTTTAAATCTTAAAACCTGTGTGTAATTGGATGCCCAGATATTTAGCATAGTACATAGGCTCTATCCTTGTACCACCTATTACAAAAGTCAGGTTTGGACGAGCTCCGGGCCTTTTAAGATCAGGATTACAGTTTTTTTCTGTTGCCATCTCTAAATCTTGTTTTACCACCCATCTGTTAACTTTTCTACAGCTTCTGTTCACTAGCATTTCTAACGTAAAGTTGTTGTTACATTGAATGGGTAGAGCTAGATCGTCAGCGTATGCAATAGCTTTGGGCTCTGCTCCATAGTAGATTTCTAGTATTTCATTATATAGAACGTTAAAAAGCGTTGGTCCTAGTACACCTTCTAACGTTTTCAGGTATTTAGGTTTTGTTATCTGGATATACCTTGCATTGAGGTAGTTCTAAATTATATTCATCAAATAATCTGACATATTTGCTTTATCCAGTACGGTGATGTTTAAAAAAGCGTTTGATATAGTGGAACCACCGTCCATTTTAAGAGCACTACAAGATTGCAGGGTCGACCACAGATATTGTAATATAGTTAAAAATATATATGAAAATGCCACAACAACCATAAGTCTACATTCTTCAACTAATAAAATAAAGATAAAAAGGGGAGTCAGGCAAGGTGATACCATGTCACCAAAGCTGTTCATTACCGTTCTTGAGTATGCATTTAAAAGACTAAGATGGCAACAGAAAGGAATATCCATCGATGGAGAAAGATTAAACCATCTACGTTTTGCGGACGATATCGTGCTTCTGTCAGATAATCTGGGAGAGAATTACAACAAGGATTAATCGATAAATACACATACTTGGGTCATGAAATTAGAATAACCAGAGACAACCAAACCTGCGAACTAAATAGACGAATCACGTTAGGATGGGCGGCATATGGAAGGATGAGAGACATTTTTAAAACAAATATCCCAATTCACTTGAAAAGCAAGGCATTTAACCAATGCATCTTACCAGTCTTGACCTACGGAGCAGAGACCCTAACTTTAACGAAAGCTACTGCCGAAAAACTGAGGGTAACACAAAGGCGAATGGAGAGATCAATGCTGGGTCTGACCTTGAAAGATCGCGTGAGAAATGAGGAGATACGCCGGCGAACTGGCGTAGACGATATACTGCGAATCAATAAACAAAAGTGGAGGTGGGCTGGACATGTAGCTAGAATGGGAGACGGAAGATGCACGAAGAGATTATTGGAGTGTAGACAAGAGCCGACAAGCGAAGTCGAGGCAGACCACCCACCCGATGGACCGACGACCTAAGGAGAATAGAAACAAACTGGATTGCAGCAGCTAGAGATAGAGAGAACTGGAGACGTTTGGAGGAGGCCTATATCCAACAATGGATGTGAAAATGGGGCTGGATGATGATGATGATGTGACCCAAGTTGGCTAAGTGGAATGCGTTTCTCATATCAAACATCACGAGGGCGGCCCATTTCTTCATCGTCTTTTTTATTGTGTCAGTTATTTCTTTTACTGCATCGATGGAAGATCTAGATTTTTTAAATACGTACCGTTTCTCAAATATACTTCTGTTTATCTGTAATTCGTCTTCTAGGCGATGCTTAATTACATAGATTTTCATAAAATTTCCCCAGGCTGTCTAGAAGCCAGATCGGCCTGTAAAAGTTGGCAGTCTCGAGGTCTCTGCCTGGATTAAATATTAGCGTAAGTCTTGCTTGTTCAATCTCGTTGGAAAATATTTACTTTTGAACGACATCATTGAAGATCTTCCGGACTATATCAAGATTTTTGATGTTGATTTTCAAGATGATATTGCCTCAGGAGGCACACAATCAGGACCATCTGTTTTTCCCAATTTAATATTTTTCATTGCTATTGCTATTTCTTTAGCCGAAAAATCGCCAGGTCGAACATTGACGTTATTTTCAGTGAACTGTATTGGGGGCTTAGCAGGAAATAGGGTATTAGCTATTTCCTTTCGTCTCTTGCATAAAGGATGTATGTGTACTCTGTCCTTAATGTTGTTGTGGCAATTCTATAGGCTTCGCCCCATACATCATCTTCTAGTGCTTTGCATAGGTTCTGCCAGCAAGCGTGCTTCGCCCGTTTAATTTCTCTACCCAATTCCTTTTTACCTCGATTGTAATTTTTAGTGTTTTGTTTTGTCCTATATCTTTGTGCTGTTCGCCTGAGTCTAAAACATTCGGCTCTCTTGCTACTGTACGGCACTGTATATGTGACGTTCTCGGTGAAGCTACTTGAGGTGTATGCAATAATAATTTTCTGTCTGAAATCTTGGAATTCGGTAGTATTGGGCAAGCAATCAGAGTTAACAGAGAAAATCAAACAGCTGAAATATCGAGACGAGTAAGAATGGGATGGACAGCGTTTCGGTAAACTTTCTTACATTCTAAAAAATCAAACAATCCCTCTATATTTACGAAGTAAGGTATATAACTCCTGTATAATACCGGTGATCACCTACGGAGCACAGACATGGACATTTACACAAGCCAATTTGGATAGGATAAGGAAGGCACAAAGAGCGATTGAGAGACAAATGTTGGGTGTATCACTTAGAGCTAGAAAATATAACCAGGGGATCAGAACCAGAACAAAGACAGAACAAAGACAAGCAGCAAAACTGAAATGGAAATGGGCTGGACACAATGAACGTCTCCAAGACGGACGATGGAACAATGCCATCGGAAAGTGGCGTCCATACAATGCAAAGAGATCAAGAGGCAGACCACAGATGAGGTGGAAAGATGACATCAGGAAACAAGGAGGTCCCACATGGTAGAAAACAGCTCAAGATAGGGAAAGATGGAGAGAACTGGGGGGAGACCTATATCCAAGAATGAAAGGATAAAGAATAGGTTCAAAAAAAAGTCTATAGACTAATAAAGACTATAAATTTGTATAAGTATAGAGATTATTCTCCAACACATTATATCCCGCAATCTTCCTGGCATCACTTTCCTTCACAAGGGTAATATCTATGTGACTTCGACTATCACCTCTCACAAATGCAGGTTTTTCATTGTTTAGCACTTCTAGGCCATCTGCGAATATCCGATAATGCCACATCTCCTCTCTCTGGTCATTTTTAAGAGACCCCCATATGATTGATTTCACATTCACGTCGCCAGCAAGTATAAAGTGCCGAGCGCATCAGGTTGATGTTAGGTGAGATATAGCAGGCAATGGTAGCCAGGCTTCCTATTTTATTTAACTCATGCCCCTCTTTCTTGACAATCTTATTTATGCACACGTTCTTACTCATTAGGTATATAGCAACATCTGCGTTTATGTCGGCTTCTTCTTCTTCTTCTTAAGGTGCCGTGCATTTCTGCGTAGGCGTCCACCGTACATCGTCTTGTCAGGTGAGATGTTAAATATTCAGGATTAAATAATTCTGTTTTTAGCAGCATTGCGAAGCATTTCATAGCTGTGGATTCCTGTCCATTGTCGAATGTTGCGCAGCCATGACATTTTTTTACGTCCCAGACCTCTCCTACCCTCTATCTTCCCTTCGAGTATCAGTTGCTGAAAAGTGTATCTTTCTCCTCGTAATACGTACCCCAAGTAAGCAGTCTTCTTACTTTTTACATAACTAAAAAGTTCCCTATCCTGTAAGCCCGCTCTTCTGAGTACTTCCTCATTTGTGACCCTGTCCGTCCATGATATTCTAAACATTCGACGCAGGCACCACATTTCAAACACTTCAAGTTTGTTAATGGAACTGGCCTTTAACGTCCATGCTTCCATTCCGTATAGGAGAACAGGCCACACGTAACACTTTAGCGTCTTGTATCGGAGGTTGAAGTCCAATTTGCGATCAGTCAGAAACTTACGAAGCCTCAAAAAAGCATTTCTGGCTTGTTCAACTCTGCTCTTTATTTCATTCTCGGGGTCCCAACCCTCGTTCAGCAAACAACCAAAGTATTTGAATTGGCTGACCTGTTCGATTTCTTCTCCAGAGACATATATCTTTGCGTTGGGATAATCATTTCTACTTATATTCATTGTTTTTGTCTTCTTGATATTTATTTTCAAACCCCGAGCTTCACGTGCAAGAGTTAGATCATTTAAAAGACATTGAAGATCTTCGATGTTATCTGCCACTATGGCTGTATCATCGGCATACCTGATGTTATTAATAAATATGCCGTTAACTTTAATACCCTTATTAGAGTCTGTCACTGCTTCTGCAGGGCTTTATCTAAGTATAAATTGAACAGCATTGGAGACAGTATACAACCTTGCCTTACTCCTTTTTTAATGGAGAAATCTTCTGTTTCGTTGAAATTTTGAAGACGTACTGTTGCTGTCTGGTTCCAATACAGATTGGCGATAATTCTTATATCCTTGACATCCAATCCCAACGCTTGTAGGTATTTTATCATCAATTCGTGTTTTATATTATCGAATGCTTTCTCGTAATCGATGAAACGGACAAAAATATCCTTTCTTTGATCTAAACAATTGTGTATTAATGTTTGCATACTAAAGATCGCTTCTCTCGTGCCAAGTCCATTTTTGAAACCAAACTGACTCCATCCACTGACCTCTTCACATTTCTTAAACAATTTAGTGTGAAGTATTCTCAGGAAAAGCTTTAAAAAGTGACTCATTAGGCTTATTAGTCGGTGGTCCTTGCAGAAGTTCGCACGTAGTGTTTTTGGTAGGGCGATAAATGTAGATCGAAGCCAATCTTTTGGAATCTCTCCCGTATCGTAGATGTCGTTAAAGAGCTTGACAATAATGTCTAGGTTTTGTTCATTAAGTAACTTGATTGTTTCTGCGTACATATCATCTGGTCCTGGGGTTTTGTTACTTTTTAATAGTTTGATAGCGTGTACAATTTCAGCTTTCAAAATACTTGGGCCATACAAATGGTCTCCCTGTTGTGGTGGTTTTTGTGTTCTGTCATCATTGAACAAATTGGCTGTGTACATTTTCCAAGTATTAAGTATATCGGAAGGGTCCGTTATTAGTTCATTTTGATCATTATGTATACCAGTGACTTGTTTTTTTTTTGAAGACACCAGCAATTTCCTTAATTTTCTTGTGAGAATTATGTCGGCTATCTAGCTTTTATTTTTAGTAATATTTTTGTTTAGCTCGAAGACAATAGTAGTCTGCTCCAATCTAGAGGGCTTTTACATATATCAGTTGTTATGCCATTTTGGCCCACCCGATGTTAACTTGGAGTATCTTTATTCTTGTTGTCCCTTCTGTGGATATTTCGAAATCCTACTCTTTTCCTAGTTTGTAAGGTCTTCGAAACTAGGAGGTGGGGCTAACTTAGACGAGAGATAATAATAAGTAAACTGACCATTCTTCTTTGATTCCTGGCTATGGTTGATTCTTCTGTGATCTCTAATCTATATTTAGATTTATACTGGGCCGGGTAATGTGCATTTAAAATGCAAGAATGTTTTACCATTCCTGAATAAAATTGTGACACTTCATAGTGTCACACACTATGAAGTGTCTAGCTCTACTTAAAATTTATCATATAATGGTGGGCTGAAGACATTTTGACAGACAGAAAGACGAGCCACCCGCCCATACTTCGCTGCACGAAGTTGAACAAGTACAAAATGGTCATCTATTAACTACTATATATTGTTGTTTGTATCAACTACGTTACGTATCACTACTTATTTTACCATGTCCTTTATTGTGGAGCTCTGGTTTCCTGCACTATCCTGTACATCTAAATTTTTCTTTAGCCTTTCTCTGATAACGATCACGTCAATTTTATAATTATTGCATTCGTTATGAGTGCCTTTCGTAAAAATAGAAATGAAGGTAGATTCTTTCCAGTCTATTGGCCAAGTTCCAGTTTCCCAGATATACACTGACAACAATTATAGAAGATCAATTAATTTATCGCCTATATTTTTTGAAATAATGGCCTGGATTGGACCGGATGGTTTTTTTTGCATCTTAATCACTATATGTCTGAAATGAGCTCTATAATGTTTCAACAGCAGCATACAAATCGCTTTCTTTTATCCAAAAATGATTACCTAACCAAATATAAAGCGCAGCATCAAAATCAAATTACATTAGTTTCATTTGCTTACTTATTTATATAATTGTCTTTCCATTTTTTATAAAGGCCGTTTTCAATACTTAACATTACCGATGGCCTTAAAATCACTCCATTTCAATATTATTGTTTGGCAGCAAACAAACTCTGTGGACTGCTGTCTTAACCATTCTGAAAGAAGTTCCAATAGTACAAACTCTTATTAAACCAGCCAGACCCGGATGTAGCTCGGTAATACGTTCCATTCTCCAATACAGAAGTGGATTATTCTCGTTAACCAATACAACCAACGAATCCACCTTAATACAATTGGTAGCTTCACCCGACTTTGTTCTTGGCTAAAGCGGTAACAGTTATTCTTGTGTCAATATATTCCAGAATTGTTGGCTTAATTTGTGTAGCAACTGATATAGGGTGAGTCTGTTATCAATTAATATGATATAAGGCTCGCGTATGGAGGTGAAATAATCTCCAATAAGAAAATGTCCTGAAGATAAAATTTGGCTTTTTATCGCGCCCTCCCATGAACCACCATGGTGAGGCGATTTTTGACGAGAAAATGTCTTATATTGTCTTCCAGCATATAATTTTGAATTGTTTGATAAACTATTTTAAGTGTATTATTTGCTCGAATGAGATTCGAACCATTTTCGGAGTATAACATTTTACGAATACCACGTCGTGAATAATTTAAGATGGAATTGGTACTAAAATCACTATTTCTAAATAAATGGCTTTAGTAGTAAAACAATCGAAAAGCCATAAGTAATATTTGATTATTTTTTGTTTCCGTTTTTAATATAAAGAGGTCCAGCAAAATCAATCCCACTTATTAAAATTGGCCTCATTTTGAGAACTCGATTCTCGGGAAGGCTTAAATGCTGATTGGATTTACCTTAAAGCAAGTCATACATCCTCGAATTGCACTGCGAGTGCATAACCTACCTCTTAAAATTGCATAGGTTTCTCTGAGTTTAAAAGCGTCTGAACTCCAATGTGTAATTGACGTTTATGCTCATGCATAATGATCAAATGTGTAAGGTTAGGATTAAGATCAAGTATAATTTGATTTTTTTTATCATATTTCAAATCGCTATAGTCTAATCGTCCTAAAATTGTTAATAAGCAATTTGGACTTATAGGGGAAAAGACATTAACTTGAATTTTTTAGCAACTGTACCATGAGTTTTTATGGAATGTAACTGTAGAAGCAAAACTTTCCGATTGTCTTTTTTTGAAAAGTCTTTTTATTTCGATTAGTTTTAGTTGTGCGACAATTAGCAATCAAAAGAAATACGCATGAAGTTACGCGCTGCAACTTAGATAATGAGGAGAATCGTGAAAAAAGTTCACTGGGTTTCATATTATTTAGTAGTGCTACCTGAGTCAACTTCATTTGGGGAATTTCTCTAACAGGATTGTTTAATCCTGGCCGATGCTCTTCATTTTCTCGTAACCAAGATGGGCCCTTCTACCATAGAGTGTTGTCATTAATATTCATTGACTTGACACCGCGGGATAGAAGATCTGTATTGTTTAATCCTCCAGTAAAAACGCTATATTTTTTTACGTGACTACACGCGTGGATTACATTAGTAATGGAGCTCTTTAAAGGCAATACGTACTTTTGCTCGCTGTTTATAGTATAAATTTGATGTGATCCTGCGGTCGTTGTAGTCAATCTTCTTTGATTTCAGGACATTCATTAATTGTTTCAGCGGTAACCGCTGAATTCTCTTGCGTTTTTCTTTTTAGGGAGACAAATAAAAATCGATGTTAACCACTCTTTGGGTAATACGCCTGAACTATAAATTTGGTTCAAGAGTGTCACTAAAACATCAATGTGCTTTTCATCTAGAATTTTTAGGATGTCAATAGGAAGCTTGTCAGGTGCAGGGCTTTTCCCACTCTTCATTGTTTTTAATGCATGTAATATTTCTTCTTTTGTAATACATGGACCTATTTCTTCTGACGTAAGTTCTATGTGCTCCAGATCTCCTCTTTCATCATCGAACAATTCGTCGATATATTCTGCCCATCTTTGTACTTTCTCGTCCGTATGTGTTATAGTAGTCCTGTGTCTATCCAGAATTGCACGAGTGGTATTTTGTTTTCTTAGTCCTGCCAGTTCTTTAACTTTCTTGTGTAGGTTAAACAGATCATATTTATTTTGAAGGTCTTCGATCTCTTTGCATTGCTCTTCAAAGTATTTTTCTTTTGCCTGCTTTATCATCTTCCTGATCTCGTGGTTTTTCTCTTTGTATTTATTGTTGTCCTTGTTTTTAAATTGTCTCCATTGTTCCATCATATTGAGTTTTCGACTTTCCAAAATTCTCCAAAATATCTATGTTTGTATCCATAGACGTATGTAAAGAGGTAAAATTACAATTTAAAAGGGCCGTAGAGACTCGCCCTTGTAGCACATAACTGACAATGGTTTCTAAACCTGCCATTTTGTCCCAGGACGATCAAGTTTGTGAGGATATTTACAAGGCATTTACTTTCTGAGAGTCAACAGGCAGATTTTCTGTTCCTCTACCGTTTCGACAACCCAATCCTGTCTTTTGCGATACTTATTCTCAAGCATATCGTCGTTTTTGCATATTAGCGAATCGTTTTAAGAAAATTCCGGATCTTAAAGAGAAATATGTTGAGTTCATGAAGGACTATATTACTTCCCAACATATGGTCCCGGTTCCTGAATCCGATTTTAAATCGCCTACCTCTTATTATTTTGCTCATCGCGCAGTTTTCAAAAAACAAATTGTTAATTCGTCTCTTGTTTCCAAAATTCGTGTAGTCTTCGACGCCAGTCTACGTGACGTTCGAGGTGTGTCTCTCAATGATACCTTATATACAGGTCCTAAGCTTCAAAAGGACATCTCTTCGCTTTTACTCAATTTTCGATATTTTCGTTACTGCTTCACATGCGATATAAAGCAAATGTATCGACAAATTAACGTAAACAAAGAATTTTGGAATTATCAAAGAATTCTCTGGAGGTCGGATTCTTCTAAACCTCTTCAAGAGTACTTTTTACGTACTGTTAGTTACGGTGTTTCTTCTTCACCTTATCTCGCATTAAAAACTTTACAATAGTTAGCTGTGTTGGCAGAGTCTCGTTTCCCTAATGCTTCACAAGCTTTAACGCGACATTTTTATATTGACGACGGTCTATTAGGAAGTGATTCTCTGTCATCTACCCACTCGCTACAGTTAGAGCTCATTCAACTTTTAAAGCTCGGTGGTTTTGAGCTAGGCAAATAGGCCAGCAACTATCTCAGTCTACTCCAAGATTTTGGTTCTGATATTCTGACATCTTGTTCGTTTGACAAAGAGGAACCTTCCGTTATTAAGGTGCTAGGCCTGAAATGGACCCGTCGACTGACCTTTTCTTATTCTTACTGTCCCCTTGACAAAACTTGTACAAAGCGGGCTATTCTTTCGGAAATCAGTCGTATTTTTGATCCTCTTGGTTTCATCTCCCCGTGTCTTTTAAGGGCCAAACGTCTGCTGCAACAGTTGTGGCAATCCAATGTATCTTGGGATGATGAACCACCTGAACAAATACAACAGGTATGGCATCAGTTTAAAATCGAGTTACCTGACCTTGCGAACATTCAAATCCCTCGACACTTCGGCTTTAATAAATCTTCTAAAGTTGAGATTCATGGATTCTGCGATGCTTCAGAGTTAGGATACGCCAGCGTTGTATATTTCCGATTTAGTACTTCTGACACATTTGAGACTGTACTTGTGTGTGCTAAATGTCGAGTGTCTCCTCTGAAGACACAATCTATTGCAAGATTGGAACTGTTGGCAGCTGTATTGCTGGCGGATCTAGTCGCCTTCATTAAAGAGTCGTTTAAGCATATCTTTTCTTTTTCCGATATTCATGTTTGGTCGGATTCCACGATTGCTCTTACTTGGGTTAATTCTTCTCCGCATAAATGGAAAACCTTTATTGCCAATCGGGTAAGACACATACAAGAACTTATACCATGTTCTTCTTGGCATTACGTGCCATCTAATCAAAACCCTGCTGATTGTGCTAGTCGTGGTTTGACACCGGCACAACTACTACAATTTTCACTCTGGTGGCGCGGTCCTGATTTTCTTTCAAAGTCAAGGGAGTGTTGGCCCTCTCAAGTTAATTTTCACTCTCTCCACCCCACGGAAATGTTATAAGAAAAATTGCCCACTGTATTATCATTGATACCGGTCATTTCGGATAATATAATCTCTACTTTACTTTCAAAATTTTCGTCTCTGATAAAAATTCAGAAAGTCATGGTTTACGTCTTAAAATTCGTGGCTAAACTTCAAAGAAAAAACAATGCTGCCTCTTCAGATTCACTGAACAGTCATTTAGAGATTATGATGAGATCAAAACTCATCGTCTGACCGATTTAATCATCGAATGGACTCATCAAACGCATCTGCACCCTGGTTTAAAGGCTATGCATTATTTATTACTTCAGCGCTTTTGGATTCTGTCTCCGAAAAGTGCCATTCATCGCTGTTTGTCGAAGTGCATTCGTTGTTTTAGATGCCGACCTAAATCTTACAACCCCTTTATGGCAAACTTGCCAACTGTCCGAGTTACTCCGTTACGTGCTTTCCTGTCTGTTTGTGTGGATTTTGCAGGACCATTCTCGTTATTAATGTCCAAACATAGAGATGCAAAACATACAAAGGATATGTTTGTGTATTGTGTACGAGTACAAAGGCCATTCATCTGGAAGTAACTTCAAATCTTAGTTCTGAGTCCTTTTTGGCTGCCTTTCGTAGATTTGTATCTTGACGCGGTAAGTGCCTAACCATTAGGAGTGATCAAGGTACCAATTTTAAGGGAGCCAGCAACGAAATCATTAAACTAGCTCAATCTGCTGCTGAGACTCTTTCTATTACCTGGGATTTTAATCCGCCCGGTGCCCCTCATTTTAATGGGTTAGCCGAGGCTGGGGTCAAATCATTCAAGAACCATATGTATCGTGTTTTGGGTACACAAATTTTGACTTATGAAGAGTTCTATACTCTTATGACTCAAATCGAGGCAGTTCTTAACTCTCGTCCTTTGTGTGCAGCAAGCTCTGACCCTAATGACTTGCAGGCACTGACTCCTGGTCATTTTTTGATTTTTGAACCCTTAGTGGATTCAATTCCCGATCCAGATCTAAGCGCTTTAAAGATTAACCGTCTGAATCGTTGTCAGTTAATTCAAAGGATAAGGGGGATCTTTTGGAAAAGATGGTCTAAAGAGTATATTCATTCTCTGTAACAATAAAACACTGAAAACTTTGTTTTCAAACTTCCACAAAATTTATTTTAAATCTTATCACAACAGCTGTTTCGGCTGATTGCCTTTCTCAAGTGATCTATTTTTGGCTTGGGTTTACAAATTTATAGTCTCTAATGAAATAGGTTGAGGAGGGGAGAACTGTTTGTCTCAAGTTGGTCATTCAGAATTATATCTGTGATTTTTAATTTGTTGATTTCCATAGATTCTAACAAAGATAGCTTAAGGCCTTTATTTTGAATGTGAAGAATTTTAAATTTGTCATTAAAAGACTGATTATGATCTAGAAGGTGAAGTGCGTATGTCGAATCTGTTTTTCTATTCTTGAAAGCCCTTTTATGTTCTGCTATTCGTTTATCAAAGTTTCTACCAGTTTGACCGATGTAAGTTTTTGGGCAGTCGCCACATTGAAGTTTGTACATTCCACTATTTAAGTGTTTTTTATTTTGGCTCTTGTTATTTGTTAAAATTCTGTCATAATTCATTCATTTTGTCATAATATGTTAGCTAATTGTAATATGGCTTTAGTTTATCTTTTATTGCAAAAACACCCCGTATACGAGATACCCGCAAATTCACAGTAAAAAATTCTTGAACAACAACCGAATTAATGAGTATCTCCATTTTGAAAATATTTTCTGTCCTGAAAGGACGCTATAGACTATGTAAGAAATTTAGTTCCACAAGGGTCTATCACAGGTCCATTATGTTTACAACTGCCACATAAAACGTCGTTTCAGGTAAAATTAGGTTCTCAGATTTGATAACAATATTTTATGTTATATATCTTGGATTTAAAGAAAATAATTTGGTATTAAAATTACAATTGTGAAATAAATATTTGAGATTCTTCATATACTCAGAATAATAGATTCAATCAGTAAAATTGGTTCTTAAGTTAATAAAATATTAGCTAGTCACTATAGCTCACTAGAGTTTTAATCCATAGATCTAACCGCAATCATCATGTTTAAAGTTAGGTTTCGGCAACAAAAAAAAAACGATAGTTTAGAGTGAAAGCATTCAAAGCGACAGAAAAACATTGCAAATGGTTTTTAAGAACTTTAAATTTTTTTTTAAACAGCTTTTAATGCTCTTCAACATTTTTAAACCACTTTTAAAGCTTTTCGAAAGCTTCACAGTGCTTTTTCTAAATGTTTGATACCTTTAACTAAAAACTAATACTTTTCAATGCTCTTCCGACGCTTTGAACAATTTTTAATTTCTTGTACAAGAAGAAGAATTTGAAAACTTTCTTTCATCTGTATCTGTTAACTCAATCCTAAACGTGTTGGTTGCACTATCATCAAGGAGTCAAAAATCAAACTGTACTAAAGTGGATACCCATTTTAGTACGAGTGAATAATAAATCTGAGAACCTAACTCGATAATTACCAAGAGTAGACATCTAGAGTACGGAATACGGAAAACAAATTATATGGCTTCCTAACGTCACTACTTATTTCTATGCTTTCAAAATCACTAGGAGAAGTAGCCGCCTCCGGTTTCGGCGACGTCGTATTTGGCCTTAAAGGGGGCGATAGAGAACCCGCTCGTATTTTGCCCGATGGGGAATTGCTGAGGCTTCTGGTGTGGGAACTAGGCGTTACAGTCTCAAAAGCACTGCCAAGAGGTGAGGTTACTCCAGTGGTTGAGGTAATGTGTATGGCGCAAAACTGTGTCCTGCTTTTAGGTGGTTGTGAATGCGTGTGAGGTGGGAGACAGATGGTGACCGTGTGGGATCGGATGTGTCAGGTTCTGGTTCTGGCAGGATGCTGCCATTAGGAGAGGGATATTCTTCTGATGGGTTTAATGGTCCTGCGGAATCTTTTGGTGACGTCGATTGTCGAGGGCGAAACGCAGTATTACCTGGTGATTCGGAACAACTATTTTCAGAACCTGAGTCGTCATGAAGACGTCTTCGAATCGAGTCTTCTTCGGTATCTGATTGATTTAAAAATGAAGCTATATGAGTAGAAGAATGTAAATATGGCCTAGGACTATCGGCAGTATCAACTACATCCAATTCCGAGTCATCAGTTTTTGAAACAATATTGATATCTGCAGACATCCTAGCTAGAAGAGGATGTGATGTCTTGTCATCTGAGTGTCTTTGTGCCAGCATGGCCTGTCTGTAATTTTTTTCTCTTTTTACGGAACCTGTATCTCGAAATCCTTTGGCGAAGGGGTTATTGTCTATTTTTAATTGAGTAATCTTTTCATTTTGGTATGCTGTAACTGCTATAAATTCCGTTTCCTTGAAGACATACGTCCGAAACGTTGAGTAAGGTAGTTTTAAAATATCGTTAGCCCTAACCAAATGAAACCTGGGTTGGTATTTGTGCATGGAGTTCAGTATCGTCCTTTGATGCTTGAATGCCTGCCTCATGGGCTTCCCTCAATCTAGAATACGCTGTTTGGTGCACCAACTTGGCTTTGTTTATTTTGCTGGACATTGTAAGATAAAAGACGCGACAAAAAAGGACAATGCAAACAAAATTAAGCAAATCGAACACTAAAGAAATGCCCTAGATTGAAAGAAGATAAATGCGCTACTTGGTTTCAGACCTAATTCTGAAAAAACAAGGGAAGTATCAATAAAAAGGAAACTAACGAAAGGTATAGCAACAAAAGAAATCAAAAGAACTGTGTTTAAATTAATACGCAAGTCGTAGAGAATGAGTTGGAAAGTATGATAAAAGTAGAATCAAAATAATTCACAAAAATCAGCACAAAAAAAAATGTAAAAATGTAATACAACGTTAATAAATCATAAAAGTGATAAATGATATATATATATATATATATATATATATATATATTATATATATATATATATATATATATATATATGTGTGAATTGATATTATAAATTATAAAAGTAAAAGTAAATTTAAAAATTGTAACGTAAATATGACCAAATTTAATTATGTAAATTAAGTTTAAAAATATTGCGCGAAGGACCTAATCAGATTTAAAATGAAAATAAACACAAACAATTAATTAAAATGAATTAATTGAAACAAATAAAATTAGTTGAATCAAGGTTACAATTATTTATTAATCGACTAGAAGTGACCAAATGTTTTGTACAAAACTTAAGAGGTCGCTGGTTAAATGATATTTGATAAATAATAATGAAGAAAAAATGCAATACTTTGACTGTAAATAAAAGTAGCGAAAATAGCAAATATTTGTAGCAAATATATGTAAAATAAAATGTAATTGTCAATTCTATAGCAAGGTATAGCAACAAAAGAAATCAAAAGAACTGTGTTTAAATTAATACGCAAGTCGTAGAGAATGAGTTGGAAAGTATGATAAAAGTAGAATCAAAATAATTCACAAAAATCAGCACAAAAAAAATGTAAAAATGTAATACAACGTTAATAAATCATAAAAGTGATAAATGATATATATATATATATATATATATATATATATATATATATATATATATATATATATATGTGAATTGATATTATAAATTATAAAAGTAAAAGTAAATTTAAAAATTGTAACGTAAATATGACCAAATTTAATTATGTAAATTAAGTTTAAAAATATTGCGCGAAGGACCTAATCAGATTTAAAATGAAAATAAACACAAACAATTAATTAAAATGAATTAATTGAAACAAATAAAATTAGTTGAATCAAGGTTACAATTATTTATTAATCGACTAGAAGTGACCAAATGTTTTGTACAAAACTTAAGAGGTCGCTGGTTAAATGATATTTGATAAATAATAATGAAGAAAAAATGCAATACTTTGACTGTAAATAAAAGTAGCGAAAATAGCAAATATTTGTAGCAAATATATGTAAAATAAAATGTAATTGTCAATTCTATAGCAAGGTATAGCAACAAAAGAAATCAAAAGAACTGTGTTTAAATTAATACGCAAGTCGTAGAGAATGAGTTGGAAAGTATGATAAAAGTAGAATCAAAATAATTCACAAAAATCAGCACAAAAAAAATGTAAAAATGTAATACAACGTTAATAAATCATAAAAGTGATAAATGATATATATATATATATATATATATATATATATATATATATATATATATATATATATATATATATATATGTGTGAATTGATATTATAAATTATAAAAGTAAAAGTAAATTTAAAAATTGTAACGTAAATATGACCAAATTTAATTATGTAAATTAAGTTTAAAAATATTGCGCGAAGGACCTAATCAGATTTAAAATGAAAATAAACAAAAACAATTAATTAAAATGAATTAATTGAAACAAATAAAATTAGTTGAATCAAGGTTACAATTATTTATTAATCGACTAGAAGTGACCAAATGTTTTGTACAAAACTTAAGAGGTCGCTGGTTAAATGATATTTGATAAATAATAATGAAGAAAAAATGCAATACTTTGACTGTAAATAAAAGTAGCGAAAATAGCAAATATTTGTAGCAAATATGATAATGTAATTCAATAACAATGGCAGATTTAATAACTTGTCAATTCTATAATATGAGATTCACTTACCCTTTGTCTGTGGTTGGGCCCCGCTCGGAGTCTAAGGTCTCAGGGTATGGGATGAAAACGAACACTCGATGCTGTTGCGTTCCCGACGAGAGGTTGTTGCAGAATGGGGCGATAATAGGAAAAAAATACATATGTACACGAATCCACTAGGTGTTCTTCTGTTCTTAGGACCTCCGTGAATAGCAGTAAATTAAGCTTAAAATGACATTTTAAACTTTCTACACAAAGGACGGGTACGTTTCCTTAAGGACTCTGAAGTGTTTGGGTTGATAAATGTTTCCCAAAAACATGTTGTTTTTCAGACAAGTGAATTCTGAATTAATTACTATTTATAACTGGAATAAGCCACAATTAAAGATAAAAAATACGTTTATTGACGTTTCAATTTCCAATTCGGAAATCGTTCTCAAAATAATTATTAATAAATTATTTTGAGAACGATTTCCGAATTGGAAATTGAAACGTCAATAAACGTATTTTTTATCTTTAATTGTGGCTTATTCCCAGTTATAAATAGTAATTAATTTACAATGCCACAAGAAAATAGCTTCAGAACAATATTAAGTGAATTCTGAGAACTTGACAATAATTAATCAGCCAATTCGAGTTCGAGAATTTAAAAGATAAACTAAAGCCATATTAAAATTAGCTAATTTATTATGATTAAATAAGATTTAAAACTAATAAGGTCATATTCGTAATAATAAAAATAAAATATTTAAATCAGTCTTGACACTTTTCCAAATACTCGTCATTAATCAATTCTTATTTTCTCCTTTAATATTTCTTGCCAGGGTTCCAGTAGACAATGTTTTAGTCGATCCCAGTACTCGTCAATATCATAGGTGTTTGTGTTCAATTTGTTGCAGTTCACATGCAGCTCTATTGTAGGAATTCGTTGATGTCTTTTAAGAGTGAGTGTAATCTTGGCGATAAGTGGATTGTGTTCTGAAGTCACGTCCGATCCAGGATATGCTTTCACGGCTTTAACAGCATTACGGTATCTTTCATTGATCATAATGTAGTCTATCTGGTTCCTGACTACTTTCTCCGATTTATCTGCGGGTGATGGCCATGTATACAGTCGTCTGTCTGTTAACTTGAAGAATGTATTTGTAATAAACACTAATAGAAACTAGGTTCTATAATATTCTAAATATAACATCTTAATCGGATCAGAAACAGACTTCATGTTCTGTTTTATCTCAGCGCAATGTACACATATTACCTATAAATGTCCTGGGCAAGTCCACTGATCACAGCTGCTGCTCCAATTTCTTGTGCTCTTATTCCTTGCTCGTCCACATATATGACAACGCCCAAGGACCGAAGATCGAGTCGGAACTTCTTTAGGAGTTTCCTTATTTATTTTTAAAAGAAATTTAATTTTTTCTTTTATATCTCTTTATGTGTGAGTGTTGTCTAGTGGCATTAACATCAGTGGTTTTATTAACTTAAACGAAATGTACTGAAGAAAAGTTCTTCTTGGGAGTGATGCAGTGACATTATTAGCCTTATACAGGGAATATCCAAACCGAAGCAAAAACAGTTATTAGTTATTAGTTAAAAAAAATCTTATAAAAGAAAAATTTTTCAAGGAATTTCATCAGAGAGTGAAGATGAAGATAAGCACCTTTGCGACGATGACGGTGATGATTAAATAGATGTGGATGATAATTATAACAATTCGGAAAAAATAATGAGTTGTGGTATCGCTGCACCATCTGCGGATTGTGGACTCCTGCCATATGTTCAGGACGGAATTCACCAGATGGGTACATCTGTGACTTATGTATCTAATAATAAATAAAAGTATGTTTACTTTTTTTTAATTTTGATTTATAATAAATATTAAAAAAATACCTTCCTTCAAATCAAACACTCCTTTTAACATTTTGGCATGGCTCAGCCATCTTACTTCTGCACAACATGTAACAGCATCATACTGTAAATCCAAAGACTTAAGAAACTCTTAAAACTGCGGTTCAACCCTTTTGAGTTAATAAAGTTCACTGTTTTGATGACCACCTTCGTGACATGATCCATTTTAAGGGACTTTGCACATAAATACTCCTGATGAATAATGCAATGAAAATTTAGCATCGAAGTATTATCAACTTTGTATTGTCAACTATGTTGTCCAAACATTACTGGAGCACCATATGTTGTTAAAACTGACAGATTGTCGAGTTGTAACGAAAATCGATTCAATGTCGATGTAACAGCTTCAAATCTGGTGAGAAGGTAGTGTCCTTAACTGGATACAGCACCGCCAATTTGTCTCTTTTTTTGAAATCGCTCATTTCGCGGTATCTGTTAAATCTGTGCTTTCATGCAATGCTAGGGATAACATATAAACTTGGATGCTCGATTTTTTAAATTGTCTTTAATATGTTTTCCAATGTCATCGACACACTTACTACGTTAATACCTAAGATCTCGAGAACACACCCACCGATCGGTGTGTTCTTGAGCTTACCTTGGGAATGAACGTAATATAGTATTTTGACGAAACAGGCTTATTTTGGCCACTACTAACATCTACATAACATGCAGACACTTTCGTGCCGCTCTAGTAAATATCTGACGTTGTCAGACAGTTTTCTTTTTAATATTTATTGGTCTGATGGAAATTGCCCTTTGTACTTATCAAACGTATTTGCATGTTTAGTCTCGTAATGCCGTATACGCTTTTAAAACAGCCATAATTATTGCATATTTAAGCTTTGTTTTAAATTCCACGAAAAATAGTTTATAGTTAATTTGTCTTGACGACTTCTCAGTTTTTCTGTGACTCTTCTCTTCTTTAGTTCAACGTCTTTACTACTTGACGCCATTATGGTTTTCGTTTTTAATTAAAAAAATCAGTAAAATGACATCAGTATTACATAACTTTCTGACAAAAATGTCATAGATTAATTAAAAAAAAATAAAAGTGAGGTTTGCTTCCCTTCACTGCACTTAAAAAAGTAGACAAGATATTATTTGGGTATAGCAATTTGTGTTCTTATTAATGTGTTTGTAAAAGTCAAAAGACGATAACGTACATGGGTGCTATCACACCTCAGACTATGTCGCTAGATTTTTACAGAATACTACATGCTACTAGTTCTGCTCACGCAACACGGCCCATGAGCTCACGGTTATCCATATACAACGCGGGTCACAAATAGACACCCAGCGGGCGTATGCGGGTGATAGAAGTGCTGTAGCTGAAGAACTTTTAGAATGTTGCAATTTATGTCACTATTGAAGGGTCGAGTTTTCAAATAGCGGAGATACAAGAAATTTCACAATATGATGAGTAAGTTGTGCCTGGCTGTCTGGTAATTTACCGATAAGCACGGTATAGAGGTACAGGTGTTTATGTGTATTTTATGTCACGTTCCAGTTGATCTGCTGGTGTTTATACGGTTATAATTTATTCCCATCTGTTCTAGGTGATATGTACTCATAGGGCGTTCTCTATTAGCTATTAGCGGCCTATTATATATTATAATAGGCCGTGTTGTTTCCGAAATGAGAACTCCTTCCCAACCTTTTATGTGTTGAGTGGAAGCGAACTCAGGCTCACAGTCTCGGACCGGCACGGAGTCACGGATTTGTCAACGCGAGTGCTGAAAAAACGTTAACCACTAATATATTTTTATAGCTTTTGTATCTCTTGTACTATTTTTTATCCTGTTTATAAGTACTATTTACTTTAATTGGAGTCATTTACATCGTGTATTTGTTTTGTCAACCGATTCTTGTGAATAAAGATATTTCTATTTCTATTTCTTAGTTAATGAAAGTGGCACTTCAAGTTATCATTCAAGGATCAAATAAATCTGAAGCACAGGGCTGAAACAATCAGACAATGGACTGAATAAACATCAATAGAACAGTTCAGAGCCGTGGTAAACAAACTTATGTGGGCTACGTCCATCGAGGCTATACTCGATAGCGTATTTATTTGAGCGTAAAACTATTTTCAGTTACACCTCAGAGTGAATAAACTAAGTTTTAAATAAATTATCTCGTGCAGTTAATCATGAATGTATTATAAATCGAGTAGGCGAAAACATTAAGATTAAAATAAATATATCTTTCATTGTTTTCGGAACACTTCTGAAAACACACGTGGCAGAGCAAAATAAGAATTTTTAAAATAAAATCGAATGCTTAAGTGTTAAACATCATAGGAAACTTTAGGTGAATCAGCCTGTAATACTTTTTTATGTACATAAACGTAAATTTTTGGCCCCTGACGATTATTTTGATATAACATTAAATCTTTATTAGCATTTTATTTACGGTTGAGAAAGTTCGTGTTAAGATCACATAATAAATATAGGTAAACTTGAAAAAGGTTTTAGCCGATTTTTTTAGGTAAGACCTATTTAAGATTAAAAGTCGGTGAAAAATGTTCTTTTCTTATTAGGGAGTTTTTGTAACTACCTAACGTAACGTATCTTCCTATCTATACGGAAATCACTAACGTATCGGAGAAGATGAACGTTAAATTGAGAATTAAAGTTCTGTACGTAACTTAACGATGATGTTGCACTCATCGAATTAGTAATAAACTAATAAGTTGTCAATCTTGTCTTTGTCACTTAACCCTATTTTTGATATTCAAATTAAATAAATATTTTTTTGAACAATTTTTAATTTTTGAGATGGACACGATATTAAATGTAAGTGCCTTTATTGATGACGAAGAAGACGAAAACATACAAGATGCGCTTCTTCTCCACATACTGCACGATTAAGAGCTATTAGGAAATAGAGCAATTCTATACGGCCGCTTTAATTTAGATACCATGTTTGATATACAATATAAAAACCTTTTTCGCTTTACCAAGAATGGTGTACCGAGACTTGCTAGGTCTCTCGATTTACCAGATATTTTACAAATTGGAAATGTCACGTCTGCATCAGGTAAGTTTTACTGCCGCAATCCCTACACAATATGTAAGATTTATGAGTCTTCTTCTTCTAAAAGTGTCCTCTCCTCAATGTAGGTTGGCTACTACAATTTTAAACTCTTCTCTATCTTCAGCTGTTCTTATTAGCTGTTAAAAATTTATCCCTGTCCATTGTCGGATGTTTCTGAGCCACGATAGTCTTTTCCTTCCTAGACCTCTCTTTCCCTCGATTTTTCCTTTCACTATAAGTTGGACATATTGGTACTTATTATTTCTCAGTATGTGGTCTAGGTATGATGTTTTTCTAACTTTTACTGTGTTAAAAAGTTCTCTTTCCTTGCCTATTCTATGCAGCACTTCTTCGTTTGAGGTATGCGATGGTATTTATTTTATATAGGTATTTATGAGTCAAATCAGGGTAATTTGTTTTAGGAATCATTGGATTATGTATGCTCTTGCGACGAGTTACATATCGTAACAGACTTTCAGATCTGGAGCATCTTTTTCAATTTTCTATTGTATCACAAGTGTGTACATACATTTTAAACATGATTTCAGAAAATCAGGAAAGGTAAGAAAACAAAGAAAGAAGTTAAAGAAGTAACGATAAAACTCATAAACGCCGTAACGAGATACGGTTTAGAAATAAATGAAGAAAAAACTGCATGGTGATGAGAAATGGTAAAGAAGCAGTAGAAAATCTTGAAATTAGTAACAGGGCTGAAAAAAAATGTACAAATTTGAGAACAAAGAAAATTTCATTTATCTAGGAGTGATCATAAACAATAAAAATATAGAAAGTAAAGAAATCAATGACAGAATTATTAAAGGTAGCGGAAGCAATGGTGAAAATATTAAAATCAAAAATACTATAAAGAAAAACAAAAGAAAGGCTCTACAGAACTGTGATAACACCAGTTATGCTTTATAAGTGCGAATTGTTCGCACAATAAAGCAAAAATACTAATGCGAGAAGTATCAGAATGAAGCAATTTACACAAAATATACGGAGGAAAAAAAGGAGACATATGAGTTAGAAAAAAAGCTCAAATTAAAGCCCAAAAAATAAGATGACTGGGACAGGTAAAAAGACTTCTTGAACAAAGAGCAACCAAACAAATGCCGAGAAGAGACCAAACGGCAAAAATACGAAAGGGAAGGCTTGGAAGAAAATAAATAGATGCGGTAGAAAACAATTTAAAAGAACTTAGATAAGAGACTGGTAAACTAAAGCAATGCATGGGAGAGTCTGGAAAAGAATTGTCAATCAAGCCTTGGGCTTCATAGCCTATGAGCTGCGAAGGCCCGTGAAGAAATAGGAAAGATTTATAGTACAGGAGTGTTATTAACAAATTGTCAGAAATGTCTTTATGGAGAGAAATACCATCTCATTTTAAATAATAAAAGTAATAAATATTTTTTATTATGTGTTTTTTTAATAATTAAACAAAATGTTTTTTTATAAATTAAAACCAGATTTATTTAAAATTGCCTCTAGTAATTTTTGTTGGTTACTAAAAAACATCACGATAGATAACATCAATATAGAAAAGGTAGAACAATATATTATATATATATATATATATATATATATATATATATATATATATATATATATGTAAATACTTTTTTCTTTTTGGGTGTGGTAGTCAATAAAAAATAGAGCTTTGCTAAGGCGTACTATTTATTCTGAATTCCGAGCTTTCGGTGGTTATTTGCCACCTTTATCAAGGTCTACAATGAAAATTACTGTGTTATAACATTAGGCTGATGTAATATAAAAGTTATAAAAACTTACCAGAAAGTAAGATTCATAGCATATAAAACACAACGTTAAATAACATAATGTGACCTGAATTATTGAAGGCATTAAAAATTTTAAAAACTTTAAAATACTTAAAAATTAAAGAACATGTTACAAAGTTTAAAAAGTAAAAAATAAGACGACATGTTTGACAAAAAACAGTCGTCTTCGCAGGTTTGAATTCAGTCACATCTCACGAACAGAAAGAGGTAGTAGGAGGAACTATTGTTGTTTAAATAGTTCGATGTAACTACAAAAAACAAACTTTCAAACTGATGTCTAACAAAATGCCGTTTGTGATTTTAGGTACTACCAACCATGTTACCAACTTAGAATTGAGAGGGAAATTTAAAAAAAGGTTTTATTATGTCAAAAAATAAAAAGAAAATAGTATTTAGTAAATAGGTTTAGAAAAAACAAACAAACAAAACAAAATGAACATCTGAATAATAACTGAAGTTAATCATGATAATTATAGCAATTAATAATGGAATTTACGAAACATGAAGCACTCTGAGATGCAGAAAACCCTAGTCAAAAGTCAAAATAAAATTGTAAATTTTGCTAAGATTCTGGATCTCAGATCTTTTATTCAGATTGTTGTTATCACTCTTGCTGATATGTACCATTTCTAAGAATGTTCTCTTAAATTTATTTTTCTCTCTGGCTAATATTTTAACATTGTTGAAATCTATCTTATGGTCTAGATCGATAGTGTGTTCTGCCAAAGCACAAGTGGGTTTATTTAGTCTACAGTCACTCTTATGAGAAATGATACGACTAGACAGATTTCTTCCAGTTTCACCAATGTACGTGGATGGACATTCAGTACATTGAATGCAATAAACAACATCTCTTGACTCTAAAGTAGTTAGGGGTTGTTTTATTTTGCTATATAGCTGACGTATGGTTTTGATGTTCTTGTTAGCTATTTTGATGTTCTTAAATTCTTTGAAAATTTTAGTAAGTTCTACGGTTAGTTTTGGAATATACGGAAGGGCATAAAAATACACACTTGTTTGAGAAGAATTGTTTTGTGCTGAGGGCACTGATTGAGAATTAGTGAGAATGTTATTTCTGTTAACAAATGGAACATTAAAAATTAATTTATTAATCAGTCTTAGAGGATATGAATTTTCAACAAAAATATTCCGTAAGAGGTTTAGATCATGTTGGAGATGATCTGGATGTGATAACCTTTTGACACGTTCTTTCATTGCTAGGACTAGGTTGGTTTTCATTCTAGGAGGGTGATGGGAATGGTAGCTTATGAATCTATTGCTACATATAGGTTTTCTATACCATTGTGTTTTCACAACATTATCCTCACATCTATGCAAACGCATGTCAAGGAAGGGCAAAGATCCCTCCCGCTCTTCCTCGCACGTGAATTGCAAGTGTGCGAGTGGTGTGCAAGAGCGGGAGGGATCTTTGCCCTTCCTTGACATGCGTTTGCATAGATGTGAGGATAATGTTGTGAAAACACAATGGTATAGAAAACCTATATGTAGCAATAGATTCATAAGCTACCATTCCCATCACCCTCCTAGAATGAAAACCAACCTAGTCCTAGCAATGAAAGAACGTGTCAAAAGGTTATCACATCCAGATCATCTCCAACATGATCTAAACCTCTTACGGAATATTTTTGTTGAAAATTCATATCCTCTAAGACTGATTAATAAATTAATTTTTAATGTTCCATTTGTTAACAGAAATAACATTCTCACTAATTCTCAATCAGTGCCCTCAGCACAAAACAATTCTTCTCAAACAAGTGTGTATTTTTATGCCCTTCCGTATATTCCAAAACTAACCGTAGAACTTACTAAAATTTTCAAAGAATTTAAGAACATCAAAATAGCTAACAAGAACATCAAAACCATACGTCAGCTATATAGCAAAATAAAACAACCCCTAACTACTTTAGAGTCAAGAGATGTTGTTTATTGCATTCAATGTACTGAATGTCCATCCACGTACATTGGTGAAACTGGAAGAAATCTGTCTAGTCGTATCATTTCTCATAAGAGTGACTGTAGACTTAATAAACCCACTTGTGCTTTGGCAGAACACACTATCGATCTAGACCATAAGATAGATTTCAACAATGTTAAAATATTAGCCAGAGAGAAAAATAAATTTAAGAGAACATTCTTAGAAATGGTACATATCAGCAAGAGTGATAACAACAATCTGAATAAAAGATCTGAGATCCAGAATCTTAGCAAAATTTACAATTTTATTTTGACTTTTGACTAGGGTTTTCTGCATCTCAGAGTGCTTCATGTTTCGTAAATTCCATTATTAATTGCTATAATTATCATGATTAACTTCAGTTATTATTCAGATGTTCATTTTGTTTTGTTTGTTTGTTTTTTCTAAACCTATTTACTAAATACTATTTTCTTTTTATTTTTTGACATAATAAAACCTTTTTTTAAATTTCCCTCTCAATTCTAAGTTGGTAACATGGTTGGTAGTACCTAAAATCACAAACGGCATTTTGTTAGACATCAGTTTGAAAGTTTGTTTTTTGTAGTTACATCGAACTATTTAAACAACAATAGTTCCTCCTACTACCTCTTTCTGTTCGTGAGATGTGACTGAATTCAAACCTGCGAAGACGACTGTTTTTTGTCAAACATGTCGTCTTATTTTTTACTTTTTAAACTTTGTAACATGTTCTTTAATTTTTAAGTATTTTAAAGTTTTTAAAATTTTTAATGCCTTCAATAATTCAGGTCACATTATGTTATTTAACGTTGTGTTTTATATGCTATGAATCTTACTTTCTGGTAAGTTTTTATAACACCCAAAAAGAAAAAAGTATTTACATATTTTTTCCAAACTAGTCAAAAAACTTTGGACTACCTTGTCTTATATATATATATATATATATATATATATATATATATATATATATATATATATATATCTAGTACATGCAATTAAAAACGAAAAGGAAAACCAAACACTAGAAATTAAAAGAAGGACACAATTGTCATGGGCTGCTTTTGGTAAGTTGAGCTTCATTTTAAAAGACAAAAAAATCCCAATTCACTTAAAACGAAAAACCTATGACACTTGTATACTACCAGTTGCAACTTATGGGTTGGAAACTATGGCAATAACAAGAAAAATGGACAGAACAATTAAGAGTAACTCAACGGGCCATGGAGAGGGCCATGTTAAATATAAGCCTCAGAGACAAAATAACACCGAAATACGTCGAAGAACTAAAGTAACCGACATCATGCGAAAAATAGCGACATTGAGATGGCAATGGGTAGCACATGTAGCAAGACAAGACACCAACAGATGGTCTCATAAAGTGACATTCTGGAGACCTCGAGAAACAAAAAGAAGCGTGGGAAGACCCAAAAAGAGATGGATAGACGATATAACAGCTGTAGCTGGAAAACAGTGGATGAGAATTGCAAAAGATAGGGAAGCGTGGAAGCAATTGGAGGAGGCCTATGTCCAACAATGGATAAATGAAGGCTGAAGAAGAAGAAGAAGAAGACTAAAAAATCTATTATAGATTAAGATGGCAGGACACGTGATACGCAGTAATGACAATTGTCTTATAAACAATGTTTTTTAGGGAAGACCAGATGGGAGAAGATCCATAGAGCGGCCTAGAAAAACGTGGAAAGATGGTGTCAGAGAGAATCTAAAGAAAATACGAATGAGGGAGAGACTTTCATCATGTGTAAGTCGGATTAATGAACAAAATAATATTTATCAAACTCCAAATTCCGAATAGATGAAGCTCTTAATATTTAATTTCATGATAAGAAGTGCCAGGAAATTAATACCTACCTGGGAGGCAGAAAATGTACAGAAACATCTAAGTTTCTCAGTAAAATAAGAACTAACGAAAGGAAGAGCACAAACATTTAATTAATATCCACACAAAAATGAGGAAAGTATTATGGGGAACTACTGACAGAAAATAGGGACGAATGCTTAACTCAATCACCAACAGAGGTTAATATTGAAGGAGATGATATAACAATACAAGTGACAGACATTAGAAAAGCTATAAAAGAACTGAAAAACGGCAGGTCTCCAGGGCCAGGGGATATCCCAGCCGAACTAATAAAATGTGGATCACAAAAATTGTTTGAAACCGTCACTTGGTGCATAAATCAATTTATAAATGGTTCTCCCGTACCCGACGAGTGGAAAATTGCTTATATTTCGTCGATTCATAAGAACGGAGATAAGCTTAAATGTGAAAACTATAGAGGGATATCAGTCACTAGTACATTCAGCCGTTTGTATGGACGAATAATTAGAGACCGCATTGAGAAGGAATACAAAGACCAAGAGGAAGAAGAACAATCCGGTTTTCGAACAGGAAGAAGCTGTACTGATAATATCTTCTGCCTCAAACAACTAATAGAAAAAAAAATTAAACACAAATCAAGAAACCCACCTCATGTTTATTGACTTGCAGAAGGCGTACGATACAGTTTCTGTAAACAAACTCTGCAACGTGTTACGACAGCGAATATTAGTGTCACCTTAATAAAAGCCTTAAGAAATTTGTATGAAGGGTCAACATCACAAATAAAAACTGGAAACAGACTATCGCAAAGCTTCCTGGTTAATAAAGGTCTACGTCAGGGGTGTTGTATATCACCGACCTTGTTTAAAATATATGTTGCAAAAGCATTGAAAGAGTGGAAACGAAAATGCAGAGGCATGGGCGTAGACCTTGGAGAGATTTGCTTGTATACATTGCAGTTTGCTGATGACCAGGTTGTTATAGCAAACGATAAAGATGATCTGGAGTACATGGCAAGGAAATTACAAGAAGAATATAGAAAGTGGGGACTAGAAATTAATACAGAAAAAAACAAAATACCTGCCAATAGGTACCGAACTATCGAACATCACATTAGAAAATAACGAAATCATCATGCCCTGCGATCATTACACATACCTAGGAATCGTTTTTGACACAACAGGGAAAGATGATGAAGAAATAAAGAGAAGAATAACACAATCCAGAAAAACAATAGGTTGTCTAAACAGCGTACTGTGGAGTCATGAAATAGGAAAAAGAAGAAAACACAATATCTACGAATCTCTTATTAAAAGCAGTCTATTGTACGGAGCAGAAACTTGGCGAATAACCGAAAACAACAGAAGAAAACTGGAGGCAGTAGAAATGGACGCTTTTAGAAGATCAGTAGGAGTGTCACGCAGAGAGAGAATACGTAATGATGAGATAAGACAGCGAATGGGGGTTGACGGCTCTCTAACAACAGACATAGAAAGAAAACAGCTGATATGGTACGGACACGTCCAGAGGATGGATAACTCAAGACTCCCAAAAATAATTATGCAATGGGTACCACCAAACCGCAGAAAGAGAGGAAGACCCAAGAAATCTTGGAGAGAGGGAGTAACGAAGGCGATGAGCGCAAGAGATCTTAGAGAGGACCAATGGGATGATAGAGTGTCATGGAAATTAGGCATCGGACAACGTCGCAAGACGGTTTAAAACTGATTGATATATATATATATATATATATATATATATATATATATATATATATATATATATATATATATATATTATATATATATATATAAGTTATGATTTTTGAGGATGCGTCAGTTTATTTGGCCCACAAGACAAAGAAAACTCTTTGACTTACTGTCAAGCTTTCGAATTTTATTTAATTCTTTTTCAAGACATCTATAAAAGAAATATAAATTAACTAGTTAAAATTGTTAATTGTCTTACTTACTAGTCGTGAGATTACAGTTTTTAATATTGTACTCTACAAAACAAACCATAATAAATATATTAAATTTTTTTTATTAAAAATAACTATATTGTCACTATATATGTCATTGTCATGGTTTGATTAATGGACATATATGAATGAAAATACAGTTATTTTATGTGGAAAGCAAAACCAGTAACAATAGTTTTTATTATAATTTATTTAATTGTCTATAAAAAATATAAATTAATCCAGTCAGCAGTTTGGCTTAAGCACATATGAATTTTTAATGTTAGGATGTCAATAGAAAATGAGATTTTGACGGTATTTATTGATATGTTAATATGTAACAATAAATGTTACTTAATTTGTCAATATCTGATCTTCTATTTACACATTTTTTATTTTTTTGTATATGTGTCATACTAATAAACATACTAATTGAAAATTCTTATCCCGTTGGCTTACTCAATAAATTAATTTTAGTACTGCAAACTCTCCAACCTCCATCACATTGATCGACAATACCAACAATAAAAAACAAATCACAGTAAAAATAGCAAATCAAGAAATAAACAATAGCCTGACAGTTAACACCTTAATACCAATAACACCACAAACTTTTGGATCTTTACCTTATATTCCATTCTTATCACCAAAACTTCTCAAATTATTTAAAGGATTAGAAAACATAAAAATTGCCACCAGAAATGTTAAAACCATAGCACATTTATACACTAAAACTAAAGATCCTTTAACAACTGATGAAAGTTCTAGAGTAGTGTATCAAATACCTTGCTCAGACTGTGATAAAGTTTATATAGGAGAAACTTCTCGAACATTACACAGCAGAATTATTTCTCATAAAAGTGATGTAAAAACTAAGAAATCACAAGCTTGTGGATTAACTGAACACTCCATCAATCTAAATCACACATTTAATTTTTCACAGGCTTCAATTCTAGAGAGGCAGAAACATGAACAGAAACGGTTATTTTTAGAAATGACACATATACAAAAAAATAAAAAATGTGTAAATAGAAGATCAGATATTGACAAATTAAGTAACATTTATTGTTACATATTATTAACATATCAATAAATACCGTCAAAATCTCATTTTCTATTGACATCCTAACATTAAAAATTCATATGTGCTTAAGCCAAACTGCTGACTGGATTAATTTATATTTTTTATAGACAATTAAATAAATTATAATAAAAACTATTGTTACTGGTTTTGCTTTCCACATAAAATAACTGTATTTTCATTCATATATGTCCATTAATCAAACCATGACAATGACATATATAGTGACAATATAGTTATTTTTAATAAAAAAATTTTAATATATTTATTATGGTTTGTTTTGTAGAGTACAATATAAAAACTGTAATCTCACGACTAGTAAGTAAGACAATTAACAATTTTAACTAGTTAATTTATATTTCTTTTTATAGATGTCTTGAAAAAGAATTAAATAAAATTCGAAAGCTTGACAGTAAGTCAAAGAGTTTTCTTTGTCTTGTGGGCCAAATAAACTGACTGCATCCTAAAAAATCATAACTATATATATATATATATATATATATATATATATATATATATATATATATATATATATATATATATATAACGCTGAATAAATTAGTTAAAATATTAATATCTTGTATAACAAACAACATTAATACACAATAAGTTTCTGTCGGCTAATATAAACATTATACGTAACTTCATTAAAGTTTTGTATATTTACTCTCTTAAAAACGTAAATTGCGATTTATTATTACGACGATGCATCGTTAATCTCCATTTATTATGAGAATATAAATACGTAAATATTCAAATTGGATGATTTCTAAATTAATCACAAAAAATGTTAATAAAATAATACACTTAACAGTACTTGTAATTAAAATATGTACTTCAAAACTTAAGCAATGCAAATTAATTTCAGTAATTTGACAAAATCTATGGAAGTTTCCTAGGAATTATATACTCCGTTCAACAAGAACAATTTATAATTAAATCAATATTGTATGTGAGATGCAGGCCCTCTCAATACATTCATGAGATGTGCTATGGAATTCGTGTCATGAAGTTTCGATGGCCGATGCATATTTGGATGGTTTAGAAATTTGTTATAGTCCAGTTAGCATTCATATAAATGTAATGATCCCAAAAACACTGATACTGGTATAATGTTGACGTAGAATATCCATTCATGGAGGTTCTCCGTAACGTCTTAGTTAAAACATTTCAGTTTATCGTAATGTAATCGATTGGCGAATTATTTATAGGGTACCTTCTTTTTCGTGTACCGTCTCCATCATTGGAGGCTAGCGGTTGTGGTGGCAAACATTTCTCTGTCTTCTGTACGCAAAAGTTCTTCAAAGCCTAAATAGTCCTGTCCAGTTCCTATTATGTATTACGCAACCAGAATAATTCGTTCATTCCAATACCTCGTTTTCCCTCCATGTTACGCTTAATGATCCATTGTGGAATATAGTAGTTTTCGTTACATGGCAAATGGCCCAATAACTGTTTTTTCCTATTTTAATCGTTTTCAATAGTCGTTTTTAAATATTTAGTCTACTTAGAATTCCTCAGTTTTTTTTCGTGCAGTAAGAAGTTTTTAAAATCTTCGGTACACCACATTTCTAAATGCCTCAGACTAAAACTTATTTTCAGGTATTTTAGGTTAAACTTCGTCAGGTCCTTGTAGTAAATTTAGATGGTATTTAAAGAAATACCAAGAAGATCGCATTAAGAAAATCATAGAGTAAAACAAAAGTTTAAAAACAATGAAGACAAATATAGGAAAAAGAAAACTAATCTTGCTTAAAGCTGAGAACAATGAAGAAAGAGATCTAGGAGAAATAGTAAAAATCACAGAAAGATATTACACAGACCTATGCAGTTCTAAAAATGACCCACCACTATCATCTAAACAGAATCTCTCGAGGAAAATACAAAATGTTGGCTCAGAGGTATTACCAGAAATAACTGAAGATAAAATCGAAAAATCCATAAACAACATGAAAAGAAATAAAGCGACCGATGAGGACAAAATACTGGCGGAACTGCTAAAAGAAGGAGGAGACACGATAAAAAAAATGCTAAAAATACTGTTCAATAAATGTCTGTTTGAAGGTAAAATACCTAAACAATGGAGAAATGCCAACACAATCTTAATACATAAGAAAGGAGACCGAACAGACCTAAACAACTATCGTCCTATTTCCTTTTTGTCACAACTATATAAAACCTGCACAAGAATAATAAACAACCGACTAACCTATAAACTTGATAACTACCAACCAGCTGAACAGGCCGGATTCAGGAAAGGATACAGCACAATCGACCATCTACATGCGCTTAAAATCTTAATTGAGAAAACCAATGAATACAACCTTCCGCTGTACTTAGCATTCGTAGATTATGAAAAGGCTTTCGACAGCATTGAACACTGGGCGGTTGAAGAAGCTCTGGTCAATAGTAGAATAGATTCAAGATATCGACAATTGATACATGATATTTACCAAAACGCAACCATGACCGTAATTCTGGACGACAAATTAATAACGGATAATATAAAAGTTAAACGAGGAGTACGACAAGGCGATATAATTTCACCTAAACTGTTTACCTTGACCCTCGAAGACATAATAAAATCAACAGATTGGGAAAACAGAGGAATATGTATTAACGGAAAATACCTAAATCACCTTAGATATGCGGATGATATATTCCTGATCTCCTCGGAACGACAAGAACTGGAATTAATGCTGAATGAACTTCATGAAAACTCACTGCAAAAAGGCCTAAAAATTAACTTCAACAAAACAAAAGTAATGACAAACACGGAAGACCACGAGGCAATAAAAATACAAACAGAAAAAATAGAACAGGTAAATGAGTATATCTATCTAGGACAAGCAATCAGAGCTAACAGAGAAAATCAAACAGCCGAAATATCGAGACGAGTAAGAATGGGATGGGCAGCGTTCGGCAAACTTTCTTACGTTCTAAAAAATCAAACAATCCCTCTATACTTACGAAGCAAGGTATATAACTCCTGTATAATACCGGTGCTCACCTACGGAGCACAGACATGGACATTTACACAGGCCAATTTGGATAGGATAAGGAAGGCACAAAGAACGATGGAGAGACAAATGTTGGGTATATCACTTAAAGATAGAAAACGTAACCAGTGGATCAGGAATAATGACATCGAAAAGTGGCGTCCATACAATGCAAAGAGATCAAGAGGCAGACCACAGATGAGGTGGAAAGATGACATCAGGAAACAAGGAGGTCCCACATGGCAGAGAACAGCTTAAGATAGGGAAAGATGGAGAGAATTGGGGGAGACCTGTATCCAACAATGGAAGGATAGAGAATAGGTTCAAAAAAAAAGTAAATTGCACCTCGAAATTTCTTCGTACATCACTGACATTTCGGAAACAAGGGTTGGCCATTGTCACTAGCTGCTTTGGATGCAAGTTTTGGATTCATAGCTTCCATCCTTAGTATATTATATCGATGGTAAATATCATGTGTATCGACCCATGTGTCTTAATGTGGTAATAAAGAAATACTTCTACAAAAATGGACTTCCTACAGTTGGTATCTTGTTTTTCTATATCATGCATCATATGAATTGACATACGAAATTAAATAAAAAAAATAATATTTATATATGTAATAGATTAATAGATAATATGTATTAGAATTAAATTCGCCTTGACTTTTTCGCTTGCTGTTAATTGGGTGCACCCAGCATTTCCTTTTTTTGTTTGGACGCCTCCAGCCTTAACAAAAGTAATGTCTCTTCATCGGAAGAAGAACTATCTGAGAACATGTTTCAGGTTCAATACTGGGAACGAAACTGGAACGCTGTTAATTCACCGCCGCGCGCCGCATGTGTGCGCTCGGAACTCAAAAAAAAGAACGCAGAGCTAGGAACGCCTGACCGTTGTCTGTGTGCCCGCGAGCTAATTTCTCTCTATTTACAGTCGCCGGTTTTCTCTATTTTTTGCTTTTATTTCATTAAGTTGGAATACACTCTATTTTAGGGATATTTCTCTATCCCCCCCCTTCAAGTGAGCTTTCTATCTACATTAAATTCATTTTTCTAGTCCGTCTCTCATATTTTATTCCCATTATATGCCACTTGCTAAAAGTGCAATGATTTAAAATTTTATGTTATAAAAAATTTTTGGTTTACCGGCAATTTAAAAAAGTGTGTACAGAATGCGTTAAATCAAAATATTAGGTTATAGTTTAGTTAATATGTGTTACATGTTATAGCTGTAAAATATTTGCGGCTCTCAAGGAATATAATTTTATTGTAATTTCAAATGTACTCCTGGTGCCAGAGACAAAACTATAGAAATAATCGCCTGTCTAGCAAATCCAAATCGCGTCTATTTTTAAGTCAAATTTGTTGTGCACATCTTTTAAAATCCAATTTTTGTTGCACGTGTTGTGTTGCGTCTCTTTTTTTATCGCACAATTTTGTGACGTTTGTGTACACATGACATCAAATAACAAAAGTTTTTGACTGCTAATAGTGGTCCATTATTTTATGTGCTCAAACTAGAAAACCATAAATTTTGTACGCTGTATACATTTTTCTTTTTTTATACCGGTGGTTAATAACATTTGATAATAATTTTATATTTACTGTTATACATGACATTTTAGATTTATTTAAATAAACTTATTCTTTTTTTTTTATTTAGAAAATAACCGAATTAACCACGAAGGTCATTAGTGGGGTAAAGAAAATACAATAGGTGTACAAAGTATGATTTAAATACATTATATCTTATTTGTTAAGGAACTGAAAAAGAAGTTTACAGTCTGAAGCTTAAAAATGTAGCATATTTACATTTCATATTGTTTAAATATCCAGGTATCGATGGTTTGTACATCGTGTTAGCACATGTTTTATTGTTATTGCTATATTACACTTGCTGCATTTTGGTGCTTAAGTAAACGTAATGAGATGTTCATTAGTAAGTTTGCAGTGTCCTAACCGAAGACGAGATAGAATAACTTGGTGAGATCTGTTGATTGAATGTGGGTTCCATGGACCAGTATCTTCTTTTATCTTTTTTGGTTTTCTTGTATATGTCTTCAATTGTTCTTTCCATAAATTGAGAGTCATCTTTTTTGATAGTTGCCTTATATCTAAGGCTGGAATTGATTGTTCTGTCAATGAAGTTAATTGTGAAGCTGTGTAAGCCTAACGATCAGCGTTTTTATTTCCCTTGTATCCAGGGTGAGAGATTAACCTAACCTATAAAACCTATTTTTTATTCTGTTTGGCGAAGACTGTTGTAATATTTCTTTGATTAATATGGCTATAGTGTTGTTATAATTTCCTGTGTGAGTTTCAGTGAATTGAGGGAGTCAGATATTATTAAAGAGTGTTTGCTTGGTGCTCTGAAAATGTATTTTAACGCTTGTAATATGGCATAAAGTTTTCCATTTAAGATACTGTATGAACTGGAAAGCCTAAATAAATATTTGGTAGCGTTGTTTATGAATACTGTTATCCTACGTCTTGGGAAGACTTAGATGAATCAGTGAAGATGTGGGTGTAATTTTTATAATTCGAGACTATTTGTTTAGGTATAATTTTGATAAGATGTGGATTGGTATTATATTTATTATATTGCTTTAATTGGGTGTTTACATGTGGGGTTTTGATAATCCACGGAGGAATGTTGTGTCCATTCATAAACCATGTTTTAGCAAAATTTTTAGCTAGAGAGATTTAGCGTTGATATGTAGCGGAGAATTCTAATATAAAAATGTGTTGGGGGTTGCTATTTTGAAAAGTTGATCTAAATCGATTGTAAAAAGTGTTTTTGTGAGCAGGAATTGATGGAAACGATGCTACTCTTGAGGCATGATAAACTGAAAATTTATCGTCTGAAAGATAGTGATGATTAGCCCAGTTCTCAGTATAGGCTTTCTACACGCGTTGTTCTGTAAGCTCGTAGAATTATTCTTAATTATATATATACAAAGGGTGGTCCTTAAGTAATTGTACAACAAGAAACCGTAGATTCTACACTTTAAAATATTACGATTTAAGTCAAGTTGCTTTAATAAAATGTTGATATTAAGAAAGATACAGGGTGTTAAAGTGGAAATTTAAAATTTTATTTTTCGCTATAACATTTATGTTTGTCAATATTTATGTATAAAAATTTACAACTGGGTACCATTAAATATCAGAAATTATAATTTGATGTATACTTTGATGTAGCTGATAGAGGGCGCCACATATGCCACATATGTGGCATACATTTGCACGTAACTTTTTTGCTCTTTAAGTTACCGATATTTTTAATAAAAAATATTAAAGATACGTTATTTTAACAAAAAAAAGGTATACCTGTTAATACCTTCAAAACTCAACAGTTTTCGAGATAATCGCAATTTAGAAATCAACTACATAATTCTGATTTATCGCAATTACTCCAGGCAACGAAAGAAAATTAAAGAAAAACATCAACTCCCTCTGAATTTTGGTATAAAATACCTTTAATAAGGTTAATAGTTAATGAATTATTAAATAAAATAAATATATCAGCAAAATAAAATTATACGATTTGATAAATAACAGAATAATTGGATTTTACTTCAAACGTTTTACGTTTTGTATTACATTAAAGTCATATTCAAAACATTTTATTTACAAACCAAATTAAGAAATAGTTAAAGTAAATAAAATTAAACTTTTTGTCAAAGTAAGTGTTCACTATGTCCATTATTTTCTTTAATTCATTTGTCAATACATTCTATAAAATATCATCTCATATTAAATAGCGTCATAAGTATAATAATTAATAATTTTTTGAATTGTTTATGAATTAAATAATTATATTAATATCTCACCACAAGAATATGACTACCATGAACAATCCAACGTTCAGGAAAGTTGTATTTAAATACTGTCTCACTCCGCTTTCTCTGTAATGTAATGGTTTACCATCTTGTAGAAACCACATATTTCGCCTTAAATTTGATGACAATTCTTTCAATATATCAATAAAATGATTTTATAAAAAATGTAAATAAATCTCTTTATTCAAATGGCAAGATAATTCGCATATCCGTAAAAAATTATCAATGGTTCCAAACCATAGGATATGCATTTTAAATATCAATTTTGAATGATGTGTTACGGATATGCGAATTACCTTTCAATTTGAATGGTGAGATTTATTTACATTCTTTACAAAATGATTTTATTGATTTATTGGAAGAATTGTCATCAAACTTAAGGCGACATATGTGGTTTCTACAAGATGGTACACCATTACACTACAGAGAAAGCGGAGTGAGACAGTATTTAAATACTTCTTTAAACTTTCCTGAACGTTGGATTGTTCATGGTAGTCATATTCTTGTGGAGAGATATTAATATAATTATTTAATTCATGAACATTTAAAAAAATTACTTATTATTATACTTATAACACTTATAATAAATACTGCAGCAGTTTCTTTAGAACCAATGACGCTATTTAATATGAGACGATATTTTATGGAATGTATTGACAAATGAATTAAAGAAAATGGTGGACATAGTGAACACTTACTTTGACAAAAAGTTTAATGTTATTTAGTTTAACTATTTCTTAATTTGGTTTTTAAATAAAATCTTTTGATTATAACTTTAATTTAACACAAATTAAAATAAAAGTTTTGATGTAAAATCCAATTATTCTAATATTTTATCAAATCCCATTTTTAATTATCCTGCTGATATATTTACTTTATTTAATATTTCGTTAATTATTGACTTTATTAAGGTATTTTATAACAAAATTCAGAAGTATTGATGTTTTTATCCATTTTTATTTCATTACCTGGAGTAATTACGTTAAATCAGAATTATGCAGTTGATTTGTAAAATGCGATTAACTCGAAAACTATTGAGTTTTGAAGTTATTAACAAGTTTACCTTTTTTTTGTTAAAATAATGTATCTTTAATATTTTTTATTTTAAATACCGGTAACTTAAAGAACAAAAAAGTTAAGTGCAAATTTATGCCACGTATGTGGCATATGTGGCGCCCTCTATTAGCTATATCAAAGTATTCATCAAATTATAATTCCAGATATTAAATAGTACGCAGCTGTAAATTTTTGTATATAAACGTTTACAAACATGAAAGTTATAGCGAAAAATAAAATTTTAAATTTCCACTTTAACACCCTGTATCTTTTTTAATATCAACATTTTATTAAAGCAAGTTGGCTTAAATCGTAATATTTTAAAGTATAGAATCTGCGGTTTCTTTTTGTACAATTACTTAAGGACCACCCTGTATATATAGTAAACTCTTAAATATTGTGGAAATCTGCAAGAAAAACTCTAATGAGTATCAATTGTTTCGCGGAATGTTTTCGTCAAAGAGAATTAATTTGGCTTCTTCAGGGCTGAAAGAGAATAAATTATAATTAGCTACCATATATTATCTATTAAAAAACATTATTGGTCTTACCGTAACTAGAATTGTCGAGTTAGGATGTTATAAAACTTAGCTAGTAACAACATAGTGGTGTTTTTTGTTACTATGTTCAAAAAAAGTTTTTTTTTAACGTTGGAAATGTATGGTAGCTTTGAACTTACAACGCAAATATTTACCCAAGGTTAATCGAAAAACACAATGTAACTACATTTAAAAGGAAGTAATTCTTTGAATTGTCGGCAATAACTAAATTTTTGATTATTATAAAGTTTAAATGTGAGGTTCTGTTTTCTCAGAACGCATGCGCTGACAATTCAAGTAGTTCTTTTTAATCCATAACGTAAGTTGCAATGATAGAAGAAATCTTTGCTCCCATAGGGTACCGAAAGTTTGTTGATAGAATTTACCATTAAAAGAAAAGTAAGTGTTGTTAAAGAGAAATTCGACGATGCTGATGAATCTGTCATAAGACATGGAACAACGCGGTCCCAGTTAATTTCTATATTTAAATATATATATATATATATATATATATATATATATATATATATATATATATATATATATATATATATATAGTATCTAGGCATTTTAATATTGAAGGGCGAGCAGATATTTGCAACACAGTAATTAAGATTTTTGTATATATTTAGTAGCATCAGATCATCATATCCCAAGACTTATTTGCTTAGCATCTTAGTACATTTAAGTCCTGTGGGCATGAAAGAGTTAGACTTTCAATATGATTTTTCCATGGTAGAAGTTCGTCGAATATCATACACAGAAAATTTATATGTGAAGTATAGTTTAGTTTGTGGTTGTATAGAAATATTGGTGGTAATTGCAGTTCTGTTATGTTTCTTTTTGAGAATAATATGCAGTTTGTTTCGATTGAAGAAAAATTGTATCCAAACATTACAGACCGACGTTCAAAGGATGTTATGCATTGCTGAAGACTTTGGGCCATAGTGCTAATATATTTTCCTTTGATAAACATGATCATGTCATTTCCGTAAAGTCTAGCTACAATTGGTTTCTTTAAGTCTTTTAAGATGTCATTCATAGCAATTAAAAATAACGTTCGACTCAGAATGGACCCTTTTGGGGTGCCATTTAATTGTTTCTCGGTTGAAGATATTGTACCGGACTGTACCTGGACCTGGAATTCTTATTCTTATTATACTTATTCTTGTTGAGGGCTACTGCAGCAATAAAAGAAATATTTATGATCAGTCGCTAACACTAGGAAGTCGTTAGTCTTGTCTTTAAACACCAAGCAAAGGGCAGTTTTATAATAATAGTAACTGAGGGTTTAGAAAAAAAAAATTAATAGCAATTTTATTGTTTAATTCATCTGATTAGGATACTAATGACGAGTTAGTCTTGTAACCAACTATTTTTTGTTTTAACCTATTTTTACTTTTGTCAAAAAGTTTTTTTTCTTTGTTGGGGGTAGAATATATCATATCTGACTTTTTCGCCCATTTTTGAACCATCTGTATATAATTTCTGATAACTTCCCGGATGATGTTTAAATTACAAACTGGTGCATTGGAAATATTTTCAGTTATATTTTTTATAACAGATATTTGTACAGACAGATGTTATTAGAGTTATGTAGTAAGAATAATTTTGAGAATGGTTGTGGAGAAAATATTACCAATGATAGATTCATTGAGTTTAGAATCTAGCTATTTCTGTTAGTTCTGATATTTTTCTAGTCAATCTAACTAAGTACTGAGTTTTTCAGCCAATAATATTAATAATTATGTTGTTATTCCTTACAAAGATGCGTCGCAATAAATGCTCATATTTTGTAAAAGTAAACGGGTCACCCGAATATCTTTCTGGCAAAGATTAAACAACAACTAAAACCGTTTCGGAAACAGCGAATTTTATGTTATAATGGATTCAATTTATGTCTGAAAACATAAGTTTCAATCTAAAATCAGTATTGTAGAATAAAAAGGACATGAATATTTTAAATTGAGAAAAGTATTTGTACTATAATAGCAGAGTAAGGGCCGGTTGGGCCCCCTCACTAATAATACATTTATAATCACCATCATTTTATTTGCCTTTATCACTGTGCTTCGGCTTCCTTAATTACATTTCTGCATAAATATATATCTCAGGTTATATACAGGGTGGTCCTTAAGTAATTGTATCCAAAGAAACCGCAGATTCTACACTTTAAAAAATATTACGATTTAAGCCAACTTGCTTTGATAAAATGTTGATATTAAAAAAGATACAGGGCGTTAAAGTGGAAATTTAAAATTTTATTTTTCGCTATAACTTTCATGTTTGTAAACATTTATGTATAAAAATTTACAACTGGCTACTATTCAATATCAGGAATTATAATTTGTTTCATACTTTGGTATAGCTAATAAAGGGCGCCACATATGCCGCATACGTGGCATTCATTTGCACTTAACTTTTTTTTCTCTTCAAGTTACCGGTATTTTTGGTAAAAAATATTAAAGATACATTATTTTATCAAAAAAACGTATACCTGTTAATAACTTCAAAACTCAACAGTTTTCGAGACAATCGCATTTTACAATCAACTGCGCAATTCTGATTTAACGCAATTACTCCATGCAATTAGAGAAAAATAAATAAATAAATCAATACTTCTGAATTTTGTTATAAAATACCTTTAATAAAGTTTATATTACAAACAGTAAATTTACTGTTTGTATTTTGAGAACGATTTCCGAATTGGAAATTGAAACGTCAATAAACGTATTTTTATCTTTAATTGTGGCTTATTCCCAGTTATAATAGTAATTAATTTACAATGCCACAAGAAAATAGCCTCAGAACAATAACTAATTTTGTTGCGTATAGTTTCTATACCGTTGACTTGACCGTCTAAGATACTGCTTCTCCATTCATCTGACATTCGTTCCACTTCCATAATTCCATTAAACAATCCAGTTAATTAACTTAATCCTATTTCTACTAAGGGTGTTCACACTTCTACAGGGATATTATTTTTAGTCCAATTGGTTATTTTTCCCCCTATGTTCTGTCAAATTATTCGCTTAATAAACTATTTATCCTTCTCATTATTATTTTCGTGCAGTATTACGTTATTTTTGCATCGAATGCATCTTATGTTAATGAATTCATATCCACAAGAGACACCAGACAAGTGTGTTTCTCTAAACATTGATGGGAAATATCAGATATTCAAAATCATCCAGTTTATTCTCGCTTCCTTCATGGTCAATTACGTATCTGATCTAACATTTCCCTTCTGGAATTTTAATGGTACTTTGAATTTATTGTCCCTAATTCTGACCTCGTAATTTTTACTCGACATCTTTTGCCATACCAAATATGTCCTGAATAAAGTGAGGGGTTTCTATTACTGTACGCCCAGAATAGCAATAGACATGAGCTGTGTGCAATAAGAGGGATGATGAAGAATTCGCTACTTATTTACTTACATTATAGGGTTGCCATGGTTTTTATAAATGTTGACCACTTCTTTGTATGCTGAGTATTTATATATAAAAAGCATGGGGTCATAATAAAAAATATAATATGAAATTAAATCAAATCCTCATTGCTTTCATTAGTATCTGTCTGATAATAACTTCCTTATCAGAATATTTACCTAAATAAATAATAAGACATGATTCTACGGCAGCATCAAATAATGGCTCCTTTGAAATGAAATTATCCTCAATAATTTTCACTTTGTCTATAATGGTTTCCACTCTTCTACGGAAAATGATTAAATGAACTTCAAAGAACAATTTTTGAATAAAATTAAAAGTGAAATCTACATTTAGCGTTTCATCATAATTTTTTAGTGCTGCTAAACAAGCTCTAACCATATTTCTTTCCATTAAAGTTTTCTATTATTTGCTGTTTTTTCTTCGCCTAAAATTGTTTAACAAATCTCTTATGAATTTTATTTACAGTGGATACTTGTTTTTCAGTTATATGAAAATTAATAACTTGAAGACGTAACAGGCCTTTTTCGACGGTTTGGAATTTTATTTTTGAACTCCGACCCTCTTTATATTTTTGATCCTACAAAAACTTCTGAATTGCAGCCCAATAGAAGCTCAGATTTCGAATGTCCCAGGTAACCGCTTGACTTGTTTTTATCACCAATCAATGATGAGCAATAGTCTTTATATTATACGTGATGAGATCAAACTGATCAAAGATAATGGCATTAAGCAATTCACTTTGAAAGCTATCCTGATTTTTTTCAAATTAAAATGTGGTTTTCAATTTTATTCTTACAAGATTAAAACGGAATTTTTGCTTAAGTCATAAAGACATCAAAAACAAAATTTATGAGAATTTTTTATTTTCTTACTTTTATGTAGGAATTTTTAGAGCGTAATAATAAAATCTAATAAAAAATTGTTGATGAACTGATTTTTAATTTGAAAATAGAAACAAAATATGTATGTGAAATGTTACCTATATAACTTTCTTTCTTTCCAGTGCTAGACGAATTTTACAAAATTTTAAATCAAGCAAGGAATATCAAGTCAGACAATACAGTGCCTTGAAACACTCACCTGTAATTAGAGCTTGTTTACTGTAAGTATTTACATATTATTAAACTATGTTTAAAAACAATTAAACTAAGTAGTCAGGCTTCGTTATCCCGTAACCGGTGACGTCCGATTTTAGGAACATAACCGGTGACGTCCGATTTTAGGAACATAACCGGTGACGTGGAGTCTCCGGGACTCATCATAAATATGCTGGTCTCATTCAAATTTAAAAATATTATTTTTTCACATTGTTTATAATAATCTGTTCTTTAGGCATTTTTGCCTTTTCTATTGCCTTTTTAGTTCTTTCTGTTACTAGCTATTCTTATTATTAACATTTTTATCAAAAGTTGCAAATAAATCAAGTACGGTGTTACGTCGCAAAACCTATTTTTTTTTAATATTTCTAAATTTATTATGTACAAATGGTTTTAATATTAGGTATAACAAATATTGAATAATCTATGGTAATACAAATTATCATTAGTAGTCTAAACGTAACGAAACGTGCAGGGGGTAAATAAGGACAAAAAAAGGATTATTTTTTTTATTCCTTTTCAACGTTACAGTTTCTGCATATTTTATGAGAACAAGTCAAGCAAATGGGTTTTTTTACAACAAACGCATAAATAAGATGTCTTCCTATGAAGTTTTGATGCAATATTTTCGAACTGCTAGCCCATCTTCTTGAATAGAAGGAGATTCAACCACGCACAGTATTCTCTTTATGTTTTTTCTTATTTTTGTCGGCATTCTGCTGTTATACATTCGTTGTTTCATGTGTGCTTCAATTAAGCTTTTAACCAGTACCTTCATAAAATCTTTTCTGTCTAAGGGATTGGATTCTCTATAACACTGGTATATAACGAAAGCGTTAACTGTACTCATATCTAGTATTTTGTAAAATATAGCCATTGGCCAATGTTGCGTTCTTCTGGACGAACTGTAAACCGTCCATTTTTCATCCAAAGCATCAACGCTGCCTTTCGTCATATTATACAGTCTAATTATTTCTGGTTTTTGTGTTTTTTCATTTACGGCTGTACTATGATGCATGGAGGATACTAGTATGATGGCTTTGTTTTTTTAGTAACACGATAGAAGGGTAATGTCTTTTGTAAAACCGTATCTAACTGAACCAATCTCTCTATGCCTTTGAGGAAGAAAGGAGGAATATTATGTCTTTTAACCTTTTTCATAGTTCCCACATATGTTAGGCCATTAGATTTCAACAAATGAACTAGTTCTATAGACGTGAACTAATTGACAACTGTTACATTACGATTACTGGCAAATAATGGCTTAGAAAGCCGTAACACAGATTGAGTAGGTTTAGCAAGCTTTTTATCAGTTACTGAAAGGCCCATTTCGTCGGAATTTTGGCCTGTATATTCCTACGCATTGTACACATAATTGTTTCTTGCATCTGTTAATATCATAATTTTAAGTCTATATTTTCGTGGTTTGTTTGGAATATACATTCTAAAGCGTGATCTACCCTGTAAACCAACTAACATTTCATTAATGCATACATATTCACCAACAGAAAACTCCGTTTGACAGTTTTAAATAAAAGATTTAAATAGTTCTTGAAATGGTGCTAGTGGATTTACCGCTTTTCGTTGTTCTTTTGTGGAAGGGTCATCAAAACGTTAACAAGTCAATAAAACTGCAAATCTCTTGGCATTCATTACGAAACGAAAAATTCCTCTGCCCGTTTCATCTGTAGCAAATAGACATTCTATGTCTTCATCATTGGACTTAAATACTGAGGTGTAAATCAGTAAGCCTAAAAATGATTCCATTTTGACCTGGTCGACATTTTTTAATTCCGGCCTATTTTCATTTTTGTATTTGACCCTCGTCAATTTTACATTTGTCCATTTAACTATAACATTTAACATTTGATTTGTAAGCAGTTCCAAATTTCCTTTGGAGGTGCCGAAAGACCAAGAGACCGAACCTTTCCTTTCAGCCCCGGTAAATGTACAATAATATTATGCTTTTAAGTACGAATATTTTTTGGTGCACTAGCTGACCACTTAAATCTGTTTTTGCCATAAAAGTATTTTGAAGATCTTGACGCCAATATATTATTTTCATCATCACTGGATGAGTCTTGGTTTAAAGTTTCTGAAATATTGTCTTCTGGATCAGATTCACTATCAGACTGCTCAGATGCCGACTCATGACTGCTTTCTATTACCGCATCACTGTCAATATCATCAATATCACTATATTCAGAGTCCAAACCATTAAACCAATGTAACACTTTCTCTTCAAATTTCGGATCTGTAACACCTTCAATGGTGACGTTGAGTCTCGCTGACTCCAATAACGTCAGTTCTCGGCTAAACGTAAACTAATCAAACAAAAACGTTTGGTTTATGAACTATCTTTAGAAAGGTAGGTACTTAGCTGCAGGCCATCCAGAATCGTCCGCTTCAATATTTTAAACCGGTTTTTAATTTCTCAAGAGTCGCTCAGACTCTACGTCACCGGTTACCAGTTTAAGTTCAAAAGTTGTAAAGCGTTTAAGATCAACAATTCATGTTTTTGATACTCGAAAATAGAACGCTTGTGTGTATGCGATTGGTGTGTAAGTGAGGGTGTCTACGTGCACATGTTGTGAGTGAGTGTACGAACCATAACAACTATATAATAGAACAAACTTTAATACATGCAAAATTCATATATGTAGTTCACATTATATTTTTTTTCAGTCATATTTTTTATTGCATTTTTATGTTATTAGTTAATTACTAATAATGTAGGTTTAATCAGCAACACAAAACAAAACATGCTTACTCATGTTTTGTAGCATTGTCCTTAGACTCTATGGCAACTCAAATTAGGTTGGGCATACTTACTAGACTTAGGATCTACCCCGTAGAGAGGTAAATTGATTGCAAATCTACTCTATTTTGGCTTAAAGTTCGTGTAATATCCGTTAAGGGTTATTCGTTAGTGTCTGTTTCATTTTATGCTAAACTGTTTCAACGTCCTTAAGGTCAGTACTGTTAGAAGTCCAAGAAAGGACATTTATATTGTGGATTCAAACCAGATGTTTGTTGTTCTGGCCGTATGACAGACCACTTCGTCCTGAAGAACTTTCTACAGTTTACCTAAAGCACCAGCAAGATCCGACGAACTTTCTACAGCCGTAAAATTAAATAATGTGTCAAAGTTCAATAAGTCTGTTAAGTACTAGAAATCTCTGTGTATGAAATGAACTCGGCCGATGTGTCAATAGCGACTTTACTATTTCCAATATCTAACAACTGCTTCGACAACACAATTGCACTTTGATCTTCTTGCAAAAACACTCGCATATTAGTTGTCAGTTGGAGTGTCTTTAAGTGCTGAAACAAATGAGATGACGTTAGATATGCGTTTAGTTCGTCTGCAGCAGTTAATTGGGGCATAATTATTCAATAAGGAACAGTCTGACAATATAACCATGGTTCCGCCAAAAATGTTTTTGACAGTTGAATATTTTTCAAAGTTCTATTCAGTGCCTGTAATGATTTCTTGTGTGTCAATTTAAATTCGTCCCAAAAGATTAATTTGCATACCTATAAAATTTCGCCATTGCACCGTTTTGGCGATATTGCAATCTGATGTTTCTTTGATTGGTATGTTTAATGCTAATATAAGGCGAAATATGCAGTTCGTTCGCCTTCTAATAAAGTTACAGGTATTCCAGATGAATACGCTAGCATTTTTGCGATCTGATTATTGTCAATAACAATAAAATAAGTAATGTTTTTTCTGTTCATCCCAGAGCATCAAGGAAGTAAATTTCACCAGATGAATTGCTCATAGCTTCTATCAAAGTATCGTATGCAATCATTTGTTGTTGATTCAATTTTAGACAATTTATACGAACTATTTCGGCAAATGCTTCACTGTTGAACTATTGTTATCTTTGTTTTAACTGTTGTTCCCCTTTATAAAGTCTTAAAGGAAATGAATAACATTTATTTATTGTGTTTCCTAAAAGGTGCATTTGAAGGCGCGGTTTTATCGAATGGCCCCCGGGATCATTTATATCATCATTTTATATAACATCATTTATAAAACAAAACATGCCAACATACAATAATTAAAATACAGAATTACCACCGAGATAAGAAGAATTGAGCAGTCGGGGATGTTGCAAAATGTACAGTAAAGTTTTAAAAATCCCATGGCTTGTTGTATTGAAGTAAACGGACAACCTTTTGAGAACTTGCTGTAATCGCCTTTACTGGTTTTTTTACCTATGATTTGGATAAATATTTTACAGCACCAGTTTTGTTAAACTTCTTTCGATAGTAGACCTACTTCTGATATTTTTATGACATAAATTATTGAAGAATATTCAAATTAAACGATCTGATTCATCTAAATGTATTATTTTAATATAATGCGAACTTGTGAAAATACGGAAATGCGAACAGAAATGTAATGTTCATAAATCCTATTTTGGATTCTACAATTTGTTTGGCCTATATAGGATCGAAGACAGTCTGCACAAGGAATTTCATAAACTTCGTGTTGTTTATTTGGAATATTGTCTTTGATAGATCGGACAAGAGATGAAAGTTTTAGGAGATAAATATTATCTTTATTCCTCTTGATTTAAGAATTTTGTCGATTTTGTGAGTGACACCTTTGATGTAAGGAAGAAAAGCTTTTGTATGGTGAGGGTCTGAATCTTTGGATAATCTTATTTTTTTGATTATTTTTAAAATTTTTTAATAAATTTTATACCATTTTACAAAAAAAATTTTACTTCACAATAAGTTTTTTAAAACTATGGTATATGGTAAACTACTGGGAATTTTCCTTTTAAATTTTAATTATTTATTTATTCCTTCTATATATACAGGATAGTTATTTCATAGCGATATCGAAATAAAAACGGTCATAACTTGTTAAATATCCTGCAGTGTCAAATTTCGTTTTGTAAGAACAGGGATTATAAGTTCAGACAAGGTTGCATTTTGTCGCCAACATCGTTCACTGTTTACTTGGACCAGTTATTTAAAAAGGCACTTGAGAGACAACCATATGGAATAAAAATCAACGGGGAACTACTTAATGTGATTAGATATGCAGACGATACAGTAATTCTATCAGACAATATTGAAGGTCTTCAAATTCTGCTTGATCGTATTCACGAGGTAGGAAAGGGAATGGGCATTAAAATAAACTCAAACAAAACCAAATATTTCGTGTTTAGTTGAGACCCACATCCCGATGCAAAGCTTCAATTAAACGGAGTCCCAAGTTGAGAAAGTTCACAAAATATTTAGAAATTGTATGTTTACTTTCTATCCATCTATCTATAGCCCAAAATCTATTCATGTGTTGAATATAGGCCTCTCCCATTTGTCTCCATTTATCTCTGTCTTCTGTTTGTCTTTTCCACATTGGACCTGCGCTTTGCTCAATGTCATCTTTCCATCTCATTTGCGGTCGACCTCTTGACCTTTTTGCAGTATATGGTCTCCAGCGGCCAATTTCTTTATTCTATCTTCCATCCTGATATCTTTCGTTATGCCCAGTCCATTTCCATTTTTCTATTGTTTCGGTTTTGCATCTTATCCACTCGTTCCTCTTTTTATCTCTCAACGATATTAACAACATTTGTCTTTCCATAGCTCTTTGAGTTTTCTTTATTCTATCTAAGTTGCTCTTGGCACACGTCCACGTCTGGACACCATATGTCAGAACAGGTAGGACGCATGCATTAAATACCTTCGTTCTTAATTTTAAAGGTATTTTTTGGGTTTTGATAGTATGTATATGAGAGTTTTCCGAATGCAGCCCACCCCATTCTTATTCTTCTGATTATTTCTTTAGTCTGGTTACTTTTGTCTGCTCTGATAGCTTGTCCTAAGTAGATATATTCTTGGACGTGTTCTATGTTTGTTCCACCTATGGTAATTACTGATCTGTCTTCTGTATTAGTCATTATTTTAGTTTTCTTGAGATTCATTTTTAGTTCTTTCTCAAGAGATGTTTTTTCTATGTCTGAAATCATTATTCGTAGTTGTTCCATAGTTTTTCGTTTATACAAATCTCTTTATTGCCCCAGTCTGTAGATTTAAAAATGTCTTCCAACGCAAGAGTAAATAGTTTAGGTTAGATTGTATCCTCTTGTCTGACACCTCTACAAATTCTAATTAATGGAGTTTGCAAATCTCTGTCTAGCTGAATTCTCATAGTGACGTTTTGATATATATATATATATATATATATATATATATATATATATATATATATATATATATATATATATATATATATATATAACACTGTTTTTGATGGGTTGGAGTCAATAAAAGGGGCTATTTGTTGACTATTTTTTACTCGAGCTTTCAATTGTGTTTACAATTTTTATCAAGAGCTTCTAAAAAATACAAAATGTCTTACAAAGTTGAACTAGAAATAAAAAATTTTTTGTTAACTCACCAAATAAAATTAGTTTTTTATATAAAACTACTGCTTACATAATAAATACAAAAAATATTAATAAAAAAATGTCTTATTCTAATAAATGTTTCTCTGAAAAATTTTAGATGAAGTTTCTTAAGAAAAAAAAATTGAATTTATAAACAAAAATAGAATAGCTACAACCAGCCTAAAATGTCATAAATACTAACTTAAAAATTTTTATTTTTGACATATTGTCAAAAATAAAATTTTGTTTAAAAAATTCTTCTTTGTTTAGTAACAAAAAAGAAGAAGATTTATTCACCATTGATAGATGCCCGAAAAAATGTAACAAATACATGGAAAATTCAAAATGTGATATTTTACTGACTGCATAAATTAAATCCTCCAACTTATAATCGAGGGTAAAATTGAAGGCAAGAGAGGAATGGGACGCAAGAAAATGTCCTGGCTCCGAAACATAAGGCAATGGATAGGGATTAACGACATACAATCTCTGATACATATTGCAAGAAATAGAGAGTTAATGGAAAATGTGATCGCTAACATCCATTAGTGGATTTGCATCTGAAGAAGAAGAAGAAGATAAATTAAATAGAAATTATATAATTACAAATTTTGCTTAAATTTTGAATTTCTGACCTTTTGTTTAAATTATTATCACTTTTGCTAATACAAACCATTTCCAAAAAAGTTCTTTTAAATTTATTACTTTCATTACATACAAATGCGATTTGAGAGATTTCTTCCAGTCTATATAAGCTGAGTATATTGGTGAGACTGGAAGAAATCTCTCAAATCGCATTATTTCTCACAAGAGTGATTGTAGAATTAAGAAACCATCTTGTGCTTTGGCAGAGCATGTAATAGACAAAGACCATATTATGGATTTTGATAATATTAAAATTTTATGTAATGAAAGTAATAAATTTAAAAGAACTTTTTTGGAAATGGTTTGTATTAGCAAAAGTGATAATAATTTAAACAAAAGGTCAGAAATTCAAAATTTAAGCAAAATTTGTAATTATATAATTTCTATTAATTTATCTTCTTCTTCTTCTTCAGATGCAAATCCACTAATGGATGTTAGCGATCACATTTTCCATTAACTCTCTATTTCTTGCAATATGTATCAGAGATTGTATGTCGTTAATCCCTATCCATTGCCTTATGTTTCGGAGCCAGGACATTTTCTTGCGTCCCATTCCTCTCTTGCCTTCAATTTTACCCTCGATTATAAGTTGGAGGATTTAATTTATGCAGTCAGTAAAATATCACATTTTGAATTTTCCATGTATTTGTTACATTTTTTCGGGCATCTATCAATGGTGAATAAATCTTCTTCTTTTTTGTTACTAAACAAAGAAGAATTTTTTAAACAAAATTTTATTTTTGACAATATGTCAAAAATAAAAATTTTTAAGTTAGTATTTATGACATTTTAGGCTGGTTGTAGCTATTCTATTTTTGTTTATAAATTCAATTTTTTTTTCTTAAGAAACTTCATCTAAAATTTTTCAGAGAAACATTTATTAGAATAAGACATTTTTTTATTAATATTTTTTGTATTTATTATGTAAGCAGTAGTTTTATATAAAAAACTAATTTTATTTGGTGAGTTAACAAAAAATTTTTTATTTCTAGTTCAACTTTGTAAGACATTTTGTATTTTTTAGAAGCTCTTGATAAAAATTGTAAACACAATTGAAAGCTCGAGTAAAAAATAGTCAACAAATAGCCCCTTTTATTGACTCCAACCCATCAAAAACAGTGTTATATGTTTTCCAAACGAGTCACAAGTACTTCTTTTGTCTTACTCTTATATATATATATATATATATATATATATATATATATATATATATATATAATATATATATTATATTGTGGATTAACATTCTGTACCGTGAATCTGTTCGGCAATTAACTAGCGCTTCTTCCACTGCCCATAGTTCTATGATGTCAAACGCTTTTTCATAGTCAACAATCGCTAGGTATATTGGAAGGTTGTTTTGTTGGTTTTTTCTATCAATAGTTTAAAAGTGTGAAGGTGGTCGGTTGTGCTGTACCCCTTTCTAAATCCTGGCTGCTCAACTGGTTGGTATGCATCAAATTTGTTGTTTAGTCTAGTTGTGATCACCTTAGTGAAAGTTTTATAGATTTGTGACAAGAGAGAGATTGGTCTATAGTTAGCTAATTTTGATGTATTTCCTTTCTTATATATCAGAATTGTATTTGCCTTGCGGTATTTGTTCCACTCTAGCGGTATTTGTCCTTCAACCAAATATTTATTGAAAAGTATCTTTGGGTAGTCTTTTATCTTTTCACCTCCTTCTTTTAACATTTCAATTTGAATTTCATCGTCTCCCGGAACCTTATTTCTTTTCATGTCTCATGTTTTCATGTCTAACTTTTTCTATTTCTTCTCCGGTTATAGGGGGTAATATTTCAGTGTTTATATCAGGTGGACTATTTTTACAGCTGTAGAGGTCACTATAATATTCCCTTGTTATCTTAGATATTTGGGTTCTGCTTTTTTCTATTACACCTTGTTTATTTTCCATCTCTATGATTTTATTTCTTTCTAGGTGGGATTTGATAGATCTTAAGTTTCTGTTTTCTTCTATAATCTTCTCAATTCGTTCTTCTTGATGATGTTTGAGATCTTGTTTTATATGTCTTCTTATTTCTGTATTGAGGCTTTTGTATTCAGTTGTATTTCTTTTATTTTCTTGTAGTTGGCTTCTCCGTTGTTGTAGCATGTCTAAAGATATGGCACTTAGTTTTGATTTTTTGTCTGATTTTGCTGGTGCTACTTCTAAGCTAGTCTTTAGAAATTCTTCAGTGATGGCTTTGTTTAGTTGATCTAGATTTAGGTCCGTTAGCTTTAGTTCTTCAGCTTTTCTTAATTTGTTTTGGTATTGTTCTTTATTCTTCTTTAATTTTTCTGGGTGGACTTTTTTCTTAGAGTGCACATATTGTCTTCGATCTTTTGTTCTGTGATCACTACCTGTAGATATTGAGTTTATTACTGTGACGTCTTCGAAAATGTTCTTTTTGTTTGTTAGTATGTAGTCAATTTAATTTTTAGTGTTCCCATCTGGCGACATCCACGTCCATTTCCTCTGTGGCTTTTTCTTGAAGAAAGAGTTCATGGCAAATAAGTTGTTGTTTTCTAGATAGTTAACCAATAGATCCCCTCTTTCATTTCTTACTCCATGTCCAAATTCTCCAATACAGTTTTCGTTTTCTTCTAGTTTTTTTGCCCATTTTCGCATTAAAATCGCCCATTATAATCGTGTAAGTAGTGTTTTGATACGTCATGGACTCTGTGAGGTGTTCATTCTTCTATTTCTTCGTCTGTGTGTGTGTAGATGTTGGCGCATAAATCTGAATTATTTATATGAATTATTGAATTATTTTTAAAGTGACCTTTTCGCTGATATTTATGATTAATAAAGCAATTCTTTCTGTTATTCGTACGTATTCCTCAATTTTATGAGCGTATTTTTTCGAAATCAAAAAACCAACTCCATCTAAACTTTCGTTTTCTCTACCTCTAAAATACAATATGTTTTCAGACTCTAGCGAGATGCAGTTTTCACCTTTCCTTTTACCTTTACATTGAAAGTTGAGATATACATTTATGTTGTCTGTATTGACGAACTATTGTTTCCCCCAGATCCGATGAGACTGACCTTATTAGAAAAGGTGTAGGATTTGCCACAATGTGAACCACCTACCTAGGACCAGTTCCATTCGGGTTTGTATTCGCCATTTGAGAAGGGAGGTGTTGACCATAAAACACCACGCTGGTCAAACGGGTTGGTGAGTGTATATTCAGCCACCCATTCTGGGTCAGACGCTGTTCGTAGCCGTCCACTCTGGATCAGACGCTACTGATTTTATATTAACCCTAAAATCAGGGGGTGCCACTTCTGCCATCCTCGCCGTACCGAATGTATCCTTCTCCGCCTTGAATGCCGTTGTAGTCTTCATCCGTGACCCTCGACAAGGAATCCTGAGGTACTAGTTTCCCGGGTCAAGAAACACCTGGAATCTGTCGAGGGCAGGGAATGATTCATTCTCTCTTCTGATAGGACTGTCTAAGGCTAAGGAATTCCTACCCACTACCCTCCACTAATGTTTGCTTTACCACGTAGTTATTAATCGCCCTGTAGAATTTATCATATTTTCCAAACTTGCAAAATATCATTGCCTACCTTTTTTCCAAACAAATTTTCTGTATTTTTCGGATAGTATTGAGCATAATGGAATTAAGTTATTCTATTAATAGTATGTTTATTACAATTATCTCTTTATTAATAGCAAAATTGTACAGACAAATTACAATGACATAATATAAAAATAAATTAATTCTTTCATTTTCTTTACAGAAGTGGAGTGACGATATCAGGCGTAATTTTATTATGGATTACTCATTCAGCTTTAAAGAAATAGTTTTTATATTATACATTTTTAATATTTTATTATGAAATTAAATTCTTTCTGATTTGTAGCTTGTGTTGTTTTTCAACCTTATATCTGGCACATTTTTACTAACTAACGAATGGAAGAGTTCGATCTTTACGAATTCAGATTAAATAAGTATAGGCAACAAACAGCAACACATCAATAATAACACAAGAGACAAAGTGGAATAAGTATAGACAATATTCAAAAAAGGAAAAAAGCTTTTGATCTAGATTATACTAACATTGAAGTGTTAAGCTCGGATCTGACACAACGGGTAGCGACGAAATTCATCTACTAAGAGAACTTGAAAATAAATAATAGAAAAAGACAAAATATAAAAATAATAAATAATGGAATACAATTTTTACGCTCAATATTTATGGTTTACGATACCTGTGATATGACAAAACTGTCTATTTATGGCCAGAGCGTCCAGTACAATTTGTGGGTAAATTAACAGGGTTCAAAGGAAATTGGAAGCTGATGTAAAGCACGTACGTACGGCCATAATTTTACTATGAAGGGGTCTAAGGAAGTTGTGTTGGAATTTTTATCACTGTATAAATTACCCAACTTCCTAAAATTTTTACTGGCAATACTATCATGGGGCACTGTTGCCCCAATTTCACACTAACATGGGGTGCCAACCGTGTTCTCTTTTTATTTTACTAATATGTATTGTCTGTTTCTCTTTGCCGACGTGAAGCAGCGAAGAGCGCCTTTCCACGTGCTGTGAGATGCCGCCTTTACAAGTGTTTGCAGGAGATCGAGATTTTTACTATAGTGTGAAAGACACCAAATATTCCAGGCGAAGAAAGATAATTAAATTAGCAAACATCACGTTAGAAACAACAAAAAACCGGAATCTCATGAACATGATTTAGCTCAGATGAATTTAAAATAAAACAAGGACTGAAAAAACGGATCCACTGTCTACGATACTCTTTAATTTAACACTTATAATAATGGAATAATGATTAGAAGAAGCAAGATAACAATACAAGAAAAGTTTAAAAACAATCATCAATGTCTATTTTTTGCGGGTGACCTAATATTAATAGAAACACAAAAAGGGCAACTACAAAGAATCGGAATAAAATAAAAAAAAGGAATTAGAATTAAATCAAGAAAAAAAAAACTATAAAAAGGCCTATTTGGAAGTGAAAATAAAAGAAAAGAGGAAGTACAGGCCATAATCACAAAATATGGATAGTAACGATGTCACAATAAAAAGTAATATGACCAGCGTACCAACGTATGAATGTGAATGTGGATATTTTGTGATGTAATAATTCAAAATAGTAAACAGGTACCATTTTATAAAATAAATTGAACTAAAAACATATGATAAGTAACTTTTTAGCTCTTTTTTCTATTCTTATTCAAATATAGGCTTCTCCCATTTCCTTCCATGCTTCTTTTTCCCGTACCAGACGTTTCTATGTTGACCCTGCTATACTTTTATGTCATCGTTTGGGGTATTCCTTGTGATCTCTTTGCTCCATAAGGTGTTCAATTCGAGGCATTTGTTGTGTCCAGGTCACTGCTATTAGTTTTAATAAATTATTTTGATGTTTCCGAAGTGAAATGCCCAGCATCTGTCGTTTCATGACTCTGAGTTCTCCTTAACTTTTCCAAATTTGCTTTGGTATATGTTCATGTCTCTGCTCCAAATGTTGGGGCAGGGAAAATACAAGAACTAAATGCTTTCAGTCGAAATTTTCGAAGTATTTTTTATTTTTCAGTACATAAGACAGCTTTCCATCGCAAAGAAAGATCCCAGTTTGTAACGATACTAAAGTTTTGATTAACGTATTTAGAATCCCGTACTGTATAAATTTTGGATTTCAGTGTTATATATGAAATCATGTATATTCGAACGAATGTTTTTTTTATAAACATCTCTAAATTTCGTAATAAGAACAATTTAAGTGTTTTAGGAATAGAATAAATAAAATTTAAACATGTGTATTTTAATCTGCCTAAATTGCCTTGGATAATCGTTTCTCTATATGTCTGATAAGATTCTTTTTAACAATAAGGATCGTGAGAACCGCTTACTAAGGAGCGTCAGTCTAGTGATGTACTGATGTACTTTTTCTTTTACTGTTGATTATTTTACTTATGCAAAGTTCCAATAGCGCCGTCATATTCTAAGACGATCTGCATTATTCGAAAGTTTGTTCAGACACAAAAAAATTGTATGTGTTCATACAGGTAATTCATCATTATTCGGTAATGATTTAGTTATAAAGATTGCAACGTGCATAATGTTTTCGATCAAAAAGCTTATTCTGTTCCTCTAGCACTATGAGTCTATTACGTTTGTTCTATTCACTTAGTCTCGTCTATGTTACGTTAAGGTTATATTATGTGTCCAAAAAATGTTATTAATAGATTAGTTGTTAATTTATACATTGACATGTGCGTTACAATGCAAAAAGGAGGTATAGTTAGCTGGTTTAAAATTTTGGCTAAATCTATTCAGCAGCCTTAACAATTTTATAGATTTCTAATTTCTTTCCTAATAAACCATTTTTGTAATATGATTAAGAACAGTTTATTCGTAATAAACATATTGTTACTTATTTTTATGTTAATTATATTAATGTTTATTGCCCCATAATTTCATGCTTCAAATTTAGAACTAGCTTATTCATTATTAATGAACTTAAACAAAAAAATTGGCAACAGTTTGTGTGTTAATCTCACCAATGACTGCAAAAATAATAACCTAGATTTTTCGCATACAATCGTCTTAATGGATGTAGTTGTATTTATTATATATAGACATATATATATATATATATATATATATATATATATATATATATATATATATATATATATATATAATGCACTCGTAAGTGAATGGGATGGTTTCGGTCAATTTGGAGATAAAAAAGACAAGATTTGTGCTACTTTATCTATTTATTGAAGACGTTTCGCCCACTGTTCAATGAGCATCATCAGTTCATCTAAATGAGTGTTATTAGCGATAAATCTAATATGATAAACAATTAAGTAAATAATCTTACCTTTAAAAGATATGTAATTTAAAAGATCTAAAATTAATCTAATTAAAACATCAACAAAAAAAAAAACAAATCACAGAACGCCGGAAGATTTCCAATTTATGCAATTTTATAATAATTTTTTAATTTAACTCTTGGCAACATTGACTTATTATAAAATCTATCAAAAAATCTAATGGTCAATTTTGAAATATTATATTAACAACGGCACGGCTCAGGGTTCTTGACTGTTATAACCATAACATGCGAAATGAAGTATAAAAACGTCAGAATATATATATATATATATATATATATATATATATATATATATATATATATATATATATATATATAACTATCTGGCTGAGTATAAACTGGGACACTTGTCTAATTTACGAAATAATGCTAAAATTGTATATAATAAAAGAAACAGAAGAAGAAGAAACCAATCATTAAAAATAGAATACGGAAAAAATCAATTTTGTAGTATTAGTGCATAGTAAATTTGGCTTAAGTTGCTGATATCAGTTCTCTTATTTAATGCATTAGGTTGTTTCAAAATATGACACATCTCCATAAACTCTCTTATTAAGGTTACGTTCTCTACAGAGAATTCTAACATCATCAAAATTCACAGTATGTTTGGTGTTGATTGCATGTTGTGCAAGGGCACAGGTATGTTTAGACAGTTTAATGTCAATACGATGTGAAATAAGGCATCCTTTAAGGGAACGGCCCGTCTGACCAATATAACATGCATCATATTCAGAACAGGGTTTGTGATAGACTACATTCACTTGTTTCAAAAAGGAAAGAGGTGTTTTAGTTTTAGAAAACAAGTTCCTGACATTAACATTATTGACAGCAATCTTAAACGGTATATTGTTCTGTTTATACAATTTAATAAGCTTTTCAGTAACATATGGGAAATAGGGTAGTGAAGAGTAATGGGTGGTGGAAGTTGCAATGTTAGGAGAAAGTAGAGTACTGTTGTTCATAATATTATTAGAAATCATCCTTAGTTGATTACCATCAGGTAAATCATCAATAGAAGACCCAAAACTTGTTGAAAAAAGGTATTTATTGATGAGAGAAGTAGGGTACGAATTGTCAGATAGTATACTTTTGAGTAATAAAAGAAAATCCCATTTGTTATCAGGATGTGTTAACCTATTTAGCCTACAGCTGAGTGCTTTTTTAAGATTTAAGCTGAATGAAGAATTGCGGTACCTGATTTTACTTGATTACCTGATTTTTATATAACTTTTAACCATATTTTATTTGTCTCCTGATAAAGCTGACAAAAAATCAGCGAAATATAGAGCATTAAAAGAAAAAAGAGTTTTTTTTTAATAACAGACCGCATACCCGATACTCCAACACAATAAATTGTTATATAATTAATATTGATTTAAATAAATTGCAGAATATTTTTGTAGATGCTACTCAGCTGATTCGTATCTGTTTTGTAATTTATTACATTTTGTGTTTTAGTAATATAACACATTTGCAGAAAGAGCCTGCTTTTATAATTAGTTGAAGTTTGTCGGATTTTAACATTCGTATAGTCAAATTTGTGACCTGTATTGATGGAGTGTTGGACAACAGCGCATGTGTTTTTACCTTTATGGCAGTTACTTTTGTGCTGGGTAATACGTTGTTTCAACCATTGGCTTGTCTGTCCAATATAGCAACCTTAGCAGCCTAAACACGGTATTTTATAGATTGTATTGGTAGTATACATTCTTGGTGTTTTATCTTTGACACGAGAAAATAGACTTTTGTTAGATTATCAATCTTTTATATGTAAAGTTTTGTGGAGTATCTTTATCCAATGGTCCATCATAATAGTGGGAGTTGTAAATTGTTTAAGGAGTGCCTTTGGATAACCGTTGTTAATAAATATTTTAAGTAATTTGCTCTGACTATTATTTAAAAACATATCCAATATAGTAATACCAGAAGATATTTCTGACTTCCTCTCTCTTGGTCCAAAATTTGCAATACCATCAGTCCGTAGTGACTTAAGGCTAGATATCTTTCTTGCTGACATGAAAAATATTATTAATACCGAAGTACATCACAAGATCTTATTAGGGCCGAAGCCACAAATATAATAACAAACTTTGTGCATCATTCTAAAAATAACAAACCTTCCCACCTAAATATTATATATATATATATATATATATATATATATATATATATATATAAGCCAAATATTATGGCGTTGGAGCACAATGTTAGTCAAACTTTTCACGTCTGAATTTTGGAATCAATAAAACGATATAACTGTTATTTCGGTATGTGTAACTCATCAGCCATTCGAGCTAATTCCGATTCAATCCGAAAAGTCCAACTAATGTCTCCAAAATTTTCCCACTTTCAGTTTTTGGCTTATTTTACCAGAAGAGTAGCAAGCTTCTAACAGCTAAGATGTTTTTGGTTGAATTTTTTTTTTTCGAAAAAATCAACCGCACATGCCAAAGGAGGAAAAATTTTCAGTTACAAGAAAGTAAATTTTTGCGATCAAATTACTGTTCTAACATCTCTTTTTAATAAACTTTTATTAGCCAAAAGCTGTTTTCGAAAACTGAGAGGAAGTTCTTGACACTTATATCTGTATGGTTAGGTATTGTTAATATGATGTATAAGACTGCCTTTATTACTCTAAATAGATGTATCAATATGGTTAGTTTTTTTGTAATATTTTTAGAAGCCATTTTCACTATCTGTAAGAACGGATTCTAAATTATATTCGTTATTATCGAAATTTAAAATAATGTTGTCTCTGATCTTATTTAATTCAATGTTTTTTATTGTTTTTTATATTTGTGATTAGTGAATATATCTGCGAAACAAGTTTATCTCCACAACAAAATATGACATTATTCTGTTGTGGTGAGGGTGAATATGGAGAAAGAAAAACTTGTCTTTTTAATTGGGATTTTCAAATTCTTGAAATGTTTTATTTAAATATTTCTACTTTCGTAATTTATTATCAGATGTCGCTATATCGTCCACATTGAAGCCATTTTATTGTTGCTTCTTATGACGGAAAATATTTGTTTTCATAGAACTTCTGTAACAGTCCTCTGATAAATCATGGAAGTATGAAATACGTATAAGCGAATATAAAGAGGCACAATACGTGAAATAAAATCTTAATTGTCTTTTCTTTTATTTCGGTTTACTCTTTATGAGTACAAGAAACCAATTCGCCAAGGATTTTTGCTTAGATGAGGAGATATGTTGTGGAATGCAACTTTTAGATTCTCCATATCCTCTTACATCTTTAGCATCGTCTGTTTTGCCTTGCAATTTATAGAAGTCACAGATTAAAGCAAAAATCTGAATTTTGGTTTCGTCAATAGAAATCTTCGGATTTCTACTTTCGTAATTTATTACTGAATATAGTTTGTAAGGAATTATTACAATTGTAATCGTCCTTCAATTCTTTTAAAACAGCATTTTTAAATGTCCTAACAAAATCCTCTGCAAACCTATTTGTTGATGGTTGATATGGTGGTGATGTAAGAGTGTTTAATACCTTATAATGTAAAAACCGTGAAAATTCCCCTGATGAAAATTGAGGGCCATTATCTGTAACAATTACTTTACGTAACTAAAAGTGAGCAAAACAATCTTTAAATTTTTCAGTAGTCTCCATACTAGTCGAATTATTCATAATAAAGGCTTCTGGCCATTTTGTAAAATTATTAATGATTTTCAATATCATTTTATCTTTAGAGGACTTAGAAAATCAGCATGCAACCTCTCAAACATTCTTGTTACCTTTTCACATGATGTTAACTTAGCTTTATTTGGTTCTGCTCTAAACCTCAAACAGTTATTTACATAAGATTCAACGTCTGTTTCTAAATTCGGTCACCAAAATTGCATTTGCTTCCATCTTGGACATTCCTTTTTGTGTATTGTGCAACTCTAAAAGCAATTGAAGGGTGCATTGCACAACTTGCTCTGACGACCTTTTAACAAAACATAGATTTACTTTGAAAAATGAAAGGCAAATATCATGTACAATTTTAACAATTAAATCTTGCCCAAGTACTTTCGCTTACTACAGCATCTTCAGGGACATTTCGTCAAATTTGGGTTATCTAGCAAGCGTACAATGTGATAAACATGAATTTTAACCTAAAATTGTACAAAATACTACACTAAAACAAGGACAAACAGTCTAAAATTAATTAAAATGGTTCTACGCTCTACATTCTTTGTCAGTTACAGGAGAGAGAATGGTATTTAACGGAAATGCTAAGGTGACATGTGTCATGTCACAGTTAGTTAGAAGAAGATAGTTCTTCTTTTGTATTTAAAAACGGTTTAATTATCTTATCTCCGGGAATCCATACCCAATATAGTTAAAAAAACGACCTAACATTGAATCAGTCCTGGTTTCTGCCCTTACCTTGAGGGTATGGAGTGGAGCCAACCCTTCTATAAAATTTAGATATTTAACATCTTCCTCTGTCTTCTCTAGAGGAAGTCGACTCAAAGCATCTGCCTGCACATTGTCATCTTCTTTAATAAATTTAAAAACATAATTAAATCTTGATAGAAACAATAACCAACGTTGTAACCTTGTTGAGGCCATACAGAGGTTCATACGACTCAAAACAACTGTCGTGTACCTGGTCGGTTCAGTGTTACTAGAAAAACTTTATTTCACTCGTCTAATTGTTTAGTATGTCGGACAACTACATTTACCGATACCTAATTGAAAAAATAAAGCACTTTATTTTTATACGTATAAAAAGGTATTCCTCATTTAATATATATACGAAATTTAAGGTCGTAAGTCTTTTCAAAATAAAAGTTTTGAAAATTGTTTTCCAAACTTGATTTTTAAAACTGGATCGACCTAGAGGCAGAAACCTCAAATAAAATAGTTTTTATGATACAAGTGTGTTTAATTCAATAGGAATTAAATTGTTAAATATAAATAACAGTTAGCATAGTATATATTAATTTAACTTAGTTACTTCACCTTTCTAACATTGTTGTGAATCACTCTAAGTGTGAAAAAGTCTTTGATCTAATACCTGTAACTTAGCCAAAAGAAAAATTTTACCGATGAGCTGTAACTTTAAGCATGAGCCAACTGGCTGTTAATTTCGATAATTTACATTCGATTTAATTGTCAAGAAAGATACTGAATTTCAAAAGGTTATTTGTTGTATTTATTACTGTTATTTTAGGGTTCGTACATTTAGCTCAAATGATTGCATAAATAAAACATTTTTTATGTACTCCGATAATGATTCTCTGGCTTTATATCAAATCAACAGAAAAAGTGCGAAAGTTAAACTCGTCTCAGATATATCTTTAGAAGATCAAATCAATTAAACGATATTTTAGAAAAATATATACTGAGTGACTTTGTGGATTATACAGTAATTTACACAGATGGTTCTAAAAATCAAACAGGAGTAGGATGTTTCATGTATGTGCAAAATAAACACCAATACAATAATTACAAATTATTTCCTTAAAATAGTTTCGAAACCAATTCATTTTACGGATTTATTATCAGATGTCGCTATTTCGTCCATATCGAAGCCATTTTAGTGTTGCTTCTTAAAGACCGAAAAGATTTATTTTTCAAGTTGAGAACGCCTATGAATAGCTGTTCTGATGAGACCTATTAGGTCGAAATCAAATCTTGTCTGTCTTTTTCATTACGTTTATCGTTAGTCCTCTTTTCAGCTGAAATTATAGTATAGAATAGAATAGTGCTTTATTGTCACTGAAAATCGTACAATTTTATGGACAAAGCTTACAAAATGTCAAAAAAATAACAATAACAATTAAAATTTACTAAAAACACATAAATTGTCAATATCACAAAATAAAAGATAATAAAATAAATAAATTATTTCAAAATTTATAATAAATATATATATATATATATATATATATATATATATATATATATATATATAAATAGTTTAGTTGTTTGTACCTAAAGGTACTGTAATTTCTTAGTTATTCGTTAAGAAACTCTTTCACTGCATAATATGGTCTTTCAGATAGATAAACTTTTGTCAATTTACGGAACTTTAGGAACGAAGTTTTAAATTTAAGTTGCAAAGGGAGATGGTTGTATAGTTTTTAGCCGAATATAATATAATATATATTTCTTTACTAACTCAGTGGACGGGATTGGTAAATACACATCAAAGCTTGAATTTCTGGTGGAGTAATTATGCATAGCTCTGATCAAACTCCATTACCTTATCGTTTCAATTATTATATAATAATTATAAAAATAATATATATATATATATTATATATATATATATATATATATATATATATATACTTATAATATTTAAGGTCTTCAAATTCTGCTTGATCATATTCACGAGGAAGGAGAGGAAATGGGCATTAAAATAAACTCAAACAAAACCAAATTTTTAGTGTTTAGTCGTGACCCACATCCCGACGCAAAGCTTCAAATAAACGAAGTCTAAGTTGAGAAAGTTTACAAAAGGATATACTTGGGAACTATGATAACGAACCAACTAGATTCAAACAGAAATAAAACGTAGAATAGAAATGTCTAAAACTACTTTTATGAAAATGAAGTCATTTCTTTACAATAATCATCTCAGTTTAGAACTAAGACAAATATCTGATAGATCTGCAGCTGCTCTTGCATCCGCCGTTTTAACTGATATGGGAATAATTACATCAGCGGACTCTTCTAACGTAATCGACAAAAATAAAGCTAAAAGAGAAAGGCTTAATCTCGTTCCAATATTTAGAGACTACAAGAACATTCGACGATTAACCTACGTGGGCTTTACTTTTATGGACGCAGAGACAAAACTTTAGCTTAAGTAAGCCAAGGGGCAAAGGTTTATCGTCAAACGATTATGGAAGAACACATAACACTTGTGCAGGAGCCAGGATGTAAATATTTGGGACATGTTTCTCCGCAGTCTGGTACATCCGAAAATATCAAATCTTCCATTATTAAATGCCTAATACAAAATTCAATTGCATTACAAGAAATTAAATCTATTGGATGTGACGGAATAGTCGTAAATACTGGCGTTAAGGGTGATGTAATACGACTGTTAGAAGAACATCTTTAAAAACCGCTTTAGTGATTTGTATATCTGCTACATGCAAATGAGCTACCCCTTCGACATCTTTTTCGCCATTTTGATGGAGATAATTCTGGACCTAGAGGATATTTAGGTCCTATTAGTAAGCAATTATTATAATGCGACCAACTTGCAATCGTAATTTGCCCACGATTTCCGAAGGTATTTTAAAGGAGCTTAGTACAGATCAAAAGTATTTGTATAAAATATGCTGTGTAGTATCCAGTGGCCAGTGTACTGCCAGTGTAACAGATCGAACACATGAACCCCTGGCACATTCAAAGTGGAACAACTGATCGAGCAAAAAGACAAAAGAGGGAATCTAATCCTTATGAAAAGATGACCAAAAAAGTGGCCTCTGATGGCGGACATATCTGGAAATGCGAAGGCGCCAAATTTAAATTTTCCGACACTTAACAGTAACTATATAATATTTTTCAGAATGTGTCTTAGAACAGAAACAATAACATAACCCAACTAAATTTGATGTCAAACAAGTAGTGAGACTCTCTTTCCTTGTTTAATGTGGCCTCTAAAGATCCCACTTCCTGTCTAACAATATTTTTGCCCCCACTACCTTTACATTCCCTCTTTTGTCTTTTTGCTCGATGGAACAACTGCCAATCGCATTTTTGGCTTTATGTATCGAGTATCATGCCACCGGTGAACTTCATCTCATTCACACAATATATAATGAAGGTATACGCTCCAATGTGGTTCAACATAAAATCCCAACCGACTTGTAAATATGGTGTAAAACATTTTTTTAAAACCATAAAATTATCTCGGTACTTAAATAGCGGGTTAGAGCTGTAGTCGACGCTGTTATTCAACGAGCTGCATATTTTGGTCATTGTGAAACTATACTTTTAAGCATAATATCCATCTGTCAAATAACTGTCAAAGTGTTTGGACGCGTTTAAGAGTTCCTCGGGAAAATTTGTATATTTAAGTAGTTCTAAAGTCTTTTTTTATTAGATTTCGATCTCTTGTGAAGTGCAGAAGTGTATTTCAAGATATAACACAGGGTGTTTAGCGATTTTGTTTTTTTTGCTTTATATTTTAAGTTCTGGTATTCTGTCAACTGTACTGTAAGTAGAAATTTTTTATTAATTTTTTTGTTAAACGCCGTGCCCCGTCATGTCCGCGGGCAAAAATGGTATCTCTGGGAAGGATCCACCAGATCCTGGTGTAGAGGACATTGAATTTAGAGATAGGAATGATATTAAAAACAATATTGATAGCAAAAACTTGCCATCAACTTCACCTAAAACAAATATTCAGAAAAGTCAGGTATTTAACTCAGCTAATCGATTTAGTTCTAGTGATAATGGTCCTTTTTTTATATTTGTTCAACATATTAATTTAAATATAGGTCGTTTGCATCCAATGAAACTTGGAGAGAAACTACTTTCGTTATCCAATTATGATAAAAATATTATTGAAATTGTTAGTGTAGGTAAAAACCGTATCAAAATCCAAGTAGATTCAGGTGCTGTAGCTAATAAGTTAGTTACAGAAGATTTTTTTGAGAAAAATAATCTAATAGCATATATTCCAAATTATTTAACAGAAAAAAAGGTCTCGTTCGTGGAGTGGATACTACTTTAAGTGAGAATGCATTGCTCAACACTATTAAGTCTAATATTCCTATTAAAAAGTTTATAGAATGACTAGATTAGTTCAAAATAATGGTATATCTGAAAGAGTTCCTAGACAAATGGTCATAATTAGCTTTGAGGGTAAATTAATTCCCCAATATATTTACATTAATAAAGTTAGATGTCCAGTTGAAATATATGTTAGTCCGGTTATGCAATGTTTTAATTGTCTTCGATATGGTCATTCAACCACCCAATGTAAGTCACAAAAAAGATGTAAAAATGCGGCAATGAAGGAAAAATTGGTTGCCCTGATCAATGTATTGCATTTTGCGTTTTTTGTAAAAATAATAACCACGAGTCAATTTTTAAAGAATGCCCCGAATATTTGAAACAAAAGAAAACTAAAGAAGCTATGGCTAACTTGAATATTTCGTTTAAAGAAGCTGAAAAAGCTATTGAAAATCCAAGTTATTCCAGTTTAGTTCAAAAAAACAAATTTGCACCCTTAACTACCTGTGACACCGATTTCCCTTCATTAAAAAGCTCTTCTGCTAAACCTTCGAAATCTAACACTGCTTACAAAAATAATAATACTCACAAGCATATATCCTCCCCTACAGTTAGTCCCCCAAAAAAAGAAAAAAATTGTGATACAACTCCTAATTTTCCTCCTATTCGTAGAGAATACCAGACCAGCTTCTGTTCGGGATCTATATTTCAGTTTGGAAACCCTGAACCTCCTAATGAATTCAATAAGTTTATCAGTCAGCTGAGTGCTTCACTTAAAAATTTGATCCAACAAAGTATCCAGGATTATTGTAATTCTTCCTCAAATGTAGAATCTAATCTTAAAATTTACGAAATTGAATTAGAAAATAAAATTAAAGATATTATAGGTAATCTTTTTACATAACTTTAATGGCTTCCAAAAGCATTAAAATTATTCAATGGAATATTCGTTCGCTAAATGCAAACAAATATTCTTTAAATCAATTACTTTTTGAAGAACGTTTTGACATAGCTCTTTTATCAGAAACTTGGTCCAAACCATCTGATACTGTTTGCTTCAATAATTTCAATATAGTTAATAAAAGTAGAAGTAAGGGATATGGAGGAGTTGCCGTAATTTTAGCAAATAACATTATTTATGAGCCCATTTCATTCGTTAACAATTTCAATCCTAATCTCGAAGTTTGTGGTGTAAATATTAATATTGACCAAAAAATTTATTCTATTCTGAGTGTGTATCGTCCAGCAAAAGTTAGAGTAACAATGCAAGATTACGTTAGTCTTTTTTCTCAAATTAACAATGATTGTATCATTACCGGAGATTTTAATGCTCACCATGGATTATGGGGATCCAATTTATGTTCCGTCGATGGTAATATACTAGTAGAAGCATTAGATGTATTTCCTAATCTAGTTGTTGTAAATGACGGGTCGGCTACTAGAGCTACTCCTCCAGGACATATCAAATCGGTTGTAGATCTTACTATTATAAGCTCTAGTTTATGTTCAGCCTTTGACTGGACCGTTCTTTCAGATACCTATGGATCCGATCATTTTCCCATTAGACTTTCCGTGCAGGATATAAAATCTGAAAACACAATTTTCACATCTTCAATTAAATGGTCCATGTCTAATGCAAATTGGGAAAAATTTAGAGATTCTGTAGAGAGCACCTTCAGATACGAATCAAATACAAACGAAACCAATGAAATGATATTCTTTTTATTAGATTCTATTACTACTGCAGCCAACAAATCTTTTAAAATTATCAAACCCTCAGTAAAATCTTTTAAAACTGCACCATGGTGGGATGATGAATGTCTCACAGTTTCGAATGCAAGGAAAAATTCTTTTAAAATGTATAAATCCAATCTTACCCTTTCAAACTTTATTGAATATAAGAGGAATGAAGCTATGTGTAAACGCACTTTCCGCTCAAAAGCCAAATCTAGTTGGGCTTGATTTTGTTCCTCACTTAGTAGGCAAACTTCACCCTCAGAGCTTCGGAAAAGGGTAAATAAAATTCAAGGTAAGAAAAAGTACACCGCTAATAATGAAGACATAGTAGAAAGTCTTTTTACAAAAATCTCTCCAGATTATGTCCATCGGCCAGTATTTATGCCGAGTATCTTCAATAATGATCACTTTTTACTAACCCCCATTTCAGCTGACGAACTTAAAGCAAATATTAAGAGTTCTAAAAATACAGCTCTTGGTATTGACGGCATTAACTACAGCATGCTTTTAAACCTGCGAGTAATTGCCATACATTATCTGTGCAAAATATACAACAATATTTTACTTAAAGGTACAAAATTTCAAAGTTAGTCAATATGGCTTTCGTAGAAATAAAGGGACTATGGATTGTGTGTCTCAATTAACGACTGATATTCAGTTATCCGTCTCAAATAATAATTATCTATCTGCCATATTTCTCGATATCTCAGGAGCTTATGATAACGTCAATTTAAATCTATTATTCGAAAAACTAAAGCACATAGGTATTCCACCTTTGTGTTCATATGTGTCAGTAAACCTATTTCTTAATAGACAGGTATTCATTTGATGTAATGATAGATTGATTGGCCCGAGAGTAGTGCATCAAGGTCTACCACAAGGCTCTGTCCTTAGCCCCCTGTTGTTTAATTTATACACCGTAGATCTTCACAATATAGGCATTAAATGCAATGTATTACAATATGCAGACGACTTCTGCTTTTACACCGTGTTCATACCAACAAAGTATTAACTCAATAAAAACTATTATGTGTGACGCAAGAGAGTATTTCTTTAAACAAGGGTTTGAGCTTACTACGAAGAAATCAGCTGTGATATTTTTTACGCGACATCGTTTACCAGTTATATCCAGCATTATGTTTAACAGCCTAAGTATACCCGTTCACAATCACTACACTTATCTTGGTATTACATTGGACACCACGTTAACATTGGACGAACACATTAACGAGTGCTTAATGAAATGTGAGAAAAGTCTAAATATTCCTAAAGTAGTTAATCGCTATCGATGGGGTGCCGACCTCAAGAGTAACTTAATGTTTTATCGTGCATACACCAGATCCGTTCTCGACTATGGATGCTTTTTATACGGATCTGCCACAAATACTCGTCTTAAAAACTAGACCGCCTTCAGTATAAGGCTCTGCTTTTAGTTTTAGGGGCTCTCAAATCTACACCTGCAGAGAATCTTCTAGCCGAAGCTATTCTGAAAAATTTATTCTCAAATGCCAGTCTTACAATCAAACTGAGCTACTACAAAAAATATGTGATATTTCTGTTTCTAATCTAGTCGACAAATGGTGGCATAACAGAAATTCTCCTATTCTGGCAGTGGCATATCCTAACGTTTCTCAACATCTAAACACTCCGTGTGACTTGACATTCTTTCAATCGAATTTAAATGTTTCTTATGCCAAAGTCAATGTTTGGTTTCCCAATTTTGACAATGAAAATATAGTTGATTTTCAGCATCAGATAGCCAAGCTTAATAATCCATGCAGGATCTTCACGGATGGTTCTAAACCAATATTGGGAGTCGGTTGTGCTGTATATATTCCGGATCACAAAGAATCCCTAATGTTCACGTTAGATAAACAATGCTATATATACTCTGCAGAAATGTTCGCAATTCATAAAGCTCTAGAATGGGCTGTCAACAAAAAAATTTCTAACCACCAAGTAGTAATTATACCAGATTCAATGTCTGCGTTATTAGCTTTAGAAAACTCACGTCAACATTTATATAAAATTTCATAGGCTAGAAGAACTGACCTCTCCTTCGCAACACGTTACTCAACTTTACAAATCGCAGCCAGGTGCCGTGTTCTATAAAAAATAATGGGATTAGATTCTTTCTAAAGTGATAAATTACGGAAATTGCGTAAGAAAAAATCCCAAATTAAATCACAGATGTTTTAAAACAATGGCCAAATTATTATCGTTGGCCAAAGAAACGATGACAAATTGATTTTGAACGAGGATGCATACGCAAACCGTTATGTTTTTTCGACATTGATTAGTAAAATACTGTCAAAATACAACAAGGTACTGTTTCAAAAGTTATTTTTGTGCAAGACAGTGACGTTGCCAAGCTTTAGGTTTCACAAAAGCATTTCTATCGCGAAAAGAATTTTAGAATAATCGTTGTTAATAAAATAAATCGTAATAGGTACACTAATATTTATATTTAATTCTATGTTTTTTATCTGATATTGTACAATATGGTAAATAATTTATTGATATCGCTCTTTTATTAATAGCAACTCTGACCAGAAATTGAAAAATAAATACAGATTTGGGATAAAGTATAGAACCAATGTCTTTCGAAAATCGAAATAGACGATATTCATGAAACTTTACATGCAATTACAATATCCCATGACGCATCTGATACCCAATTTTAAGTTACTACTTTACTTACGGTTTCACCGAAAATACCCTCAGCTTATCTAATTTGACTGGGACACCCTGTATATTTTTGCAGATTTTAAAAGAACTTATTATTCTTAATTCATACATACCAAGTTTGGTAGAAAAAATTGTTAAAACGAGATGTACATATTGAGGTCTTTAAAACAAACGCGATTTTCCGAGCACGACGGCGCAGTTGAAGTGCTCAAAATAGAGTAAGTGTTTTAAAGACCAGTTATCTAAGAACATTTTATGCTATTTTTTTATTGGTACACTTTGAAATCGTGTATTATTACTATAAAAAATTGAAATAAGAGCTAATAATGTAAAATGGTTGAATTTGTGATGTATCTGTATACCTAATATATTTGTATACCTTCCGTTGTTATGGAAATGAGAAAAACAAAAATTAATTTGCAATCTTTTACATAAGATTAATTCTTATTATTGGTTGTATATTGCTTAAGAATGAGTTCTATCATTGGTTACTTAAATAGTAAAGCAGAATCGCGGTTAATATCGCAAAAATCGGAAAACGTTTGTAACAAACAAAGTTCATTAAATGGATAGAAGAGCAAAAGAAAACAGATACAGATGAACGAGTTGTGCTTGCTTTACCTTCAGAAAATGTTGGAATAGTACAAGCCGTCGACTATGTGAACTATACATTCGAAATTGCAAAGTATTTTGGGGATAAACAAAGAGGTCGATTAGCAAGAACGACGTGGCCAAAAAGGCGTATATATTCAAAGAAGACGATTTTCGAAAGTTTTTCACAGATGCTCAGGACTGATGGTCGCCATTTCCAGTATCTTTGGGTCTTGCAGAAGATGTGGATTGTGCGATTTACGCTTACATGACATCAAGGATGAAGGAAGCGTATTGCTTATTACTATCCGACCATCTAAGACTGCAATAGCTCGACGTTTTACAGTTGCTGATAGCTATGCAATAATTAATTATGTGCGTTTGGTGAAGAAGTATTTATTATTGCACCCCAAAAATGTAAGTTACCCACAGATCGAGTTTGCTTGTGCTATGATAAAGGGAAGTGCACTATTCAAGTAGTTGGTATTAATACTTGTGGATCATGTCCCTTGCCAATTGTACGTTATCTAAAATTTGACGATTCTAAGAAAGACACACATGCGCCTTGATGTACGTCCTACAATTATGGCGAACAGTGGCATGACAATAAATTAAATCCAACGAATAGTAGGATGTAAATCGCCAGCTGTGGAAACTGGTTACGTTGAAGAGAGTATTACCAAATACTATAGACTATAATACATCCAACTCCGACACAAAACTGGCAGCACGTTGCTTCTAGCGCCTCGGCGGCTTGAGTTGATAACTACGTTTTGTCAACATAAACATACAAATTTTCTGTTTCTAATTTTTGTATTATTAGCTAATCTCGCTAAATTTTGTTTCTACTTTTACACAAAATGTCACAAAATGAGTTTGGTGTGCGCTATGTACGGCTGTAACAATTATAAACAGCAAAAGGAACACAAATCATTTTTTAGAATGCCAAAAGATAAAAATGTGTAAGTAGAAATATTGATTGAAAAGTTAAAATTTTGTTTTTTTTAAAGTATTTAGCGGTATGTATTTTAAATATGACTAAATTTCAGTTTAAAACAATGGATTGTAGCTTGCAAGCGACAAGACCTTGACTTGCTATTTAAAGAAAAAGAACCTGAACATTTTAATAAAAGCTATGTGGTGTGTTCAGATCACTTCGAAATACAGTGTTTTAGAAACAAAAACTTATTCAGCCAAGGGTATGTTCTTTACTTTATGATAAAGTAGTTATTAATAAATTGTAAAGTATGTTACTCTTTTACTATCCATTTTGCAGCTTGTTTCGTGGATCGGTACCAACTATTAATTTATATCAAATTCAAAATGCTCCAAAAAGGAAGATTCGAGATACACCAGTAACGCACGAAAGGTTAGCTATTAACATATAATTTATTCTGTAATATTTTATGCAACATTTATTATAATTTTTAGTCATAAGAAAATTAAATTAGCAGAAATGCCGATGGATTTCAGAAACGCCTTAACTTGTGCTACAACAACTAATGATGCATCAATTAATGATCTAATTGAAAATTTACAAAAAGAAAATACAAATTTAAAAGTATCTATTGCCATGGAAAGAAAAAAATTAAAGAACAGAACCAGTTTATTATCTAAATACAAGAAGCAAAATGAAATTTTAAAGCGTAAACTTCAACAATTTAAAAAACAAAGATCATTAAACTTAGTCGGTGAAAAATTAAAAATGAATAAAGTTGGTAACCAATTCATTAATAGTCAATTAAGGTTGTCGCAAAGACATAAAAGAGGAAGAAGGTATGAAAGTTTTGATAAAGAGTTTGCTTTAGCTTTATTCTATAGTTCGACAAAGTCGTACACGCTACTTCAAAAATTTTTCTGTCTTCCAAGTTTAAACTCTTTACGATCTTGGCTAAATAATTTGCATGTACGTTGTGGTATAAATGAATCTGTATTAGAATTGTTGAAAATTAAAAGCAAAAAACTCCTACCGCATGAAAAAGTAATTTCTATTGTATTTGATGAAATGGCTTTACAAGAAAATATAAATTATGATGCTCGGAAAGATATTTTTGAAGGGTTTGAGGACTTTGGTGATAGAAGAGCTAATTCTTTGAAAGCATGCAACCACGCAATGGTTATAATGATTAAAGGTTTATACCTAGATTTCAAACAAGTAGTGGGATATTTTTTAAGTAAGGAGTGCATATCAGCAAATGTTTTCAAAACTTTATTTTTAGAAACCATTAAAAAACTGCAAGAAACTGGTTTTATCGTTAAAGCTATAGTTTGCGATCTAGGATCTAATAATGTAAAATTAAGGAAATTATTGACTGTTACTGTTACTGATCCATACATTACAATGAATGAAGAAAAAATTTACTTTTTTTTTTGATCCACCACATCTATTGAAATGTATCCGCAACAATTTTAAAAAATATGATTTTCAATATAAAAATGAAATTTATTTATGGTCTCATATTGTAGACTTTTATAATACCGATTCCCAGCAAATACCTAGGATGGCACCAAAATTAACTAAAAAGTGTATTACTTTGCCCCATTCACCCCGATGAGAGTATGTTTAGCTACAAAGGTTTTAAGTCATGCAGTACACGTAGGGATGCTATGTCATGTTACATTAAATAAATTACCAGCGAGTGCAGCATACACAGCTAACTTTATTGAGAAAGTGGACACTTTATTTGACATTTTCAATTCTTCAAAATATAATGACAAGAAATTCAGAAAGCCAATTTCAATAAAAAATCATTATCATATTGATAAATTGGATGATTTAAAAGAATTTCTAAGTAATATCAGAGTATTGAACAGAAGAAGAGTTAATCCAACATGTATCAATGGATGGATATCAAATATTAATTCTCTGAAGTTGCTTTGGAATGATTTAAAGAGCAATTATGGGTTTCAATTTCTTTTTACAAGAAGGCTAACCCAAGACTGTATAGAAAATTTATTTTCTATTATTAGGGCTAAGGGTTTTAATAATAATACACCTGACAGTGTGAAATTTAGGTGCAACTTGCGATCTGTCATGGCAAATCAGTTACTGCAACCATCAGCGGACAGCAACAGCGACATTGATGCTTGTTCATTTTTAATTCAAAAAGATGAAATGCTCAAAAACCCAATTAAAGTATTGCTTAATAATCCTATCGAGCATTGCACCGAAAACGACATAAGTAATGACAATTACGATATGATCGAAAAAAATTCTGAGACTTATGTGTTAGGATGGGTTTGCAGTCAATTGCCTCACGAACAATGTAGAAATGCAGTATGTAACTCTTTTAATAATTATTCTTTAGAAAATACCTTAATAGAGTTAAAAAAATATGAGAAATCATCTAATTTTAAATTTCCAAATGATGAAGCCAAGGGAGCTTCAGATAAAATTAATGAAATATTTAAAAGGTATTTTCAAAATTATATAAAAGAAAGCGTTGAAAATGTTAAATATAAATTGAAATTAAAATGTGACTTTCAAGAAACTCTCCAAAATGTATGTACAAATTGTTACAAGACTTTTATAGATAAATATTTTAATGTGTTAATAAAAGCTTATGTAAATAAAATTAACGACAGTAATAAGGAAAAATTATATAAATTAAAATGTAAAAATATCAAATTAAAGAAAATAACTCACAATTAAATTTGTATTTTGATTTAATCTATAAATAAACTAATAAATTACACTTATTAAATAACAGGCTGTTAAATGCATAAGTTTGTAGTTATCAACTCATACCATGAGATGGCGCTATTTTGTTTGCTGCCACAAAACTAATGGGAAATGTCAAGAGTTGTATGTATTATAGTCTATAGTATTTGGTATTACCAATAATAAAATTTTTTCAAACATTATTGGGAGTGCCATTAATGGAAGTACAACTCCATTGGCTTGCCTCTGACAGCCAAGAATGTCGGTGGTATTAATTTGAACAGAATTTTCTCTGATTTAAAAAACGGAAGTATAAATATTTCAAATAATACCAACTGTACTTTGTTAGTAATATTTTATTTATATTTTATTTATTTGACGTTACAAGGTATGTACTCCTGTCAGCTCAGATCAATATTTACAACCGTTGATGTTGCTATGGTAACTTTAAAACACGCGCGTTTTTGAAAGTTGACTTTAAACACGCTGAGACGCACTTTAAATGAGAAAAATGGGGTACAAAAAAAATTATTTTAGTACAGGTTCCTCCATCTATCTATCGTCCGTCGGCAAATTTAAACAAATACTACAGACAAAATTAAAATATTTTTTTACCACCATTAATGAGATGTTTTAACCAAACAATTCTTTAAAAATAATGTGCAGTATAATTTTGAAATAGGTTCGGCTACTACAATTGCTTTTTTTTCCATAAAAGTAGAAAAAAGTTTAACATCTCTTGCTTAATATCTATCCTGTAATAAGTTTAACTGTAGGTACTAATATGCAAATGTTTACTTTAAATTCTAAAATGGCTAGTTTACAATGAATAATGCGATTGTTAAAGTATCGGTAAGTACTAATCTTTAAAGGGGCTGGACCTACAAATTTTTGTTTAGTTGTCAAGTTTGCAACAAGGTTGTTTATAGATGTGCATTGCTTCAATTTTGAGTTATGTTGAAATTTCATTGTTTTGAGGTTGTCGTTATAATTGTAGAATGTTGTTATTTGTTTTTTGAAACTGTCTATCTGTGTATAAATAAAATGTTTAGACCATGAGAAAAATCACAACAGTTTGTCGTACATAGGAGCAAGAGAACCCAAGTAGTACTAAGACACTAAGTCTGGAACTGTAGAAAAGAGTTTACAACTTCCAAACAAAAGGATTATTTTGAATGATCAATTCAAGAAAATTTGTATGAAAGTTTACAAAAATCTACAACATTATCATCTCAGATAATAATTTTTATTCTGAAGAGATTTACAATAAGAAAAAATTACTTGAAGTGCTTTGTATTGTTACGATTTTAAATGTTATGGCATATAGAACTGTAAATATTTTATGACTAATTCTTTTATTGATTCTCGTAATTTCTAGGTCAAAAATCTACCTGAATCGAATGTTCTGGGGGCGACAAGCCGATAAAAAAAACATGTTTTGAGACCAGTCGCCGCTGTGTCTACATCGAGAACAGCATGGTATTTTCTACACCTTTCTGTTTACCGGCTTGGAATTATATAAATAAGGGAATACTTTCATTGAGGAGGCAGTCATAAGAAGATCGGTAAACGCGGTATTTAACTGTAACGAAACGTGAAATAAATACATTTGTAAAGTTATTTAATAAATTAGTAATTAGCTATCGTGAGTTTTAATAAATTAGATTATAGACAATAAATTAGAATAAAGACAAATAAATTAGAGCAATAAAAAAACGTCACAGTGGTGCAGAAGTGGGATTGTAGATAAATTTAATTTGATTTTTGAAAAAGACTTTTCAACTTTTGAAAGGTATTGTTCGTCGGGAACATCCGCGTAGTCCAGTAGTGATCGTTGTACGAAAGAACATTTAAAAAGTACGTGTGTGCCTGACCAAAGATGCTGCTAGTAGAACTTTCAGTGAAACAGTTGCGTGAGCAACTAGAAGAACGCGATGAAGACTGCAGCGGGTCCAAGAAGATCCTCCAAGAACGACTGAAGACTGTTCTCAACAAGAATGGAGACGACCCAGAGACATTCCAGTTCCAGTCAGCAGAAGAAGCCGTTTTAACGAAAATAATTGATGAAAAATTCGAGACTGTTTCCAAAAGATTGGATGAAACGTCTCAAATTATTAAAGAAGTAGGTAGACAAAACGACGAGAAACTCGAAAATGTGTCTAGAAGATTCGACGAGAAATTTGAAAATGTTTCTCAAATGATGGAAGAAACTTCTAAAAAGAATAATGAGAAATTTGAAGAAGTCTCTAAAACATTTGATAAAGTTGAAGAGAAAATCAAACAGTTAGAGACCATGATAACTAACACGAGAGTGCTACCACCAATTAATACGGTAGCTTTAGATCCGGTAGAGATAAAAGAAGACGAGACAAAATGTAAGTTGGAAACACGGCCGAAATTTGAAGGAAGCGGAAGTTCCGTTCATGTCAAAGTCCCAACTTTCGACGGAAAATCATCATGGAACAACTACATGAAACAGTTCGAATCAGCTGCAAGAGCGAATGGATGGTCTGAAAAAGAAAAGGCTGTAAACCTGACTATCGCTCTTCGAGGAGATGCCTTAGATGTGCTCCAGACCATAGCCGTAGAGGAGACGGATGATTTCGAACAACTGAAGAAGAGGTTAAATATGCGATATGGCCACGAACACTTGGAGCATGTATATCAGTCGCAGCTCAAAAATCGAAGACAAAAGAAAGATGAGGCTCTTCAAGAATATGAAGTAGATATCGCCAGATTAGTGCGATATGCTTATCCAACAGCTCCCGAAGACATGATGGAAAAGTTGGCCGTTCAAACGTTTATTGATGGTCTTCGTGATCATGAGATGCAAAGAACACTACGATTAGCTCGTCACAAGACGCTGGTTGATGTCTTATCCGCCGCCCTCGAATACGAGTCAGCTACGCAGGCCTCTGGCGGTTACAGTAAAGTTAGGACTGTAAAAGAGGAAGAAGATGAAGATAAACTGGACCAGCTCTTTAATATGATAAAAAGCATGACACACAAGAAAACGAAGACCATAAGACAGAAGACAAAACCAGAACGCGTCGGCCTTAGGGGAGCAGCTTCGACCCAGAACTTTACCAAAGACCCTCTGATACTAATAGCTTCTTTGAAATGTCGTGAAGATAGTGTATATGTAGATGGAGAAATAAATGGTAGAAAGTATACGTTGTTGGTGGATACCGGAGCGACCAGAAGCATTATACGCCCGACAGTTATAAACAGCCGAAAGAAACTGTTACCAACGAGATTGCGACTTCGGACCGCCACAGGTGAAAATGCCAACATTCATGGAGAAATCCAGGTACAATTAGGAATTGGAGCAGAAAAGTTCGTCCATACTGTTATAGTTGCTGACATCGAAGAGGATGTTATATTAGGAATGGACGTAATGAATGCGCATGGATTCCAATTGGATTTTAAGAATAAGGTAATCAAAGTTGGTAACGAGGAGGTATTTCTCCATCCACATGATGACAACACTATGCAAGCAGCCGTTAAAGAAGATACAGTCGTGCCTGCGAGAAGTGAAACGATAATAGTAGCGCGGCTACAGGGAATTGTGGACGAAGGAACACCTGTTATGATGGAGCCTTGGAATCATGACGACGAAGTTGGCCGTGGAATCATAATTGGAAAAGAATTAGTGACTTCGGCTAAAGAAATTCCTGTGAGACTTATCAATGTCAATGACTATCCAGTCACCATCAAGAAAGAGACAAAAGTAGGAACTTGCGTACCTGTGACATCCATAATTCGTCAGACGACAACGTCTGATAATTCCAACGACAAATTTGAGCAAATGATTGCAGTTGCTGGACAGTCGCTGAATCAGAATGAGAAAAGGAAATTAAGGGAATTTCTTCGGCAGTATCGTGATATTTTCGTACCAAAAGGAGGAAAGACGGGAAGAACTACCGTTGTTAAGCATAAAATTGATACTGGTAATGCTAAGCCAATTCGTCAAACAGCTCGACGATTACCACAGGCGAAAAGAGAGGAAGCTGAAACGATTGTTCAGGAAATGAAGAAAGACGGGGTGATAGAACCTTCTACGAGCCCATGGGTCTCTCCGGTGGTCCTGGTTAAGAAGAAAGACGGAACAACGAGGTTCTGTGTGGATTACCGTTTGCTGAACAACGTTACCAAGAAAGATAGTTATCCTCTGCCTCGGATCGATGACACATTAGACACATTGGCTGGAAGTAAATTATTTTCTACTTTGGATTTGAAGTCTGGATACTGGCAGGTAGAAATGGACCCGGTAGATAAAGAAAAGACAGCCTTCACCACAGGATCTGGATTATGGCAATTCAACGTTATGCCATTTGGACTTTGTAACGCTCCTGCGACATTTGAGAGGCTTATGGAAAATGTGTTGAGAGGGCTATCTTGGAAAACATGCCTAGTTTATCTAGATGACATAATCGTCTTGGGGGAGACATTTGAAGATCATCTGAAGAATTTAGAAAACGTTTTTAATCGACTTAAAGCTGCCCAATTGATGTTAAACCCTAAGAAGTGCCAGCTATTTCAAGGTAAAGTCAATTATCTGGGTCATATAGTCAGTAAAGAAGGAGTGGCTGTGGATAAGGGAAAAATTGATTCCATTAAGGAATGGCCAAAACCAACTGACAAACACCAAGTGAGAAGTTTTCTGGGACTATGTACTTACTACCGGAGGTTTATTAAGAAGTTTGCAGATATCGCTAAACCATTAACGCGACTTACAGAGGAAGCAAGAGAATACCGCTGGATGTAGACTGCCAGAATGCCTTTGAGACCTTAAAAAAGCATTTAATCACAGCACCAATTTTAGGGTATCCACTGCCAGAAGGAGAGTTCATCTTAGATACAGATGCAAGTAATGTGGGAATTGGAGGAGTGCTGTCTCAGATTCAAGGAGGACAGGAAAGAGTCCTTGGATATTTTAGTAAAGTTCTCTCAAAACCTGAGCGAAATTATTGCGTCACGAGAAGAGAACTTCTGGCAGTAGTAAAATCAGTAGAGCACTTCTATCAATACCTCTATGGAAGGAAATTTTTAATCCGAACCGACCATGCCGCCCTTAAGTGGTTGATGCAGTTTAAGAATCCAGAGGGTCAGATAGCCAGGTGGATCGAACGACTCCAAGAATATGATTTTAAGATTGAGCACCGGGCCGGAGTTAGCCACCGAAACTCCGATTCTCTTTCCAGAAGGCCATGCCCAGCAGAGTGTTCTCACTGCAACAAAACGGAATCCAAGGAAGCAGCAGTGCTAAGAACGACGGTGGTCCACGACGACTGGACGCCTACCAAGATCAGGGAAGAACAAGAGAGAGATCCAGTTATACAGAAAATCCGAAAATGGAAAGAGGAAAACCGTCGACCACCTTGGCAAGAAATATCGAACCTAGGCTCAGTAGTTAAGACGTATTGGGCCCAGTGGGACTCATTTATCATGGAAGATAGCTTGCTGGAAAATGATGACGGTTCAGAGAAGAGAAGACAGTTGGTGATTCCAAAGAGCAGAATAGCCGAAGTACTTCGTCAGTTACACGACAGTCCATCAGGAGGGCATTTTGGTGTGAAGAAGACCCTTCAGCGAATTCGGGAACGGTTTTATTGGATGAACAGTTCCGACGATGTAAAAGACTGGTGTAAGAGATGTACTATTTGTGCTACGAGTAACGGGCCTTATCGAAAAAGGAGAGCTCCTATGAGACAATATAATGTTGGAAGCCCGTTTGAAAGAATAGCTTTGGACATTGCTGGGCCGTTTCCAGAAAGTGATAATGGAGGCAAGTACATGTTGGTAGTAATGGATTACTTCACTAAGTGGGTCGAGATTTACGCACTTCCAGACCAGAAGGCGGCCACCGTTGCAGATAAGTTGATCCAAGAATATATCAGCCGATTTGGAGTGCCTTTGGAGATCCATAGTGACCAAGGCAGGAACTTCGAAAGCGATTTATTCCAAGGAATATGTGATAGACTAGGTATGAAGAAAACAAGGACTACGGCTTATCATCCGCAATCGGATGGTATGGTAGAACGAATGAATAGAACAGTTGGCAAGTATTTGACAAAGATGGTGTCCGATCATCAGCGAGACTGGGACCAATATCTCCCGTTTTTCACAATGGCCTACAGATCTGCTGTTAATGAATCAACAGGCCAGACACCAGCCAAAGTCCTATTCGGACGCGAGATGCGACTACCTTGTGATCTAGAGTTTGGGTGTCGACCTGGAGAAGATGTAGCAGGTGAAGATTATGTGATCGAATTACGAAGAAGAATGGACAATGTTCACGAGTTGGTCCGTTCCCATCTCCAGATCGCTAGTGACCGAATGAAGAAACGGTACGATACGCAAGCCGAAAAGGGGTGTTTTAAGAAGAACGATAAAGTCTGGCTTTATAACCCCAAAAAGCGAAAAGGATGTTCTCCCAAATTACAGCAGTTTTGGGAAGGTCCATACCTCATTATGGAGAAGATCAATGATGTTATTTACCGAATAAGCAAGATTCCGAGGGGAAAGCCGATGATAGTACACCATAACCGGCTGGCGTCTTTCGAAGGTGACCACGACGTAGATGAAGAAGTGGAAGTAAACCAAGTCCAAGATGTGTCTGACCTCACGTTTAAGGAATTCATGGGTGCCTATGGAGGTACCGGTAAAGCAAGACATGGTGTTACCACTGAAGAAAAGCAAGATCTACTCGCGCTTCCCGATGACTACTCACTGGCCCTTACCATCCCGGCCAGTATCAAAGACGCACCAGGGTTGGCATCCGTCTTTCGAAGGAAGTTCGGTCGAGTTGCAGAACTTCAATGCCAAGTGCCAGCTCCTGGAAAAGCCTTAAAACTTCAAGATGCATCACGTTACCTTTTCTACCTGGTAACAAAAGACACTGCCCGTGATCAACCTACCTACCGAGATGTATGGGAAGCCTTACTTCAGTTGAGAGAGCACGTACTAGAGTCCGACGTGCAAAAGTTAGCCATGCCAAAGTTGGAGTGCCGCCAATTAGATTGGAGGGTTATACGAAACATGGTGGAGGAAATCTTTAAAGACACCGAAGTCCAGGTGTTAGTCTGTTGCAATCCGCATAGTTACTGGTGCGGAGAGAAAACCGTCCCTTGTCATTTCTATACAACTGGAAGTTGTAAAAGAGGGTCCAGTTGCCGATATCAGCATGTCGTTCCAGTTCCAGTCCCGACAAGGTTCCAGGAGGAACCATCTTCTAAGAGGGGGCAATGTTACGATTTTAAATGTTATGGCATATAGAACTGTAAATATTTTATGACTAATTCTTTTATTGATTCTCGTAATTTCTAGGTCAAAAATCTACCTGAATCGAATGTTCTGGGGGCGACAAGCCGATAAAAAAAAACATGTTTTGAGACCAGTCGCCGCTGTGTCTACATCGAGAACAGCATGGTATTTTCTACACCTTTCTGTTTACCGGCTTGGAATTATATAAATAAGGGAATACTTTCATTGAGGAGGCAGTCATAAGAAGATCGGTAAACGCGGTATTTAACTGTAACGAAACGTGAAATAAATACATTTGTAAAGTTATTTAATAAATTAGTAATTAGCTATCGTGAGTTTTAATAAATTAGATTATAGACAATAAATTAGAATAAAGACAAATAAATTAGAGCAATAAAAAAAACGTCATAGTATTAAAACTTATGACAAACAATATATACTGGACACGATTGCAATAAAACATGGCCATACTGTTTTGGGGTTACCACCTTATTGCATTTTTAATCCCATAGAACTTATTCGGGGAGAAGTAAAAAAACGAATTCGGAAAAAAAATATTTTGACAAAATTTAACGCAAACGTTATTGATTTAATTCGATATAAACTATTAAAGATCACAAGTGCCAACTAAAAAAGCAATAAACCATGTAGTTAATGTAGAAAATAAATACAGAAGATTAGGGCAATTAACTTCAAACAATAGACAATTTATTATTGATCTGTTGGATAGTGACGATGATAAGAGTTAGTGGAGAAGAAATATTGTAGACAACAGACGTTAATGTGGTGACTATTTCAGACCAAACCACTCAGTTTTTAATTACAAGTTGTTAACTTTTTGTTTAAAACAGTATTATTTTCTTAAATGTAAAATACTTTTCCGCGGTTTTACTTATGTGATGTCATCGTTTAAAGCTATCTAATAGAAAATATATGTACCACCTAGTATTTTTCTGACAAGGTGGCAGATTAATAATTTTTTGATATTTCAGTTTTAACCATTTAAAAAAACACAGAAATATAACTTTTTGTTTTTTTTTCCAAAATCAGATTTCTCTGCTTTTAAAATAAATTCTGCTCAATAAATTTGTGTCAGTAAAACAATCAATATCGTGATACGTCCCTGGAAAGCGGCTACTCGAATTTCTTAAACAATTATACTGCCACTTTTTTCGATAGACGATAGAAATATGGAGGCAAGTATACTAAGACCACTGAGAATAATAATTTTTGAAAATCACTTCAAATATTCAAAAAAGCACAGTTCACATCCTGTCAACGTGTAAACCTATTAATTTATTTGTATTTTATATGAAAACAATGTAAAAAGAGATCTATCTATTAGATAATTGTCCAACCAATTTACAGAATAAGATTAGTTCCAAGAATAAGAATACAAAATAAGATTATACAAGAGTATAATTCCAGTTCCCAACCTAAGAAATTTAAAGTAAAAGAAACAGTGAAACCCAGGTAACTTTTTTGTTTCAACTTTTAAAGTAAATATAGACATTTTTTTAATAATAATTGCTTTAATAACAATTTAAAAAAAAATTTAATAATTAAAATTATATGTGTAGGGTGTGGCCTAGCTTGCTGTCATATTATTTGTTCTCAGTTTACAACAAAACTCATAGTTTTGTTCGCGGAGACAGTCCCTGACTGGTTTCTGACTGTTTCGCATGCGCAGTTCTGTTTTCAGGCGTTCGCGGTGTTAAAAATCCGGGACTTTGACAAAGAGTTCGATGTTCGCGGAGAGTTTCAAACTGGTTCATGATCAGTCCATTTGGTTCATGGATTAGAGTGCGGATTTTTAGTTAGCGCAAGCGCTATAGAAACTGTAAATTGACAGGTTTTGTGTTTGTTTTTTTTTGGTCAATCGTTAATACTAACTAACCTATTATTTATTTTTGTTGAGAAGCGGCAATATAATCTTTACGTTTCGACATCTTTAAATAAATATAACTAAAATTCTCTAAATCTTTTTAGCGATATAAATTAAAAAATATAAAAAAGTCATTTAATATTTTATTGCATTATAAATATGGAACTAAAAACAGTACATATATTTATAAGTATTAAAAAATGAATGTTATTTATAGATAAGCGATCATTTTACATCCAGCGATGAGGACTTAGAGGAAATTCTGGACGTTCAGGGTCATTGATATCAATTTCATCTCCGTAGACATCGTTCCGTCTTACGACACTAGCACCGCAGAATAAACAACAATTTATTATTATTTATTATTGCTTATTATTACAATTGTTTATTACTCTGTGCTAGTACCCTATTTTTTACTTACACATTTTGACAATATAGCAATATCGTCTTTAAAATAAATTTTTGTCAAACGTCTGTGTTCCTCCTTGTACATATAAACAAAACAGCGTGTTGATGTTTTGGGGTTAGAAACAGTCAGAAACGTCCGGAAATCGTTCGCGGAGAAATAGCTGTTAAAAACTAGTAACTAATCGCGCCAGCGCACAACGTTAATCCCAAATCGGTCCGAAATTTATCCAAAACTAGTCAGGGACTGTCTCCGCGAACAAAACTAATATTTGTCATTAAAATATGACAGTTAGCACTATTTTTGATATTTGGTAAAAATCTAATCATATTTGAGACTTTGTTTTTATTGTTTAAGAAAAGGTTAACCTCTATGCATAGTTTCATTTAAAAATATATTTTTTTATTTGTAATAATTTATTTCTGCTACAAATTATCGCCCAGTAACAATTGTAAGTTTTATAATATCTCCAACCTCTAGAGTTTGTAAACGGATAGGACATAGTAAGTCTACTTTGATATTTTGTATTTTATTGTTATTATCTATATTTGTTACTGTGTAATAAATGTATAATTTTTTCCCCAAACCATTTTGTTTATTTCTTTTGTTAAAAAAGTTTATAATCCCTTTTGTGCTTTTTTAGGAAGGAAGAGCCTTTTCTTTCATCCAGCAGGAAGATTCCTCAAAGCGGCGTTCTTATTTTAAATAGCTAGAGGACCTTCTTGTGTTTTGATTGTTCCAGAAGACTCATGTAAGTACCCCTTTATTTCATTTTTGTAGTTGCCCCAATCCAATCCCATAATTTCATTCACTTACCCACAACCCAGTTCTCCAAGTTAGCCTGAGATCCGTTCGCAACAGTTTCGTTTATTTTGCTTGCCCTATCTCTTACGCAATAAATTTTGTCCCCAATTTTCAGTCCTCTATAATGATCCCAATGTGGTAGGCAAAATATTCGTTACAAACCAATGAAGTTGAAAAACGAAGACAAAAAATTGCAATTGATTTAGTGCAACAAATTTGGTGCTAAACCATATGGTCCAGGCTGTCAGTAAAAATAGTAGAAAACCTCTTTCATTCTGGCGGTGGCTACCACCCCAACTTGGGGGTGAAAAACTTAAGATTAACTATAAATTTTTAAGTTTTTCATGAAACACATCCCGTTTTCCGATTATTCAACATCATATATTTGTATTTTGGTATTCGATGAATAAAACTCTACTTTTGAATAATCATAACTTTGTTAATATTAAGTTTACGGTAATAATAATAAATCTCTTTAGTTTATAAGCTTAATTTTATATCCAAACAGCTTTCCCGATAAAATCTAAATTTTTGGAGTTATTCATGAAAAACCGTTTAAAAACATGCGTTTTTTGACATTAATTTGTGAACTTTCAGTCACCAATAACAACAAAAATATCGACTTTTCGAAAAAACTGTAAAAAACATTTTTGTCTTAAATTTCACTATTCTAGCGACTACCATGGTGTTTTTATATAAACTTTTTCGACCCCCCAGTCGGGGCGGTAACCATTCCCAGAGGAAAAGGACATACTGCCATAGAATAGATTTTGATATTTGAGAAATTTTCTACCTACTGTCAAAATTTCGAGTAAATCCATGCAATTAAAAATAATTCTGAGCAGAAAACCCTAATAATTGCTGGGCTAATGGCATAAGTCGACGTTCTGTAAAGTCCGTGTCAAACGGACAAATATTATTTGATCAAACTAGTTTGAGCAAACTGATGTTATGACGTCATAATTACAGTTTGTTTAAATTTTAAAAATCTACCTGTCACCCGATCATTCAAATTTGATCAAATTGATGTATGTCAATAAAATTAATTGTCTTTTTTGCTTATTTATAATTCTTTTGCTTCATTTAAGATTCCAATTTTTCTTATCCACAAGGAAATTAAAAAAGCTAAAAGGATTTTTTATATTAATATGGAAATTTTGATCAAACTGACCTTAAAAAAAGAAGATGATCTATTTTTAGGGGATTTGATAAAACTCAGGATGTGATGTTATATGCTGTCAATTTTTTGGTTTGGTCAAACTAGTTTGATCAAATATTTGACCGTTTGACACGAACTTTAGGAAAATATTGAGTGTTGAAAAGTATCATCCATGCAACATAAAATTGGTCCAAGAACTGCCAGACGATGATTTTGACCTGCGGATAGAGTTTTGCCAGCGACTTATGGACTGACAGATTTGTTTTAATGTAGGGTTTTCCGGCATAATTCTAGGCATTGGCTAGACGGGATATTGACTGGTGACAAGTATTTAGATTTAGTGAATATCCAAATTTTTAGCATACTTACTTCAACAGAATGAACAGTTGCCACAACATTTTTGGTTTCAAAAAGATGAAACAACTCTCTACTATTAACCACGGGTTAGAGAATTTTTGAATCCTAATTTTCAAAATCGAAGTATTGAACGTAAAGAATTCATAATGGCTCGTTCTCCAGATCTTAATTCGTTAGATTTTTTTTGGTTACCAAAAATCATCTGTTTACATTAGGCGAACATGCTTGCAGGGTTTGAGGCAAACAATTAATATTGATGAATATAAATTCATACGTGGAGCAGTTTGGGAGAGTTACTCACGAATTTAGTAATATGCTTGCACATTGTAAGTAGGTAATCGGCGAGCATTCTGAACATTTGTAGTTATTTCTTTTAAATTAGTATTCTGTAATACTACCGGGGTTAATCCGCTGTCACCATTGAAATACTAGCAGAGTAAAATTTACTGTAATCCCTATAACATCCTCGGGTTAAACTTTAAAGGTTTCTTATCCCTGCGAGCGGAGGCAAGGTTTACTGGTCCCACTAGTCTGAATTGGCTGGTTCGCCCTTGTGGACTTACGAGAGGGTAGAAAAATCTGGAAAAAGGGTTAAGGACTTCTAGGTCTCAGGTCGTGTAAAGAGTTGAACCTATGGGCTTACTTTAGAAGCCGGAGAAATGCATAAGCGGAAATTGTGTACTCTTCTAGTGTCTGCCTGTAACGACCGGGAAGGAACAATAAAACCAAGTTTCGAGTCTACAAATGTGTTAAATAGACTGTATACTACAATTAAGTTAACAAGCTGTTAGTTATAACCCATAAAGATCCGTTTAGGCGCGAAGGGAGACGAGAAGAGACCTTAGCAAGAAATTAAAGGGTGGACAATCTGCGTTAGGGTGGACAATCTGCGTTCCTATATATTACTTTAGTTAGTATATAGATTTAGTTACCTTCGCGTATTTAGGCTCTAGCTTATGAATATGCCCTTCAGTCCTACTGGAATTCAGGTTCAGTTGTGAAAGCACCACGCGCTATCACGAATTTTCGAAACTGCGGTACCGGGAGTACTGTTTATGTGACAGCCGACCGTATGTAAACACCGCAAATATACACAAAAGTAATATTGGAAATCATTTTTTATACACTTAATTCAACTATTGTCTGTATAACATTTAATTACCTCTTCTAATTATTATGAACCACACCTATAGGTACAGTCCTAACAAGTTGTTTTCATGATTGCACATATGTAAATGAACCTTAATTATTGTAAAATATTTCATTACTTTTTTAGGTATTCTCTTTGATTCGATATATTGTACGTGTCCATATCATATTATGGTATGGACACGTTGATTCCGCATATTTTCTTTTATGATATTTTTTCTTTCAAATTTTTATGCTGTCCGTCAGATTTTTTCAAGAAATGTAGTAAAATGTCAAATAAAATGAATTGCCAAATAGAATGGAATAAAACGTCACATGAAATGAAATGTCAAATGCTATGAGAGGTCAAATAAAATGAAATGAAATGTCAAATAAAAGAAATGTCAAATGAAACGAAATGTCAAACAACACGAAATGTCAAACAACACGAAATGTCAAACAACACGAAATGTCAAATGAAACGAAATATCAAATGAAAATGAAATGAAACGCCAAATGATATAAAACGTCGAATGAAATAAAACGCCAAATGAAAAGAAACTTCAAACGATATAAAACTTCAAATGAAATGAGATGTGAAATAAAATAAAACGTCAAATAAACTGACATGTCAAATAAAGTGAAATATCAAATGTGATGAAATGTCAAATAGAACAAATCTCAAATGAATTGAAATGAAAAATTAACGAAAATGTCAAATAAAATAAATGTCAAAAGAAATTAAATGTCAACAGAAATTAAATGTCAAATGAAGTGTCTAATGGACATGAATGGAAAAACAAATAGGTGCTTTGACTTGAAAGTTTGACAGTTGAAAGAGGAGCTCTGGTACCTTCTCTAGTAATTTGTCCGCGTAAAAACATGATTGAGCTATAATTAAAGAACGGTGCACCACCGTCAACGATATTTGCGGTGCATCCTTCAATCTTGTTACCCATTGGTTTCAACATTTTATAGACAGGTGTCCTCCTGCAGAGGAAAAACCGGCATTACTCATTTTGGATGGGCACTTTAGCCATATACAGAACATTGCTGTCATTGATCTAGCTCGGGTAAACCATGCTACCATAGTGTTACTGTCTCCCCCTTGTTTACACAAATTGCTGCCTTTGGTATTAAGTTCATGAGTTCTTTGAAAATATACTACAGCGAAGAAAAACTGTGGCAATCAACGTGCAATGGGTAATTAGAATATTTTTATGGGGAGTCTGAATTAGGCACGACGGCACGAGGGTCCAAGAATAATTTTTTTTGAAATTTTTTTTAATAAGAAAAGGATTTCAAACTTGAAAATATCACTTGAAACCATGAACAACTAAATGAAGTATACATGGAATACTTATAAAGCGTGAATTTTAGAGCCTGCCTATTTAAAAAATATATATAACCAGAATGGGGGTCCACTTTTGGGTACCTTCCTCCATCTAGTTTAAAGAAGATAAGATTTTGCATTTACTCCACAAAAATACTTTTAAGGGCAAAGAATTTTTTTTTTTTAATATAGTGGTATATTTACACTACGACTTTTTACGATAAGTACTCAACATACCCAAAGGCGACAAACAATAACCGAATAAGATTTTCACGCTCAGTAACGTGACTGGACGCGTCCTCCTTAAAAGGCACTGTCCAAACTCGGAAGACGATTTGTTAATGATTAAAATTTTTTAACATAAAAAATACAAGCCAAACGCACAACCCGAAATTTTTTTTTATAATATTTCGCACGGCACTGGTTTGTGTTCTTGAGGTTTTTAACAGAAATAACCTGGCGAGGTTGGACGACAAAAATTTCGCTTACATTTTTGGTTCATGTCATTTCTATCCAACGATTTATTTTAACATTACCGAACTTTTTGAGTGACAGCACCTCATTACATTTAATCAAAATCAGAATGTGAAAATTATTTTCCTTTACAAAAAAAGTTTAACCGCATTTACTTTTTGATTTTATTGGCAAAATATTTACGAATATCCAGTGTTCATTATATATTTTACGCATCTTTATTTTATTATTATTCTGAAGCTATTTTCTTGTGGCATTGTAAATTAATTGCTATTTAACTGGGAATAAGCCACAATTAAAGGTAAAAATACGTTTATTGACGTTTCAATTTCCACTTCGGAAATCGTTCTCAAAATACAAACAGTAAATTAAACAAATTTTGTTTTTTGTTACATAGTGAAAAATTCTTCTAATTTAATTTTCTGACTCATTTATTGACAATTCAGACATACATTATGCATTTTAAAGTAGACGACTTTAAAATGATATTGCCAATATTGTTGAGTTGCGCTCCTGGGACGACTTTACTTATAAGATAGTTCATTCGATTACATGAAATCAACTTTAACTTCGAGAATATCCGTCAGAAAAAATCATAGCATGTAATTCGTCTTTCAAAAGACAAACACATGACATGATGACAGTAAAATTCTCCTGTTAGTGATTCCATAGTAAATTATGAGGGAAAAACCAGGAAAAAAACCTCATAATACTATCCCGACATTGTAAGTATATTGTTCGTGAATTTAGTTTACCTTCAACAAACATCAAAATTCTGATTTTATATGTTACGTTATTTAAAAAACATAAATGATGTATCCTCTATATGTTACTGACTTACTAATACTGGTATTTTCTTATTAATAACTTCCTCTTTCAATATTGGTAACCAGATCCTACTACATTCTGCCGAGGAATTTGCGACACAATTGGCCTCATTTAGCATAATTAGAGCCGCTTCTTTGAATTTTCTTTTTTACCATCCGTTTCTTTTAGGACTACATTTGAATTATTCCATTGAACCCTATGTTCATTATCCCATGCGTGTTTACATATTTGAGATCTATCAAATTCTCTATTTTTAATATAAGATTGATGTTCACTTATTTTAACATTTAATGGCCTTGATGATTCACCTAAATAAAACTGATCGCATTCACAAGGTATTTTATAAATGCAATTCTGTGTCCTTTCTTGTTCATTGTTAGGTTTGGTTTTGGACAAAATAGATCTCAACGTGTTTGTTTGAAACATGGCGCTACAACTCTTCGTGAGTCTTTGCCGCGTTTACCATTGCCTTCCATGTTTGTCGTCCTGTGCCAGTAATTCTCATTGTCGCACTCCCATCTTCTCTAGATCTTCTCTGACTGCATCTTTCCACCTTTTTCTAGGCCGCCCTACAGACCTTCTTCCATCTGGCCTTTCCCAGAACACATTGTTTATAAGGCGATTGTCGTTACTGCGTATCACATGTCCTGCCCATCTGAGTCTATTGGCCTTTATATATCTGACCAGATTTTCCTTTCCGAATAGAGACTCTAGCTCGTTATTGTATCTGCCCACGTTCCCATACCAGCAATTTATTTACTTCTCTTTTTGTTATCGTCCATGTTTCGCTTCCATACGCGACTGTTGATCGTATTATGGTCTTATATATCCGGATCTTTGCACCTCGTGAAAGAAGTTTCGACTTCATCAGATGTTGCATTGCAAAGAAAGATAGTTTGACCTGTACTTGTTTTTAATTACTGCAACTGTAGAAAAGCCCGTTTCGAACAAGTACGAAGTCGCAAATGTAATAAAACCTTTAATGCAGCAGTGCTGATGGCATGATATTCATGAGAAAGTGAGCTCCAAAATTCAAACAGTTTGTCCTTGTCGTATTGAAGCTTTAGGCTGGAATTACAGGACAATTCTGACAGTTGTTATTCTTTCTCTGTTGAAAGTGTCGATGACGTGAATGACAGGAAAAGGTTTCTGACCCAGTTATCTGACCCCATATCTTCGGGAAAATATTTCTCAAAGTGTGCGTCAAATGATAACATGGGTTGTGTAAACATATTTTGTAAAGAGTGATCAAGGATTTCTATCGATTTTTCTTGTAGAATACTTTGTAAAGTACGGAAACAGTCAATTTCTTGATCTTCTAATTTTCTCTTTCATAAGAGCAACTTCTTCTGAAACCCAGTAATATTATCTGCCAATTGCAGGATATGAGTATTGTTTCCCTGCAAAGACTTATTAATATCATTTAATTTGTTAAATGTGTCACAGAGGTATGCGAATTTTATTATAAACTCTCAATTAATAAAGTTTTGCGCATCATCATGAGTTTCTGTATGTAGATACGTATAAAATTCATTTCTTAGTTCGTATACACGTGCGAGTACGTTGCCTTTGGACAGCCAACGAGAGTTGCAGTAATAAATTAAAGAGGTGTTCTCGGCCCCTATTTCTTCACTTTATGGAAAAGTCTTGATTTCACGGGTCGTGTTTTAATGTAGTTCACCACTTTAATAATGCTATCCATCACAACACTTAATTCAGGTGTAACGTTCTTTTCTGCGAAGGCCTCTCTATGTACGACACAATCAATGTGTCCGTTTTACACTTGGAGCCTTGGTTTTGATGAGAGCTTATTGATGAGTCCTTACTGTCCGGACATCGCTCGGGCATCATCCGTACACACGCCTACATAGTTATCCCAGTTAATATTATTTTCAGTCATATATGAGCTTAAAATCTCAAATACATAAGTAGCTTTACAACTTTCACATATTTTTCTGCAAAATAACAAATCCTCATCATATATTTTATTCTTATATGTACCGTACATAACATACCAATTGAGCATCATCGTTGCTATCAGTAACCTCGTCCAGTTGAATGGCAAATAAACCTGAAAGTTTCCCCAAAATTTGCTCATTAATATCTTCTGCCATGTGGTGAATACAGCGACTAACCGTATTTTTTAAAAGAGGTACATTTTTTATTTCTTTAGCTGCCGTTTCTCCAATCATCACTGTCTGCCAATATTAACCGCTGCAGGTAAGATCATTTCCTCAGTGATCGTATGTGGTTTTTTACATTTGGCAACATGGTAAGCTACCATGTAAGAGGCGAGCATAGCTTTGGTAGGAATTGATGCTCTTGAAACCAAAGCCGAGGTCTGATGTTTTAGGTCTAGCAATTTTCTTAAAAAAAGTCTCTTGGCTTACATTGTAAATGACTGCGAGTTAATTCCAAATGTAACTTTAGTTTATTAGGAAGCATACTTTCAGCCTCCAACACTTTGTGAGAAACAACACATCGTTTTTTTTCTGTTCTTCCTTCTTGGACAAAGTACACAAAACTCTGGTGGCTCTTCTCTATTTTGTTTAATCCGGGGCATATTTAAATATTCTCTTAACATGCTTCGTATATTAATTGCCAAAGACCTTATCTATGAACGACAAACCAACAGCGGTTTAATCAAAGCTTTGGAAAGATTATTTAGATAAATTATACGTTCTTTAATAATTTCAGTATTAGTTTTATATATTATATTTAAATTAATAGCAGCAACGTCCAAAGGCGTGAAAAAAATTCAAACTAGCCACCGGCAACAAAATCTGGAAATAGAATACGTTGATTTTAATTCGTCAACCAGATCGACTTCTCCTTTTCTTAGGTTGTAAAACGTACTAATCGCAGGTTTTACCTGT